>WUAM01000278.1:155527-218214 GCA_024336885.1 Actenoides hombroni
GATGGGGGGTGTGCATGCTTGCCCACCCCAGCGGACCCTAATGAGGAGGTGCAGGGCAGGATCTGTGCTCGTTGTGCTCTGTTTGGTTTTTTAGTGGAGCAATAACCTATTTATATTTGCTTTTCTTCCTTTTTTTATTTCTTTTTAAAGGAATTTCAGGGAAAAGGTTTCAGTGTGCTAATGACTGCTGAATAGCTTTTAATTTTGCAACTTAATACCTGGGCTTTCAGAGCAGCCTGACTATAGGCAGCCTCCTGGTGTAACTGATACAGTAAAGCTCTGGTTAATGTAACTGATCTGATACTTGCTGAGACAGATGTCCGTCATGGCAGCCTTTCATAGAAGTGTTGTTGACAATAGATGGCATCCCTTTTTGTCCTCAGCCTTCCCCATACGCGGCAGCGTGTTGCCAGAGTGTTTCTCGGTTGCCAGAAATGTTTCTTGGGAAGTTGGCTTTCCTGTTAAAAGGGGGAGAAAAAATGCACTTGGGTGGGACCGGAGCTGTTAAAAGTCTGGGTCTGTGTTTGTGTCAGTCGGAGTGCTGCTGGGGAGAGCCAGGGAGCAGGCTCTCCTTCCCAGCTCCTTTGACATGCTCGGACAGTTGGAAAGCGTTGTGTGAGGCTGGCTGCTGATAGCACCATATTCTGCATAGCAGGGAATTTAACAGAGGGCTGGGAAAACGAAGGGGTAATGAAGTTAGTTATAGATGGAGCAGCAGACGTTGACCAAGCTAGTAGCCTCTGGCCAGACCTGCAGCAACAGAATTGATTTTTCTCATATACTGCTTGGAGGAATGGGCAAGATAGCTTTTATAAAATGACTTTTGCAGAGTATTTGTTTTCAGAGGAGTATTTATCTTCAGTGTGTGCAGTTTTTATACAATTTTGCCTAGCTGAGAAGGCTTCCCTTGCTAAAAGGCATACAGGAGAATAATTTGTGAAAATAACACATTCCCTCCTTGGCAGCAGCTCAAAGAAAGTAAGAAGGCAGAGTGTTTCTTTTGTGAGAACTGTATATTTATTATAATTTGTCTATTTTAGGTACCATACTGTGAATGATTATGCTTGTGTGGTTTGTCATCAAAGAACACTGGGACCCTGAATCCATTCTTTCTCTGTCTCATTAAATGTAGCAGTAGGTTCTGTGTCAACATATGTATCTGTGAACAAGTTTCATACCTTTTTCTCATGCCATGGAGAGACAGGGTGGGGTCCTAAAACTACACGCGCCAAAACAATGAAATGGACCATTTTAACATCAATTACAAAGGGAGTGATGCTTCGAGGAAATAAGTGGTCCATTTGCTTAATTAAATTGCCTTTAAGGTAAAGTCGGCCTGAACTATTCTCAACATACTAAAGAAACTAGAGGTCTGCCTTTCTTAAGGAGGATTTCTGATAGGAAGGTATCTTAGTCAATAAAACCTGCACATGTTAATATCTAAATCATGATGGCGGGTGAGAAACACTGGGTAAGATGCTTGTGAATGAGAGACTGAATTGAAATCACTTGCCTTTCCTGAAAACACCTTTGTTGCAGCATGAGATGACAAGAGGATCAATTCCCCAGCCTTCATTTACAGGATTAGTCTTGGTGAAATCAACACCATCATTAACAGATGTAGGATCTGATGCAAGGGGAGTCCTGTGTACTCTGAATAAACTTCTACAGTGAGTGATGTAAGCGTGTATTAGGAGAATAAGGGATTTTCCACAATTGCTGCTTCATACACTCACAACATTTTTCTGACATGGGCAGGCCTGAGAAAGGGGTAAATTGCCCTGTGCTTTTATTTTCTGTCCAACATTGATACACAATGCAATAGTGACACAAAGCTAGGTAATTAGAAAGGAAAGGGAGGATTTAAGTTCCTCTGTCTGATGTTAGAGGGAAAACTAAAGCGCATTAAAATGGAAAGACTTATTATTCCTCAAAGTCTCATTTGTGGGGCCACACGTGGCATGGAGGCAGGCTGGTCAGCATCTACCCAGACCCACAGAGCGTTTGGGCATGGTGCTACTGATTCCAGGTGGTGAGACAAAGATAGAGCAAGGCTTTTTTGGATGGCAGCTTGCTGGGAGGCGGCTTCTGTCACGTGAAGAGAAAAATGGTGGGGAAGGTCTATCCAAGAAGTCCTCCTTGTTTCACTCTTCCCTGTGTGGAGCTGGAGTGGCCCTGCCTATGGGGTTGATCTTTGCAGAAAAGTGAGAGCCTACAGGACAAATAGCATTGGAATTCCCTGGTTAAAATACTTTGATTTCTCAGTAGTTGCTGACCTGAGATGTGTTCTGCTGGCTGTCTGAGTTGTTATTTGTATTAAAGATCAGTGGAATTGTTAACCCCTATCTGCCAAGGGTACAGCTTGGTACACTTGAGCTAACGGGTGCACAAAGAGGGCCAAGACACCATATATGCATAAGAAAGAGAAGGCCAAGAGCGGTGTTAGCTGTCCATTTGCAGCACTTGGACTCTTCTGGGTATCAGAGAAAGCACCAAAAAAGGTAACAGGCAAACTAGGAAGCGCAATCCTGTCAACCTTTCATTGCCTTTGAGAGAAGCTTTATGGGGAGTATGCAGGATTGGGCTCCAGGTGTACAAAGCCTGAGGCAGACAAGCCTGTCACTGCAGAGTGGGAGTCTATCTTCAAAGCAAGTTTTCGGTGTTTAAAATTGTCTCTTCTTAGTAACTACCCCCTGGCAGCTTGTAACAAGAAAGCTGCTTCCTTACTAGAGCTCTTACCTTCAGAAATGTGCATGTGCAGAGGCTGCTTTGCTGGTTTTGTTGTAGCTCCTGGGTGGTTTAAAGCCCTGCGACCTGGTGAGAATGGGTTTTAGGGGCATCTATACCGGAAAGAAGGCACCTACCTACGTTCTGGTGCTTGCTTGTTCATCTCTGGTGGCTGCTGGGAAGCTGTAGCTGTTGCATGTTTCCAAATGGTTTGTCAAGGATTTGGCTGAGGCTGAAATTTGACTCAAAGGCATTTGAAGATCAGATTAGATCCGACCGTTCTGGATGAAACACTGAGGTCATAGGACAGTTGCATTATGTAACAATTCCTTTTTGCCTTTCCTGACGCTTTTGTACAGTCCAGCTAGCCCAGTGGGGAAGGACACTCAGTACATTGTAATCTGGGACCCCTCCCACTGCCAGGGGAACTTGCTCCTACTTTTCTTGAAACAGATTTGATAAACCAAAAATGTTAGGGGATGTAGCACTGCTACGTAGCCCCTCTCCCCAAGCATCACTAGCGGTCCCTGCGAGGAATGCAGCCTTCTGAACTTTCCCGCTTGCAAACCTCCTGGCTACTGCTTTGTCTTGCAGAAACTGCTGTGCAACCAGCTGCAGCAGTGCCCGGGCTCCCTGGGCTCCTTGGCAGTGAGGCGGGTGGGCTCTGAGCCAGGCCACCCACCTCCTTCACCTATGGTCAAGAACCACCACTGCTAACTGATGCCTCTCCCTGCTCCTTGCATCTGCTCCTTGAGAGGGGAAAAACTCTCCCTGTGAAGCACAGGGGCACCTCATGATAGAAGATCCTGCCTCTAGCAGTGTTTATGGGACTTTGGGTTGAAGCCAAGATGAACTGCTTGTGGGGACTTTCCTATTCCTGCAGTGGGGGAAGGAGCAAATAACTGAGGAAGCAGGGGGAAGAGAGAAAGGAAAAAGGCGGCTGTATCTTGAGCCACTGGAGTAATTTCTCCTTTGAATTTTGTCCTGTGGTCATAAGTACCTGGTGAGTCACTTAATGGCTGTGTGTATGTTTCTGTATCTTCAAGTAAGGGATAATCTGTGCCTTTTTTTATGTAGCCCATGGAGCTGCTGGGGCTTAATTCATTAGTGCTTATAAAGAATTTGTAATACTAAAATGCCAATCTTAAGCACTGGCTGAAGCCTTATTTTTGACTGATGTCCCAGCAAGTACATACATTTTTATTTTTTAATTTCTTTTGTTTGTTCACATAGTTATATATTCTACTAGAAAGTAGCTTATAGATTGTGCGTATAAAACCACTGAAGCCCAGAGAATGAGGTGGAAGATGGGCCAGGCTCAGTAGTGACACTGCGCTGACATGCCTGGAGGAAAATTTCTTGGGTGCTTGCAGATTTAACCGTGCTTGCTGTTATCCGAGACAGCTTTCATGTGAAGTTGTCATGAATGTATCAAAAATGCAGGATGACAGCATTTGCTTATGGATCTGCTGTAGTGTCATAAGCCTGGAAGAGAAACTACTAAGCAAGTTGCTGAACCTTATCTGCTTGTCCAGTTTCACATTGATGAGTGCGTTTCAAATTGTAATTCCTGGGGCCAGGCCAGGCTGCAGTGGGGAAAATATTAAGGAAAGATTTCAGGCAATGGAAACATTACATGTTTCCACACCCTCTTGTGTACAGAATACAAATTTAAAAAGCATTTCCCTTGAGACTTGCTGTGGAGGGTGTGAAGCGAAGTGGAACCCACCCGTTTGCACATTTTCTGGTTTATGTCCTTAAATGGCAAAAAAAAAAATCTTTGGAATTTAGCTCATAGAAGGGTTATAAATAGATTAGTGGAGATAAAGTTTTGTTGTGAATGCTTTGGTTTTGGAACTGTTCAGAAGAGTAACTGCAGGCCAACGAATATGAAAAGGGGAGGGGAATTGCTAAATGCAAGATGACAATTTCCTTGCACACGTGTGTGCACACACCCTGCTCCACCTCCTCTTCCTGCAAGTATGTGGAGATGTAAGGGGCGTGGAAATTGCTGTGTGCACTTCCAACATGAAGTAACTTGGGGTGAGGGGGCACTACCATTCATGATTCATCAGATTGCTGAGGGAGTCTGAACCTCTGACAGCTCTGTAAACAAAGGTCCTGAGCTTTGTTGGCAGCTTGTTTTATGTTCTCCTCTGAAGCAACTGGCTCCAGCTAGGGAGAAGCTGTGAGGGGCTTGGACGAACCTTCGCTGAGTGAGCTCAGGAGCAGCGGTTCCGGTGCTCCTTCAGAAGTCAAGGTTCTGTCCTGCAGACTCATGCCAGTTGGATTCCAGTCCTCTTCAAAGGGAGCTCTGCCCAAGTGGAGGAGTCTGTGATCAAGCCCTTGTTTGTTTCTTATTTGCAAGGCTTTGATGTTCTCGTCTTTCTGACTGCCACGGGGCATGTTACTCCCTTTTCCCACTTCATTCTTTTCTTTGACAGTGAGCTCTCTAATGGTGAAGTGATTCTCCTCCCTTCCCCAGTTTCTTCTTTTTTTCTTTGAGCCACAGTGTTCACCCTGGTAAAATCTCTCACCCCATGGTAAAATCTATCTCTTTTACCCCAGAAGCAAAGGCAGGATCTTTTACAATTTGTCACCATTTCAGAGGACCTAGCAGTGCTTGTTTGACAGCCCATATCCTTACTGTCTAATACAAGCTGTTGTCCTGAGGAGAATTTCAGCTCATTCTTCCAGGATCAGCTGCAGAGGGAGCAAAGGCTGAGGACTTTGTCTGCATCTTCCTAATGACCTAGTGATAACCTGCTTTCTCTCAGAAATTTCAAAAGCCATTGAGCCAGAGAATTTGGCTTCTCTCCATCCTAGTTAAAGCTCATAGGTTTGGAAAAGAAATTCCTAGAGCTTGGCTACAATGTTTGGAAACGGGAGAGGTTGAGTTCGCTTTGAGATCTGGGGAGTAGTTTGGTCAACTCTGGGTTAGCTGCATGGCTTAATCTGCTGGTGCTGCAGGATGCCTCTAGCTAGTCAGCATCCTTCATGGGAGGCTTTGGGGTGCTGTAACCCTAGGTCCTCGGACAGAAGAGGGTTTGCTGCTTTGTACGGCTTTGGGAACAGCTTAGCCCCATGCACAGAGCCACACCCCTGCTATGAGAATGAGGAGTTTCATTCAGATGTCTGATAAGCCACAGCTGTTGCTTTGCCACTTCAAACAAAACTTGGATTATAAAGACTGAAGTGCAGCATTTTAATTGCTGTAAATATGAGTAAGAGTGTTTAGGCAATCCAGATGATACTGAGCCAAACATTTTTGTGGCTAATGTATATTACACTGACAAAAGCAGGCCAGCTGAGAATTGCCCAGTAACTTAAAACATTGTCTGTTTTCTACTGCACTGGTGAAAATTAGGGAGGAGTTTTAACCTGGGCATCAGTTGGCCTGAATCTGATCTTGCTTTCAACAGTGTTGTTGTACAGTGATGTAAACGGTATTGTTAGTTAAAAAAAAAAAAAAGAAAAGAAATATTTGGTCTGATCTCAGTTACCTTAATGCACTGGAGTTTCTCGGAATTCACAGTGGGCTGCTGGCTATTAGAAGCCGATCCTTTTGCTTGGCTTTCTACACATCCCATAAAGGACAAGGGCAGCAGGAAATTGTGTCAAAATCCCAGTAACGAGCATTCACTGGGAAATGATATTTCATACAAGAGAGGGCACTACAAACCCAGAAAGCCAGTAAAATTCCACTGCTCGTTTGCTCCCTGGTGATTAAAAGGCCCTGCCATATATGGGAAAGGTCTGAGCTTCATTCACTCCAGCCACAATAGTAAATGGCTTATTCATTGGACACAGTATGCAATCAAGGAGCAATGCCTTATGACAGTAAAAAGGAAAAGCAGCAACTTTTGCTTGCAGTTTGTTAGCAGCTTTCTCTGCTGTGTGTTATTAAAAGCTCTGTATTTTATTTTTGTTCCTTTATTTAGATCCATGTAAACTGCAGCTTGGTTTGGCACTTAACTCTCCCCTGCAAAACCAGACACACCAGCTTATTTCCTCACCTTCCCTCTGTTCAACCCAAACAAGAAAAAGACATTTCCTCTGCCAGTTATATATAAATATATATATATCTGTCTTTTGTGGATTTATATGACTGAAGTCTGGGATTAGCAGGCAAAAACCTTATTCTCACCAGGTATAAAGCGCTAACTTTAACGAAAGCAGTGATTAAATCCCAGGATTTTAGAGACAGTTATGGGACCACAGGAGTGAAGCAAATAGGAAATGGGAGTGTGTATGAATAGGGATGAATCTGGGGGAAGGAAGAGAGAAATGTGCTTTGGATAGGAGTTGCAGAAGGGGTGGGGTCCCGAGTGCTTCACACACCCTTGCAGGGTTTTCCTTCCACCACATGAGTTTCTGCATGAAAACTTCCACAGGCGACCCTGAGATGCAAAACCATTGGAGTGCAGTTGTGTTTACACTCTTGCTTTTTCAGTTTATTTTGTTTAGGGATCAGTAGTCTTTCTGCCATCAAAATCATGGGAATAAGGTAGTTGGTTTAGTTGCATTTTATTCCGTAAGGAGAAAGACAGTTAAGCAACTGCAGCAATGGAGCTACATAAGGTTCTCTGTTTGCTGGAGATTTTCTGGAGTTTTTACTGGTTTGGGTTTTTTGTGTTCCATTAAGTACCTTCGAAATATGATACTTGTGTTATACTGGTAGATTTATAGATTATGTCTGGGATCCTATCCCTATGTAGTTTTGATGAAAACACATATCTTTGTGGTGAGAAGGGCTGATCGATCAGGCTGATCTCCCAGACTACATGCCTCATTGCATTTCAGGCCTCTTAAGCTGACATAGCTAAAATAGATGTTATAGGCAACCACAGGTGAGGTTGGCTGGATTTGAAGCCAATCTTCTGCTCCTCTACATTGTTGCTTTACTCTCCCAGGAAGGATCACAGCTCTGTGACAGAGGTGTGATTCAACGTCTATTTTCATATACATCTGGGTGCCTCTATAATTTTCAACAAGTGTAACTGATAATATGAATTTTTGCTCCTGTCAATAAAGTGGAGTTTCTTGCAGGGGACTTGCCATGGGGTGATAACAGATTTACCTGGCAGTTTAGGCTAGCTATTGACAGGCAGCCTTCAAGTGATTTGACTTCTCAGTACTGGAAAATTCCTTTTTGGCACATGTTACTGGTTCTGTTTCTAGTGTTAAGGAGAACTGACCTTTCTGTTGGGTAGTCCTTTGCTTCTGATACCCCTTTTCAATGAGAAGAGGTGGGGTCTGAATTTTTTAATTCTTGTTTTGCTAAAGGTGAAACTGTCTTCCTTATATGCCCCTGAAAGGTCAAGATTTTTTAAGCCAGAGAAGATGCACATTAGACCTAGGAGATGTTACTGCTTTCCATCTCTGGATGGCAGTACTCTTGAGGAGATGTCATTTGACCATTATCAGGAAGCCATGCAAAGAAATACCTGCTGAGGAACCCTAGTGTGGCCAAAAGCAGCACTGTCAGGTTCTGACAGCTGGGTGATGCAACAGTAACACGTGGGAATGCTTCTGGTTTTCAGCTTTTAGAAGAATCAGGGATAGCCAATTTGGAGACTAAAGTAAGTAGATGTATAATTGTCTTTGTATTTCTTTAGTAAGGATTTGGATTGTGACAAACCTTGCATTATATCAGCTTCTTAAGTGGCATCTAGAGCCTCTGGAACAAGTCCTTGAAGAATAACAAGCACTTTGAAAGCAGTATGTATTGTGTTGTTGAAAAAACTTTTTACCATCTTCAGTCTTTCTGAGCCCAAACAGAAGATGTGAGACTTTTCCTTTTTTCTCTTAAAAGAGGAAAGTGTAAATGATATGCAATTTGGAGTTATTTTTTTTCTCTGCTTTTCCCTCTTCTAAGTGATTTGTGGCCAAGGTTGATATTTGTACAATCTCAGCTGGCTACCTGTAGAGAAGCTTTGTTGAAGTTTGTGTCGTTCAACTGCTGCTCTACTCTGGCTGTGTCTGGGAACTCTCCTTACCTTTGCTGGGGTCCTTCAGTAAAAGCTGGCAGTGTCACCGTTTTACAAGATATGCTTTCTGATTTACACTCATGGTTTTTAGAACAAAGCCCTCCCTGTTGTGCTGCTTCTGAACTGCCTTAAAGCTTCAGGTTGTTGTCTAATGAAGGATTTCCATGCTCAGTAGAGATGTTATTGCTTCACCTGTCAGACCAAAAAATGTGTTTGTCATTTTTGGGCCATATGCTATAACAGCCCAATTCTTTTTCCAAAATAGGCAGCATTTGTTTTTTTTCCTGTTCACTATCTCCTGTAATAGATGTGAGCTCCTTTCTTTGAGACAATATATAGCAAACTTACCCTTACTCCCCCTCCTTTTGTTAATATCGTTTGTCTTTGTATCAGAGTATCTGATAAAGATCAGTTCATCTTAGTAAAAAATGAAAGGAATTTACTATATGTGTAGGAAATATGTTTCATTATAAATGAACAGATTGAAGTGGTGACAGGCTATGAATCTGACTTATATGACAAAATACAGTTATACGGTTCTGAAAGCCTAGAGACTGGTGTGATGAACTGGAAAAAACATTATAATATGAGTACGTTATTTCTGTCTCTCCTGTGACCCTTCAAGGCAATGGAAAGTCAGTGATGGAAAGGCTGTTGGCATTAGCAGGCTTAGAACCGGTTTCATCAATCTTGGTTCAGTGCTTTACAGGTCACCGAGGCTGAATTTAAATATTTACATTCAAGGTTTTTCCCTGATTTAGAATTAAATACCAGAAGCTATAGGCATGAAAAGAAAAGGGGGAAAAAAAAAAACCCCAACAAACAAACCAAAACCAAACAACGAAAAAACAGCCAAAACCACCCCCAAACCCAAAGACAAAGCTAAAAATGAAAACCTGGGAAAGACATATTAGGTCACATTGTGCCTTTGCTCTAGGCATTGTGGGATGATTCCCTGAAGTATATTCAGACGCGTTTTGTCCATAAACACCTCTATTTATTAACAAAATACAATAAGATGTAGTTTTTTCAGTGAAGATTGGGATAGTGTGTTGCACTTTCTAGTTTTTAGCAAGGGGAAATAGCTATCATTCTAAAATGTGTTTCTTGGCCCATGGATATTGCTCATGTGAATTCAAGCAAAAAAAAAGAACCCTTAATGAATGGAAACTTGTAGAAGAGTTAACAGCAGCTGGTTTTATTATGGACCATGGCTCTGACATGATCTCACACAAGTTTAATACAAGTGTTACCTCACTGACTTCAATGGAACTGCTTTTCATTTGCAAGGGAGTAAATGAGGCCAAAATCAGATGGAGACCTAAGGATACTCACTGGGAGAGGGTTTTAGTTTGGGAATGTACTTCACGTGCATCTAAAATATATGGGCATATCTGCACATTGGAGTAAATGTGTCAGGCCACCTGGGAGAAAGGGGCCAAATTCAGCTTTGAATAGCAGCTCTAAGTCCAAAAGGGTAATGTGCCAGGGATGGCCAAAGAAGTATCTAATTTTTGAGTGCTGGGCTGAGTTTCTTTCTCATGGAATTTCTGATGTTTCCTTGATAAGATAATTGGGAAATATGACAGGGTAAGACCATTCTGCAGGGAGCTTCAGGTATTTTGCTGATGAATTTTAGACTAACTCAGAAGTTGTGTTGACTGTTGTGAAGCCAGCTCAGACAAAAGCACCACATGTGCAGTTATTCTGCCTTGGAATTATCAAAAGAAGCAGTGAAATAGAGAATATATAGTATATTTCTTGAGTCAAACCTCTCTTTAAAACTGTGCACTGTTACATCCTCCTTCAAACTCAGCCTTCAGCTTAGCTAAATCTTGTAAAATTGTAGGAAGGTGTCTGTCCTTCTGTTGAAAGTGTAGCTTTGGTCTCAAAGAGAGAGAAGAGCTTGAAAACTTCCTGAAGTCCAGCGAGGTGTTACTTAAAAGCAGGGTGCTTGGATGCTACTGCAACAGTCTGCAACTGAGATAGGCTTTGCTGTTGATATGGATATGAGGAAATGCAGTTGAAGATGGGATGGGTATTACATAACAATGAAGAAAGGCCAGGGAGAGATGTTTTTGTTGTCTTGGTTTCTTTCTTGTTGTGTTTTGGTGGTCCTTCTTGCTGCTCTCCTATACTACACCACCTGAAGTACAGGCTCATCTGGGACCAGAGTCTGCAGCCCCTTCAGTGTGAGCTTTGAAACCTTGTGTTTTATGGTCAGAATTCAACACAGCTCACTTGGTTTTAGCAGGACTTTTCCAACAGTGTAAATGCTGGTTTCAGATGGTTTTTGCTTTGCTCAGTCTTTGAAATGGTGCTCTTTACAGGTGCAAAGACTATGGAGTATTAACTTTCATTTTTACTTGAGGTCTTGAAGGAAAGAAGAACGCTGGTAATTAAGCTTAATCTGTAGGCTAGAATTGAGGAGGGGAAGGCAGTGAAGTACGGGGACTGTTTTAAATGGCTCTGTCCACTTGTTTAAAAGGGAGGTCTTACATCTGATCATGTTGTCCACAGAAGAAGAGCAGCAGAAGCTAGTGTCCCCGTGGTTCATACAACACCTAATTATTCCCAGTCATGATGAAGAAACTTATTTTTACACAAATGACCTGAGATCACCAGCTTCTTTCGTGTAAGATGCTGTTCTGCCATCGGACAGAAATGACTTCTGCTAGCTGCACTGCTTTGCCAGGTTCACAATGGTAAGCATGAAGCAGAGACCCTATTGCTCAAAGGAATTATGATAAGATTTTTAGTCCTCTCTGGACCTTCCTCCTAAGCAAATTAAGTGCTGCTGAGAGAAGCTTCAGTTGGAGAGCTCCCACTTGAATACAGAACATAAGTGTTCTCCTGCTTGCTTGCAGCATGCTTCTGTCCTAAAACCCTACGACGTTCCTATTTTAATACTGTCTTTAGGTGAACAGAGCTTGCCAAATTCAACCTGACTTGTATATGCTAAATAATATTCACTGAGATAATAATGGCTGAGGTCATGTAGAAAGTCAGTGAAAGAGTAAGGGCAGAGACCAGGCCTTTGGTGTCCTACAACAAGATGCAAGGGTCTAAACCATACTGTTATCCTAGGGCATAATATTCATAGGCCTATTATTTACTTACCTTTTTCCATATAACTCCTGGGACTACCACATTGACCACAAAGGAAGAGGTAAGTAAACAGGGGAATTTTTGCTTGTGAAGAATGATTAAAATTTAAGAGCAGTTTAAACACATTTAGAGGTGTTAGAGGAAGGAAAAAAAAAATTAAAATCTCAATATATTGAATAGTGGATTTACTCAGCATTATTCTATGTGAAGAGGACCTAAATAGATATTGTCTAGTGACTTAAATGTCATGAGATGTGATGTATTTTACTATATTTTGAGTTTCCCCTTTGCTATTTAGTTAAGCATAAGGTTATTATGGAGTGTTACGGATTCTGGCCAAAGTAGCTTGTCCATGTTTGATCAGTTTTATTTTTAATCAAAAGATGTACAGGGTAAGAGATGCTGAACCAGATTTCTGCTGCTGGATACTTTCTACTGCTGGGAATACTAAGATGATCTACATCTATGGAGCTGTATTAGTTCCACACTTAGTATATTGGCCTGCTTTTGAGGAATAAGTAATTGAGAAATGAGTGTTCTCAATAAACAGGCAGTCCACTCCACAGACAGTGCTTCTGTTATGCTGATTTGAAAAAACAGAGGTGACACAAAGTTCTCTGGTGTTAGAACTCAGCTTCAGTGCAGGAATGAAAATTGTGGGATGGAGAGATAGTAGAAGCTCAGACAGATAGTGTTGCATCCGTTTTTTGCCATGTCTAAAAGTGTCCCATCAGTTGTTGTGTTAGAAATGAACAATTGCAATTTTACGTTGGAACACATCTATGGTGGAGAAGGATAGGAAGCTACATGGAAATTAGCTGTGTTCCATACAACTTTAGTGCTGTCTACTGCACAAGGCGCACAGAAGTATCTCTGAAATGCTAGAAAGAAAAGCTTTGTCTACCATATGTGACTTTGCATTTATACAGGTGCAACTGGCTTCCACTGAAGGGCCATTCTGATGAGAGATGGAATGTCTCATTTATACCACTGATATAAATTACATTTTGACATTTACATGAGTGGTAGGAAACAAACACACTCCACTTGTGTTGGTGTTCTTGTTGTATGCATGAAAGATGACCTGTCTTCTTTACCCATACATGTTTTCTGTAAGGACACAATGCCCCTATTCAGTATTCATAAAGATGGTAGTGGCTACCAACTTGGCTGCTTGATGAAGAGAGGCAGTTGCAGAATTCCACCCAGCTGAAATCACTGATTTTTTTCTTTTTTTTTTTCCAAGTGAAAATTGTTGATACATATTTCTTTCTTCATTAAAAAGAAATGCAATTAGTGGTTTACAATGTTTATGCATTATGCAGCTGAATCTTGTTCCAGTCTATTGCATCCTGTTTTAATGTGATCTGCAGTACATATTTTGCAAAAAAATATAACTGGGATGCCCAGTGTTAAGTGCAAATTCCCAATGCAAATATGAAGCTTTGTCAAGATGAATTAAGCTTCTTAGGTGGTATCTGGAAGGGTTTTGATGATGCTGGGTTTTTTTTGTTTGTGAGGGATAGGGATGGGAGGATACTGGAGAAAAGTAAGACTGTATGCTGTAATTTTGAAGGATTAGTTCTTGAATTAGAGATGTAAGACAACAGTTTACGTTTATTATGATTCACTGCCTAATGTTCGTCTTTTCAATTTGGTGATCCTTAGAAACTATTCTGGGGAGCCAGTTGTGCTCTCAGCAGATTTCTTCCTAAAATGGCAAGGGTGTCAACTGAAAACTTTTGGGTGTGCCAGCAGTACTGAGATGGCACCAAGTCTCAAACATTCTGGATCATATGCAACTGAGTCACAATGCTATCCCGGATGGCTTCCTCTCTTACTTGATTGCTTCATTTTGTCTGTGTTTTGATTCACTTCAGCTTTATCGATCAGGTATTACTTTGGGTTTAATAATATCACGGTGATATAAAGCTTCTGGGCAATGTAAGTAGCTCTTGGATAGTTATACTATAGCGTATTACTGCTTGTTGCATTTGAAGGCTGAGCAATCTCAGGCCAGGTTTCCCTCAGAAGCTTATTTCATTTCTAACCACTTGGCCTACTACAGAATACATCTCTGGTAGAGATGCAAAAAGAGCAATTATTTCTCCTCTCCCTTGAGATTAAAACAATCTGTTGTGTACACTAGAGTACTACAGAAAGTTTACTAGAGAAAAATACCCAGCACATTATGCAGAGATGATCCATACGAACAGTGAAATACCTTATTAGTGGTGTTTCCCATCACATTTGTTAGGTACTCTCCTGTTTATACTGAGGCATGGTATTTCCAACAGCTTTTGGAAGCAATCATTCCAATATTGGGGTATCCCATGACACATGACCAATAAAACCTGAATTGCCCCAATACAGTATTGTTAAGAACTTTTTAATTGTTATAGTTTGTATTGCCAGTTACTCTCCTAAAAGACCAATTCTTTGGATGTTATGGGTTTTTCATGAGTGTGTGTTCCTTCTGTTCCAGCATTTCTTCTCCTACTAATAGCTGATGCAGACCACCCCAAGAAACACATGCCTGGCTTTGACTTTTATCCATCAGAATGGGGTCAGGGGCTTTACAGTTCCTAGTCTATAGCTGTGCTCACCAACTGGTGACTGAGGGGAATGAGACCTAAAACACCATTTTGAATGCTGCTTTGCCACGAAGCAGTTCAGTTACTGCTCTATTGCCAGAAGTACCAGATTTTGTTAGAAATCTCAGGTGGTGACTCAGAATCATGTCATTGCTTGTGCATAGAACGTTGTGGTTTGAAAAAAAGCTTCATTTAAAGGAGACCGAAGATTTGGACATTTACATAGTTGCTGTCTAGTTATCATAGCCTTGTTAATGTGAAGAGGAAAGAGAAATGAATGTAGTGTGAGCTAGCAGATAAGAAATATAGATCCTGTAGTACATGCTAGCTACAGTATTTAATTTTTTTAAATGTGTGCATGGTTAGCAGCTTTAAGCACTGGATGCTGTCTTTGATTATAACGGTGCTGAACTTTATCTGCAAAATTGAAACCTCTGATTTTCTAGTACATCGGTAAGTGAAACCTAAGCACATGTAATCTGTAAAAATAAATGTAATTACTTTAGCAAATGTATTACAGCTGGCCAGGTTTAATGTTATGGTACCTGTTTCTTATAGCTGACTAGTGTCAGAAGACAGAGGTGATGGCTCGAGCTGGGCTATGCAGACAGAATGGAAGAGAAAAATTATTACCTTGCGTTCTTCTGCGTGTACATTAAAGTGAATTAAACTGAGTTACAGTTCTGACCTTTGACATTGCTTCCCACTATTTTCTTCTGTTTAAAGCATCTTAGTGAGAGTAGCTTTTTTTTTTAATTTCAAAAGCTCTGGTAAAAGTGTAGCGAAGCGGACTGCTTCAAAATTGAACACTTGATAAAATCTTCATGAACGCTGAAGGCATCTGAAAGCTGTCACTGATCCCTTTCAAGGTGGTGCTGTGCTAGAGCAGGGGGTGGGACTGTTGCACTCCATTTGTGACTGCTGAATGGTTTTGCTTCAGCAGACTTTTTGGCCTTGTCTTGTTCACTTACCTATAAACCACATATTCCAGATTTCTGTAGCAGCAGAGGGGTAAAGGGCTAACTGCAGCAAAGCACTTCAGTGTTGGGCAGCGATTGCTGCAGTGATAAGATCATGAAAGGCTGTGGAAGGTCTTTCTCTGGTCAGACCATCGTCACAAAGCACTGCTTGCATGAGGGTAGTTCACTTCATTGTTCCCCAGATTCTCTCCAACAAACTTTGGTGTAATTTCCTGTTGTGGCTAGGACCTAAATCATCTGCTATGAAGTGTACTTATTTCCTGATCTTTTGGGCATTTCAATAGCTAAAAATCCTATTTCTCACAGGAATGTTGTGACTTGGGACTTAATTAGTGTCTACAAAGTGTTTAGAGGTTCTTTAATGAAAGGTACCCTGGAAGTGATAAGTGCATTGTGATGTTGTTAACTAAAATGATGTCCACAAGAACTAGTGCCTAGATAAGGCTATCAGCAACTGCTAAGCTTTTTCTGTTCCTGCTCTTTGATCTTGCAGGTTTCTAATTCCTCCTTTTCAGCAGTTTTAAATTCCCCTTTGCAAAGAATGCATGTTGCTGAAGTGATGTGGCCAACTGGCCCAACTGATTTTGGGTTACCAATCCAAACAATCTGAGCAGATTATTAGGTTTACCATTTCAGTCTCCATTTAGAGCACTGGATTTTCTCAAATTGCTCTCCAGAAGGTTTAGCGACATGTAGAAATTACTGCCTTGAGTAGCCACAGTAGGTTACAGGACAAGACTACTAATAAACTAACTAATTTACTCCATTGTTCAATTAAAGTGCTCTGCCCCTGTAAACAAACACTGTCAGATTTAGAACAGTTAAGGATCTTGGTATCACAGCCAGGTCCACCTGAGGTGTGACAGCTACAGGAAGAGAGGACTCGGTGGGACTTGTGATGCGTTTCAGATCACTGCAAGAAGCAGCTGTAACCTCAGCTTTTGTACTTCTGTGGCCAGATGTGTAATGGTCCCTCGGCATTACACTGGGACAGGGAAGCACCATCATGGTGGGTGGTCCACGCTGAGGCACTGGTGAGAGTAGTTGCAACCAGTTCCTCTCCTACCCCTACGGTAATTGTTCTCTGAGGAGGCTTTTGTGGCAGTGACATAAGCAATAACAATCCTGAAGGGTCCTCTGATTATCATTCAGGGGTGCGTACGTTGCTACTCCCTGTTTTGGTCCTAGACTCAAGACTAGAGCAAAGATGACCTTGGCTTCTGGTGTATTGCAGTTGAGGTGTGTATGGCTCGTCCTAATTTGGGCTACTCTGTTGGGAGTTCACAGAGAGAGAGTATGCATGGGATCTCACTGAGAGGTGTCCTTGTTCTTGTATTCACATATTCTGGTCTTTCCAAAAGCTGTTGTCCTTGTGTGAGATGTTACTGGGAGTGTTTCGTGGCGTTACTAGCAATGCTGTATCTCGGCTCTTAACACCTCTGCCTCTCCTGCAGCATCTGGAAAGAAAAGCTGCAGTGGAGGCCTAAACTTTGTGGGTGTGTTTTGTGTGTGGGTGGTGGTGTTTCTTTTTGGTTATCCTTTGGGTTTTTTGTTTGTTTGTTGCCATTTTATTTTATTTTTTTTTAAGGAAGATTGTAGGTTTTGAAGGACCTGCAGACATTATGTAGACAGAATTCTTGTTTTGAATGGTTCCCAGGGTACTTTGCCTTGTATATGGCCCCTAACACTAAGGAACTTGTAGCTGAGATTTGTTTTGTTTGCTTGCAGAAGAAAATTAATATATCATGATGGGCAATGCATGGCACATAAGTCAAACTACACAAACAAGTGAGGATTTTTGTGTTCTTATATCTGTCCATGGATAATATTTAGAAAACAAAATCCTTTGAAAACCCTAAGGAATTTTGGCTGCCTTTCAGAAATGGTAGAGTTAAGTCAATAAAACGCTCAGTCAAGATTGTATGTCCCCAAACGTATTTTATCTTGACAGGTTATATACTATTGAGAGCTGCAGCCATGACTCAGAGCCAAGTTAGGAAAAGAACACTTCTTTTACAGGACTGCATTTGATGAGAATCTAAAGAGAGGAAGGGAGAGAGCAGTGTGTGCTCTGAGAACGCCAAATGCAGAAAGCTTCTCTTAAGCTGAACTCCTGGGTTGTATAAATCACTGTAACTCTGCTGGTATCAGTAGTTCTTTTCTGATTTACATCTCTTGGGCATCTGGTTTGTTTTTTATTTTACACAAACCTAATTGCTCTGGATGCATGAAAGCATGTTTTAATGGAAGTTATATTGATGGGTAGTAACATGGAGTATAAGTATTAAAGCTTCTAATTGGTATCATTTGCTTTAAAAAATAAAATAAAAAGGCAAATGGGGTAATGTGTAGCTCCCAAGACCTCTGCCTGAACCAAATCCATCCACTTTCTCAGCATAGCATTGATGTGACTTCATTGAAGTTTGCTCATCAAAGACCTTGCTTTTGTGCAACAATACAGGCTTTCTGGGTAGGAGACAGGGAGTTACCAGTTATGTGACATTAGAACAGATATTTTTATTGCCCTTTGGGTCCTCCCATCTGAAAGGAACATGAAGAATTCATTCTAATAGCAGGGAGGATAAAATCTGTCTCTCGGTGATACTTGTTGAATGAATCTCGATACATCTAGTCACACTATTCCATGATTGTAATTCTTTCGGTGTATAGAGACAGAAAAGTAATGTCTGTGTGGCAACAAATTGCCTAAGCTCTGTTTTTTTATTATATCTAGCCTGTGAATTAATATTGTGAAGGCCTGGTCTTTTTTCCTCAAAGAAAGATTTAATGTAAAGGCTGTGGTCTGACACTGGCTGTTGTGCCTATTGGTGGGAAGGTGTTTACTCCTCTATTTAGGAAGATGGAATTGACTTTACAGGTATTGTAGGAAAACAATACGCAGGCAGCACAAAATGTTTGTGGGTCACAACAGCTTACTGTCAAGGGTAGGGAAGAGCAATTCTGAAGTGAATTTGGATTGCACCTTTGCCCCATTTAATCAGCAGAAAATGGAATGGTTTGGGATTAAAGTAGTGAAAGAATTACAGAGGATTTAAATTCACTTCTCGGTCATTCTGTATGAGTGTTGGCAAGACTTTTAAGAAGGGAGTTTAAAAAGTCTGATTTTTAACAGGACCTGTGCTCCGGACACCCTTTGGTGTTTTGGGCAGTCTTCGGTATTTTAGATCTTGTAGGAAAGACAGAGTGGACCATTGGTGGTTGGTCATGACTGTCCCCTCAGAAGCCTGACTTCTGAAAGATGCTGAGCACTACTAACGTAAGGAGGAGCCATGATGTGAATGTTTATCAATCTGAGAGTCTTAAAACTGAGTGACTGTAAGTCACACAGCAGTAGGTACTGCCTTATAGGGTTATGTAGAAAAGTTTATATTAAACAAATGATATTTACATGTGTGGGCTGAATCGTTTTTTCTTCATAGAAATACCTTGAGAAGATGTGATTTCATGTAACTACTATTAAAATAGATTTTTCTGTTATACTTATTTTGATTTAAAAAGAAAAAGTTGGAGAAATATTTACTTTTTTCCTCTGTAGATGTTCTGTCCTTGAGATAATGAACAGTGGTTTGAAGCTGATAAAAGATGCAGTTGAAAATGCAGCTGTTGGCTGCAGTATGGAGGCAGCTGTTCAGAATTCAAAAATTTCAAGGGCCAGCACTTTGTCAAGCAAAGATGACAGTACATTTTGGTAGCTTTGCAACATAGGTCCATTGCTTGGTAGAAATCCCTGTATTTCCAATTCTCTCACATTTGCATTTAAAGTTGTCTTGTGATTTTATACAGCTGGAGGAACTTAGTCTCTGGAAATCTGCTGGGGAGGAAGGCCATGAATCAATGTGCCTTCTTCATCTGCTGCAGGTTTCCCAACAAGTGACCTGAAGATTTACTGAAGTGTCTTTTTTCCTTTGTTTTTTTTTTTCTCCCACATCCTTCCCAGCTATGTGTCTTTGGTGGATAGAAGTTTTCATCTTTTCCCTCAAAGTCTTCTTTTATCCACTGAGGTTCAATCAGATAAATTCCATTGGGCAGTCAAGTTTGCAAATAAAGTGAGATGGAAATTATTTTAATGAAATTATTTCTCCCTTATGCAAGTGGAGAAAGTAACATGTATGACTTGAAAATGTATCTGAATTGAGTACCATACATACCCATTCATATTTTTTTTGGGTGGGGGACATCCAGAGCTAGTGGTGATGTTACTTACAGGGAGCTTTTAACAGCATGTATGGAGTAGCTTTCTCCACCCTCCTTAAACTTGGTTAGTGCTGCATGGATGGTGCACTCCTCCTGTGTCATGAGGTAAGTACCAGACCAACTTCACTTCTTTCAATGTTTATGCAGTGAGAGTAAAACTGGACTATGCTAAAGCCATTTCACAAGGGCTGGGGCATTTGTTTTGTACTGTATTGCACTGACTCCTGCTAAAGCAGAATCTGTTCCTTGAGGTCCAGGGGTAGCAACTATAAAGCAAAGCATGTTCAATGAAGTGGAAGCTACTTTATTTTTTTTTTAATTCATGGAGAGGTCCTATGTTTGAATAAGAACCCTAGTTAACCAAAGACTTTATTGAATTGAACTCCCTTAGTTTTGTTGTGGTTGGTTGGTTTGTTTTCTTCTCTTGATCTTGAAAAATATTTAATTGAATTGGGTAACTAAAAGATACTAAAACATACCAGGAGCTTGTAATTAGGTACTCCTCAGGAATTTTGTTCCTGACCTCTGCTTGGATGGCTTAGTATTAGAGACAGATCTACTGAATAAGACTACATGAGCTGAAGTTCTGTGAACTAAATGGCACAGTGTGATACAGAATTGTGAGGTCAGATCCAGTTGATGTCAGAAATTACCAAAAGCTGTTGCTGTCTGACAGCTCCACAGTAATTTAAGGCATGCAAAGCAATGTATTCCAGCAATGTGAAGGAAATGCTTTTCAGTTGAGTTCTTAAGACATTCTTCCCCTACATCCATTTATAGTCATTCTAATCACTCATAGATCATAGCTCAGTATTTAGTTTTGTCTTTAGGGAAGCATAACAAAATCTGCATTGCTTAGCCTCTGCCATAACTTTTTCTAAATAGAGGACTTCACCTATGGGTCTGTCTATCCAGCATCTTTCATCAGCACTGAATTCACTTAGTTTGTCATGCTGCAGTAACCTCTGAAACATGCATGTTCTATGAGGTTGTTTTCAGCATTGTGCTGAAAGAGCAAAACCTATGGAAAAGAGGGAAATTGCTTTGAAACAGTCATATAAAGTCAGCCAGATCCCCCAGAAAGAAGAGTATATTATAATGCTTGTATTTAAACAGACATGACTGTGGTTGCATGGGACAGGACTGGCTTCTTTACTTTTGAAGCAACTTACTGGTTTTTGTTTTTACAGTGCCCTTTGGACTAATTCCTCTAAATGCAGAAACTTCCAATGTGGACAAATTTTGCCCTCAGCTAAAAATGTACAAATATTATCTGAAGCTTTCATTCCTTCACATTTTTCTCTCTCCTCTCTAGTTGTTGAGAAATGGCATGATGGTGACTGCTGGGGTAAAGAAAATCTCAAGCAATAAGGCTGCAGTGAGCAATTGGTACAGATTTTTAAATGTGAAAATGGGCACTATGAGCCAGCTGAAGGTAGTGCTGTTATTCCTGAAAGTACCACTAAAATCATCAACCAATTTAAATGAGGTGGCATTTTAGGTGTGGAAGCAGGGTTTTTCAGAAGTCACCCCTCACCAAAAGCAGACATTCTTTTTTTTTTTTTCTTTCTTGCACTGGTAGAAATCCAGATGCATGTTTTAGAAACTCAGTTTACTCTGGGTCTGTATTCAAATAAGCAAAGACAGAATATTGGTCCAGATGGAGATGCTTAAATTGCCATCCCATCTCTTCATTTATCTTCTTTTCCTTCAGTTTATCCTCTCTTTGAAATGCTGGCCACCCAAGAAAATTTCTGAATGCTGTGATCTGGGATATTCTCTTAAAACAATACCTATGAAGTTATTTTAGGCTGCTGATTCATTGCCATCCTTCCTATGGCCTCTCAGTTCTTTCTGCAATGATTCTTGATTGTTGGCATGGCCAAGGCAGTAAGAAAAAGCAGCAGCTAGTCTTTTGTTCAGTACTTGGTTGTCCTATATCCTGTAATTTTGCTGATGGCAGAACAGGCTGATGGTCAGGTACCCCAGTACTCGGCATGATCGTTCATATCACGTTTCTTTAAAAATATAATTTCATGGAAGTTTGCTTATAAGAAGTGCTGGATGAGCTATGTTGAAATGAAATGAATTTTCTTTCTAGAAGATGATAGCCTAAACAGAAGCTTTTATCAGACTTCCCTCTTGCCCTGAAAGAGCCCAGCTGTTAGGAAGAAGAGAGGGATGTGTGCAGTCTTCATATTCATGCAATGGTTGGCCTTTTTTTATGCAGCCTGTCAGTAGGGCTGCTCATTTATAACAACTGTGGTTGTTTTTCTGGTCAAGTAAAAAACTGTCAGGGTCGTGTCTAAGGAAATTGCATTCCGTTGTCACAAAGCATCATCAGGTGTCACGAGGTAGATTAGAAAAAATAAATTTGCAAATCTTTCCAGCCATTTAGCCCCAACTGTTATTGTAAAAAGACTAAAGATACTCAAAATACGCATTCCGTTGGGTTCTCTTTCCAAATCTGAAAAAACAAATAGTCTATCTAAAGCCTCTTTAATGGAAAAAGGTTCCCAAGGGAATACAGAGCTTCTGGTTCTCTTCCAGTAACTAAAAAAACTAGCATTGAAACAGGAAGTGCATATAAATATCTACTCAGCGAATACTCTGCACATTTATATAGTTAAGAGTGTCCTGGTTAAGAGTGTCCAGTTGGCACTGGGAATGCTCCAAGTTCTCTAGACTTACAGTTTCATTATTGTGTTTAAAACCTTAGGGAAAAATATAAGTACTTATCAAATATTTGCATTTATCCACCCTCTGGCAAATCACTTGCAAGTATGATATTCTAAAGATTTCCTTGAGCCTACTTGATGGTTGTGGAAATTCTGTGGTCTGCCCTGTCCCATACCTACAAATTTTGGGGTTTGCTTAATTGTTACTTTTTAAAGTTCCCCAAATATTTAATTAGAAAAACTAACACGCTGGAACAAGGAGAGAACCAATCTCCTTACCATGTCTGCTACTGTGAAAAAGGTTTTTACAGAGTGGGAGCAGTGGGAGAAGCGGGGCTTGGAAACTTCGTACAGAAAATCAATGGTGGGATATATTCCAAGGTCAACAAAATATACTGTGGATCTACTTCTGTAACCCATAACTCCCATAAACACGCTTTTCCGATACACGAAGTACCACTGCTCCGGTGGGATTATCCAAGTGAAATAGGTTAGGAGGGAGGCTTGGCTCTTTCTGACAGTAGTTCTGTTTGGTAACCTTAAAGCAGACGGTCCCTGTGGAATTCAGACATGATTTGGGGAAACATGTATCAGACTTGCTAGTCTTTCTTGAACAGTTATCATAATAACACACCAGAATGGGAAACCTCAGGAAAAAGTAAAACGAGGAGCAAAAGTTGAGAGCTACTACTGGAAAATACTACATACAGCTGCTACTACTTACAATTCAGATAAAAAGCAGAGATGATACCAGGATGGGGATGGTGGGGGGATAGTGAGCAGTGATGAAGATAAGGCAGCTGTACAGTGCAATCTGTATCACTCAATAAAGGGAGTCTATTCAGATAAATTGTTGTAATGCAGCCATAATCAAAATCATATATCCAGGAACAAGAAAAACAGAATGAGGGATTGTATCTTCGGTGTATGAGCAACATAGAAGACTCTAATAAAAATCAAATCTTGGTACCTCCTCAGGGAGAGATACTGGCTACTAACAGGCTTTATGATTCTAGCAGAGAAAATCCTGTCTAATAGCTGGAATTTGAAGCCAGGCAAGTAAATTAGACACACTTTTTTACACTCAGGGTGATGAACCACTGGAACAGTAAGGTTTGGTTAATTATTCATCTCTTGGTGTTGTTAACAAAATGTGACATTTGCTTTATGTTGCGATGTTGCACAGTTGTTGTTTGTTTGGTTTTTTCCTTTTTTTTCCTGCTTTTCTCCAGTTCAGCAGCCCCCTCAAGTGTGCCCTGTAAAAGCTGAGTTCGAGGCTGAGTGTGCTGGGGTCTCTGGTCCTGCTAGACAAGTTAGAATCTTTCTGATCAGGCCTGCAGTGTGAGTATGCTGTAACAGGAGTGTCGAGCTTGTTTAATTAAAAGCCCAACAGGAATACTTAGACTGATTAATAAACTGTCCTATCAAGCTTGTCTGGAGGAGTCATCAACAGAAAAGTTGTCCGGAGACATCTGGAAAGACAAGAAACATGCAAAATGTAACAACACATGGAAAATGAGCTCTTACAGAACAAACATGAAGGCCAATGCTGGCCTATTGCAAAATGGCTTAGAGGTCCTGTGCATTTGGGAACCAGAAACTGGGAGTGACTGGCAAGGTACATGCAAGAGGCTTTTCTCAATGAGTCCTTTCATGGGAGTTTTTTTAGACTGAAATTTATTGTAAGGTTTAACTTCATATTAGTGACTCACTTAAGTTAGAGCAAGATAACGTGATGTAAGTGAGATGTGCTGCTTTGCTGCATCTCCAGAATGAGAGCAAGGCATTTTAATAACTAATAATGATATTATAATTATGGAATGCTTCAGTAGACAGTAGGTACCTCAGTGACATAATAGAACACAAAAATGTTATTTAATATTTAAATCAATCTACAGCTTATACAGAATGGAATTAATTCACTTTGAGCTATCTGGGCCTTTCATATTAATTTTGCTTTTAGGGTTTTAGAAGTATTACTGTGTTGCACTATATAATTATCACTAGGATCAATTAGTGACTGCTGATTAATAGTTCTATAGCACAATGTGGGCATGAAAGAGCAAAACCCGTTCTTTTAGAATCTTTTCTGCAGCAATTGGGTTGGATGCATTTTTAATAGGCTTTTTCATGTGCAATAAGGTCAGAAAAGGGGGGAAGAAAGGTTAATTCTGCTGTGGCATTTATAATAATACCAAGTGATTGGGAAGGTTGCAAAGAAAAGCAGCTGTTAAGAATCAGCAAAGTTTGGGGTTTGTTCAGTTGTTGGGTGGCTTTTTTTGTTGTTTTTGTTGTTTTGTGTTTGTGTGCTTGTTGGGTTGTTTTTTGTTTTGTTTTCAGTTGTTTTTTGTTTGGTTGGTTTGGTTTTCTTTAGCTTAAATTCAGACTCCTGAGGAGGACTAGGAGAAATGTGAGAAATAGCAGTGGAATTTAGCAAGAAACTGTTGAATCTGGGAGGTGTACAAAATGAAGATAGCATTGTACCTGCAAGTTTGGAAGAGAGAAAGGAGGGCAGAGCTGTCAGGAGTGATAGAGAAGACAGACAGAAACAAGAAAGATGAGTGCAGTTTTTGAAGAATCAGTCTGCAATAATGCTGCATTAAAAAGGGTAGGAAGAAATGAAACAATCTCAGAATTGTAGAATGGTTTGAATTGGGCAGGACCTTTAAGATCATCTATTTCCAACCCTCCTGCCATGGGCTGGGACACCTTCCACTAGACCAGGTTGCTCAAAGCCCTGTCCAACATGGTCTTGAACACATCCAGTGATGGACCACCCACAAATTCCCTGGGCAACCAGTTCCAGTGTCTCACCACCTTCATAGTGAAGAACTTCTTTCTAATTTCTAACTGAAATCTACTCTCTTCCAGTTTGAAGCTATTGCCCCATGTCCTATCCCTACAAGCTCTTGTAAAAAGTCCCTCCCCAGCTTTCTTGTAAGCCCTCTTTAAGTGCTATAAGGTCTCCTCAGAGCCTTCTCTTCTCCGGGCTGAACAACCCCAACTCTCAGCTTGTCCTCAAAGGAAAGGTGTTCTAGCCTTTAGCCTTGTTGAACTTCATGAGGTTGGCATGAGCATTGGTGTATGTAGGCAGCATTTAGACTTGATATTTTCTGTGACAGGTTTGGTGGCAATTCCAGTGTTTGTGTAAGCTCAGAAAAAAAACTTTGGTAAGATTCCCTTTACAAAGTTTGAGCTTTCATCTTTTTCTTTCCTTGAAAAGCATTAGAAGTTGTACAGGCTAAAAATATTTAATTTATTTCTACGAATCTGGCCCCAGGTCAGTGTTCCACTTTGTGGATGTACTAGGCAGGACGCATGATGACAGAATATCAGTCTCCTGCTCTGACCATGTCTAACTCACTAAGTATGGGCCTCATGCAAAGTGACAGAAGGTGGATCTGCCACCACATGAGTCTTCAGAAGTAAGTTTTCATCAAAGTGGGTTTGGGTTAGCTTGAGACACAGACCAATATTTAATGTAGAGTTTGTCATCAGCTTTGTATCTTCAGGATTTTTGCTTCCATTCTCTGCCTGTGAATTTGATTAGGCTTGAGTTCGTGATAGGACTCCATGACACGTTTTTAAATTGTTCTTTTGTGACTCAAAGCTGTATTTTTAAACGAGTGCTTGTATAGGCATCTCCGTTGCATCTTTCATCACCTTTTCTTGATGTCTCCCTGTAAATATCAGGCACTTCATCAGTTCTGTGACTTCATGTACCTTCATGCAGGGTTGGTGACCCAGGATGTTCTACAAGTCTGTGTATATCTTGTCAACACCAGTCATGCTTTGGACTATGCCTGCTCCTAAGTAATGTAGACAGATGGCTGGAAGTGATTTCAACAGAGCCCTTGTTCTGTGCCATCCCTCTGCCTAAACTTGCCCAGTTTATTTTGCCAGCTGTTGGATCTGACAGTGCCTGTATCCCAAAAACAAGGACAAGGGGAATATTAGCCCACTGTGACTGTTAGTTGGATAACTTGTTTCTGAAGAAGATTCTGACTGCTTCAAGTATGAGATCGTCTTGAGATTGTCTTAACATCTTCACAGGGCCATGTGTTGAAACTTGTAAAGTGTTTAGGTTTCTGTTTGGCCATCTTGCTGTAAATTCTGTGTTTATGAGGATTTTTAGCAAGATGATTCATCTTCAATCCATTGTGTGTCCTCTGTTTTCAGTAGGCCATTGCACAAGGATTGTCAGGACTACCCCAGTGGTAACAGTGTGATAAGATCCATCTGATCAGCCCTGCTGGGGTTTGTGGCCACTTAGCATTTCACAGAAAGCTTTGATGTCTGTGCGCTCTTCTTGAATCCTAGGTAGCTGCGTGGCTTTAACCAGTTATTCCTTGGTTGTGCTCTGTCAAATTCTCCTCATTCTCTTCATCTTTTGACAAGCAATACATATGACCTCGTTGTCATCTTCCAGTTTATGTAATGTGGCTGGGTCTATGTATTATATTGCATTGTAGGTTATATTACTACTAGTCCAGCGATGTGGATTGATTGGTGGTTTACTGGGTTGGAAGTAGTGAAGAGATTGATCATGTGAGCCAGTGTTCTTCCCTACAAATGGTCAGTCAGGTTTGGCAGTATTGTCTCAAGTTGAAGTAGTTGGCAGTTATTTGCTGGACTTGGAGTAAGTAGCTGACGCTTTGGTATCTCCTATTTTAATGAATATATAACTCCAAGGGGTGAAATGGGGAAAGCATAGCAGATATGATTTCCTTCTGCTGTGGTGGTTTTCAGCTCTCACTGGAACCCTACTAGATGCTGACTGGAATTTGGGTTGGATTAAAATTTAGATACTAACTGCAGTCCACATGCATGGAAAAAAAATAGAGAAATAAATTTCTTTTTGGTACAGCTGAGTTTTGCATAAATGCCTTTTAGTTGAAGTACTACACGCATTTTATAAAGTTCATGTACCTCTGCAGTTTATTTGAAGAGATGTGAATTTATTTGGTGTAGATTTATTTCAATTATCTAATCAGAAGCAGACACATAACTTCTTAGGCTGTCAAAGGTATTCAGGAATGTATGACAAGCTTCAAAGGAATGCATAAGATCTTGCTACACATCTTACCATACATTTTTATAGAAAAGAGTTAATTAAATTTTCTCCTTCTGACCAGAAATTACTTTTAGGTTAAATTAAGTATGTGAGGTTGTAAGGCTTTTGAGTGTTCTCTCTCTGCTATAGTTTTGTGACTGGCTAAACAGCTGAATGCTTATCTGGATCAAAGAAGTAATAAGCAAAGGGGCATCCTTAGGCCAGTTATCAGTTCAAAACAATCTTAACTGTCACGTGTCCAAGTTTTAAAGCACATACTCAACTGCATGGATTAAGCAACAGGCGTTGTATGTAATACTGTTTATTTGCAATGAAGAAACTTCCAGTGGGAAAGAAGTGCTGTTTCCTAGTGCATGTTTCTGCAGGCATGGGTTTGCTGGGTAACAGAACGACTGTGCTACCCTTGTGAGTTCTGTCTGGTGTGGCATGTGGTTGCAGTCAGATGAGACACGAGTTTTCCTTTTTACAGTACAGCCTTCTTCCCTGCCGCCAAATTGGGAATGCAGCTTATTCTTGGGTTAATTCCCGTGGAGACTTAATTTATGTTCACTTGCTGGGAGGGAAGGAAAAAAAATAAAGGAGCTCTAGTTATCTGAATATACAGTGTTCAAGTATGTTTGCAGGGACAATATTTCAAGTTATTAGTCTCAGCAATTTAGATAAGAACATGTACTTTCCTATGAAAGACAAGGCACGGTGTCTTCATATTAATACCTGACACAGAGTAACCCTATGTGATAAAGTACCTAGATAACTCAACAAGGAGTGAATTAGAATTGCCTGGGAAGATATATGATGCTATTAGTAAAAAATACAGATTTGTGTGACATTAATGTCTCGAAGGCAGCAGGAGCAGAATTGTACTACTGAAGCTGTATAAATGTTTAGCTTTCCCCTTGATGCAACAACAGAGATCTCAGAGAAAGTGTTATCTAATGGATAAGTGTGGCCTACAGTTTGACAGATCTACCGTTCCCTTCAAGTTTTCTTTACTGTAGCCTTTGGCAAATGACAGGAATTGAAACTTCTTAAATCTATGGCTGATGGCCATAATGGCAGTGGCATTTTGAGTGTGACTGAACACAGAAGTTGTTGCCCTTTATTGGCATTTAGATATCTCTGTACCTGATGAAAGTACCTATATACATCATGGGGGAGAGTTAGGCAGAAAGGATGGCCCGAGAGGAACAGCATGTCAAGCACCAAGCGTAGAGGTCTTCTGAAGGCCACTTTTTCTTGAGCTCTTCCATGCCAGCACCAGGAAACCTGAACGTTAACTTCATGAATCAGCTTTGTCATGTGCTTCATCTCCAATGGCTGAAGGATCAGCGGGGATGAGTGAGGTAGCCACATCCTCTTTGGCTGAGCCCTTTACTGGTTTATATTGACTACTGCTGCTGTGAGTTGGTCATGCCCAGTCAGGCTCTGTTTTGCATGCACACAGAGTGGGTCAGCAGTGACGCATCCTCATTCAGCCATGGGGCAATCCCCTACCTCCTGCCAAGCGGGAGCTTTCATTGTCTCGTGTTCATTATAATATAGTGAGACAGTGCCACAATTATAATAATCCTCCCACAGTCCTGGAGTTTGAAGATGTTCTTTTTCCTGTTGGGAATTTCTTGCTGTACAAAGTGAATTCTGTTGAGCAAGTGAATTCTGTTGAGCAAGAACTTATTTTGTGAAGATACCTTTTCTAACATGTGGAGGAGTTAATGAAGCTAGAATTGCTGTTCTTGTTGAGAGCCAGTGTGGAAGTCAGCAGTTGGTTTGTAATGTCTTAAAAGCAGAGGAGGAAAAAATCCAAACCTGTCATGGTGCCTTGAGTATGGAAAATTTGAGCAACAGCTCAGTTCCCAAGTAGAGAAGTAGATTTCTTTTGAGCAGACCATCAATGTGTAATAAACTGAAGTGTAATTACCTATTGAAATTTTTTTCTTCCTGTTTGAATCAGCTGTTAGCATTTATGTACAAACAGTAGTTCTGGTTTTGAGGTAAGGCAGTTTAGTTTTGGTCATTTGAGGAAAGATGCTATGGTGTGCAGCATATTGAAGAGTTGTGGAAATGGTTGGTTAAGTGTCCCCAGAAACTGAAGGATCAGAAATTAAAGCTGACCACACCCTTTCAAGCAGATGGTTAGTTTGCTGAAGGTAAGATAAAACCTGCTTATAAAAATTAAGAAGAATCTTCTGACATTCAAACACAGAGTCCTTTTACATTTGGCGAAATGTCATTAATCCATTACATGTAGAAGAACTTTTCATCTAAAAGGTCTCAAAGTTCTTTACAAAAGTGGGTTTTGTGCCAAACCTCATTGAAAGTATCATTTGGATTATACAGAAGAGACCGAGGCATGGTGAGTCTGAGGATTTTGTGTTAATTTACACATGAAATAGCAAAGGGAAAACTAGAAACCAGATTCAGGACTAGTATGCTAGTTACAGGATGATCTTTTTGATTTTATTTTATTTTTCTGTCAGCTGAAAGACAACTTTAATATTCAACTGCTGTATATAGAAGTTCAGAAATGCTGACTTGGCACTTTTTTTTTTTTTGCATTTTTCATTTTTTTATGGGGAAAGTTCACTAGAAACAGCTCCATGGTGCATAACCCTTTATTGTTTAGGGGTTTGTAAGTTCCATTTTATTGTTCATGGCATAATTTTTTTAAGATCTTGTAGTCTAAAATGGAACAAAACTTCACTTTCATGATGTGTAAGCATATATTTTACATTTATCTTCATAACTTCCAATGTAAAGGATCCCTCCAAGGAGCTGTAGTCAAGTTAATAGAGCTGGAGTCTGAGGCTTCATAGAGCAAGGAAGTCCTTTAGCTCCATTCCATAGTGTGGATGGTCCTGGCTGCTTTACAGAACCGAAGATGTAAGGGTGTAATTTGGCAGCACTTGTTCTCAGTAGTTGAAGGATGAAGGGCCCGATGGAAGGTCTTCAGTGAGTTTTGGATCACATTGTGAAATAGCTTGCCTATGAAATATCATGGTGTTTAGGTCTAAAAATAGATTTTATTGGAGACCAAGCTTTTTATATTAAAACCAACAAAACCCTTCAAAAATATGGTTAGAATAAGTGTTCATGATTCCCTAAAAATCAAGAAATGAAACTACTCTAGTAATTTCTAAGAGAAGTGAAAGTTAGGATGCAAGAAAGAGATGCTGGGTTTTTGGCCCTGTTGAAATTGATGACAAAGCCCTCTCTCCAATGTAGTTGTAGTCCATTCTCAGATTTGGCAGTCTCACTGATTTTTGGCTGTTGACTGTTTTTAGCAATAATATCAGCCAGTAATACACCAGCTTTCTGAATGTCTAGTACCGTAGGCTACTAGTTAGCTATAAATCCTGTATGAATATTTAGTGTACCAATGCAGAGTATTTTCATTTCCCATCCTAGTATGCATGGTGTCTCAGATTCCAACTTGATGCAGTGTCAATCAATGCAGTAGAAAGTAATTCTAATAGAAAAACATTTCAGACCTACTTATTTTGACTTGTCGTTGTTGGCAGGTTTGAGATCTCTGCACAGGAATTGCAATAGCTTAATCGAAAGTTGCCATTCTTCTAGAATAATATGGACTAGTTGAACAAAAACCCCATAAAGATCTCGACCCCACCAGAAGGAGTGTGTGTGCATAGTTTAAAGCTCCTAAATAGTCTTGTTAAATTCACATTTATACTGTCAGAGACAGTCATGGGATGTAAAACAACAGTCTGGCTCTTGTGATAGGTCAAAGGTCTGTTTGCTCTTTCATATTTCTCCTTACTTAATTTGGCAAGTGGACACTCTTTCTGTCAAAGAGAAGAGGCCAAAACAAAGGGCAGGTTTTTTCCATGTTATTTTGGAAATGTCTTGATTCTTGGGTGTCTGATTAGGATATTTTAGACTTGGCTATCATTACTCTGGACATCAAATGCTGTTACAGCAGCTTAACACAGACAGCCAAAATCATTAAAAGCTTTGGAAAAAGTCATCTAAACATACTTGGGTTTTGCTCAACTGCACAAACCAGCAAGGCACTAATTATAAGCTTAACAGAGGATTTTCTCTTAAGTATCAGTTTTTAACCAAAATTCAGGTATCTTTTAAAGAGCTAAAGATGGGATCTGTGTTCTGTTGGTGGCTTTTTTTGTGGCCCTCATGCACATCCACACACCCTTTTCTTTATCAGAAATCTATTTCTGTGCTTGACTTATTTCCTCATGTCTATATATAATAAGCCAGATAATGAGAAGCTGTCTGCTATGTTTATCTGACATTCACACAAGACAGGAGTTCTGTGGGAGCTTGAATGGCAGTATCTAGCCCACTCCAACAAGCTGAGGTGTGTGTTTGCTCACAACCCAGTGATGAGGAGTATTTCCACTGGATGGAAGCACCTTATTTGGTGTAAATCTAATTAACATTGTCAGGACCCTAATGAAAGAGGCTGCTGGGAGCTCAGGTCTGTCCAGTGCTTGCAGCATGGACCCCTGGGTGACCCATGAGCAATGTCATGTTCAAAAGAGAAGACTTTCAACAGCTCATTCACTTTTTTTTTTATGTTGGTCTTCAAATATCAGCCTGGGATTATTCACAATGTCATAGATCTGACAGCATAGTCTCTTCCTGCATTTAAAGCAAAGGTTATTCTTTGAATACACTGCTGAAATACTGAGAAAAAATGTTTATGGAACAAAGTTTTGCTTTCTTTTATCTGCCCTGGGCATAGAAACATTCATATAATCAGAATTATTTGTTAGGGAACTGACGAAGCAGCAATTAATTTGAGATATTGTATCAAACTCTCTTCTAGTCTCAAAGCAAGTTGTTATTACAGTGAATGTCTTTAGATTTAGAAAATTTCCTGTACACCAATGCCAGTTTATCTCCCTTTGGACTTTGTTAGGTCAGTTTTCCCAGACTCAGGTTATCTACCTACAAAGAACAAATGGTTATTCTTACTAGCGTTCAACCCCATGTAGCTGTAAGATGTTAAATAGGTTTCTTATTACTTATTTAAAAATATTTTTATTTTTGTTTTAAAGATACCTTCCTTCTATAGTGTAAAATGGCATTAAGATCCAGCTGTCAGGCATTGCTTTTTCTGTGTTGATCTCAAAGTCCTTCACAAAGGAGCTTGGCATTGTTTTTCCCTTTTGTCAGCCTGAGAAACTGAAACACACACACAAAAAAAAAGAAGAAAAAAAATTACTCCTGTGACAGCACCAGACTGGAGTTGATGCCAGCCAAGTGTTTTGTCCACTGTGTCATGCTGTGCTTTGAAGGGCGCTAATCTCAGTCCTGTTAGTATCAAACATGCTACTAAAAACATTGAAATGTTATTCATCAAGGAGATGGATGGGATATAAAATCCGGGAAAATACTTTTTACAATAGTCCGTGGCATCATAGAGGTGTAACAAATGACAAAGCTTCTGAAAAATCCTGCAAAGGGCAGGATTAGTTTGATTTTTTTTTTAAGAGATTCAAGTAATAGCATAACTTGTGCTCTGTCACACAACATTTTAGCATGCACATGTGAGCCAGACAACTATGTTATTTTAACCCACATTCAACATTCCTATCAGTAAATTGCACAAAGGGCCCCATATCTTGTGTGGTACTATCATTAAATCTCTCTTTCTTTTTTTCCCTACTGCCTGGAATTTCATTATGAACCATTAGTGATGTAATACTAAACCTATGGAATCTTAAACATGTCTTAAAACCTGTGGAATAAAGTAGACTACCAAATAAATAATGCAGTACCAAAAAAAAATTGCTGCATCTCTTTTAAATGGCTCATTGCAATTTTTTTCCCCAAACATGTTTCAACTAAAATGTCTCAAACTAAACTTACTTCGGTAGCTTTGTTTTGTAATAAATGTTGTTCCTTTTCTTCTGTTCCCAGAAGGCTATTTGTTAGTTCATTTAAAGGCAAAGTGTCTGTTACGTGCTGCTCTCGTTTGCATGAAGAGTGTTTGGTCTGCTTCTGGATGCTGTAGGAGCTTGCCTGTGGATTTCTCCTGAGACTGTGGGATTCTGTGAGAGAGTCTTTCTCATCTTTATATTCTGAGATCTCCCGATGTTTCATTAATAAATTATGCGAACCATACCAGTCTGAAGCAGAGTGAAATTTGTGTCTTCGAGAAGCTCCTTGGCTGTTAAGGGAAGGTATGATTTACACTGGTAAAAAAGAAACAAAAGCTTTAAACTCTAAAAATGTACCTTGAGCTACAGGGGGAGTGATTCCGGGATATTCTGGATCCTCTGTGAAATGTTTAGCTGGCACAGAATTGTTTCTATCGGAAATAGGAGGAAAAATTGAAGGGCGTGCTTTAAAAGCTACAGATCTTCAACAGCCAAGCAAGGGAAGAACTGCCTGCTTCTGGTTTTTGGTCTATAGAATAGCACGTGTGTGTGTTTTTCTGGAAGTGCTACAGAAGCTGTAATGCTGGATTTGGTGTTTAGCATTGAACCTGCGCTGGCTGGAGGTTAAAAAGCAGTGGGTGGGGGGTACTGGCAGGAGAGCAGCGTGCTCAAGGGTTGTCATGGTCCCGCTGACTGGGGGGAGATGTTGCCCCGTAGGCTTTCCGTGCGTTGTGCCAAGGATGTGACAAAGTACAGACCATTGGGCGAGGGAGTGCATCCTTCATACTCGTGTGTATGCTTGACTGCTAGGATCAATCAGGAGCTCTGCTTAGGAAACATGACTCACTGCTGGCTCCCTTACCTCAGCGGGTGGGAACGAGCTGAGGGACAGAGGGAGCTCAGCCAGAGTGTTAACATCCATTAATACTCTGTCTTCTCCACGCTAGCTGCCCATATCTGCTTGTCTAGCTGTCCTCCTCGCTCTGGAGCAACAAGTTGTGAGACTTTGCCATCGGCTTGCTTGCCTTATCTTGGGAGGTGCTTTTATCTCTAGATGCTCTGACAGCTTTGTGACAGTGTTATGCCTTCACATTGCTGACACAACCTTCAGTTCCATCCAACTCTTAGCCTGTCCTGAAGCTATACTGAGTGCCTGCTGTCAGCACATAATTTGTTAAAATTAAGTATTTGATGCTCAATGCATTCCCCACTTGTAGAGCTGTAATCATCCTACTGATGCCTGTAAGATGACCTTTGCTTCAAAACCCTTACATTTTTGTGAATAAAGGCTAAATTTCAGTACTGGAGCAAAGTCTCAGACTGGGCAAAATGTTGTTTGGCTTGTATCTTATTCCTTATACTAGTATGGATTGAAACTCTAGGGAATTAAGTTAATAAAATGAGGGGCAAAGTGAAAATTATGTGCTTTATATAGCATCATCACATAAGCACCCCTTAGGTTTGCCAGTGTATACAAACTGGGAATAACCCCAGCGACAGGAGCTGGAGTATGAGGGAGGTGATCAGCATGGTGTGACTGGGTGCTAGAGATCCTTCGGAGCAGATGATGCTTTGAATTCTGCTCTTCCTTTGTGAGGCTGATGACAAACTTGTCAAAAGCAGCTTTGCAGATTTAAACAACAAAACCAAACAAAATCTTCCTCCCACAAACCCCTGTCTCTCTAGAGTTTTTTTTTCTTTGAGCTATAAATTCACTGCTGATATTGGCTTAGGAGTTGGCTGGCTTCCCAATGCAGTTGTCCCACAAAAATGTACAGAATCTCTATCTTTCAGTCTCCTGTAAAGAAAAATGTGGAACAAAAATATCAGGGGGAAAAATGCATAAAATAGGACATGAACTTTTTTTGAGCAAGACTTAAAGGGTCCTCAAAAAAAGCCATTATTTTCTAAAATGCAAAAGTTTCTGCTGATGATTGATACCAGAACTGATAGGGGCAGTAGGATAGACAGATGGGTGGTGGGAGTTTTAACCAAAATTGTCTGATCGGAGATCTTTAAAACAGGGTTCTGCTTACATGTGCAGCATTCACATGCACGCTGTGGTTTTGTAGGCTAGCAAGGAAACAGCTAACCTGCATTGCTTTTTTTTCCTGTTATGTAATTGAGTATCACACGTTGAGTTGTCATCAAGTTATTGTTAATGAAAGTTGTCAAAAACTTCGCTTCGTGTTTGAGTTATGAAAGAGACTAAAAGCTGTACTTCGAGCAAGGTTATGGCTAACTGTGCTTTCTCACATCAGTGGTGAGAAACACTGACCAAGTGCTACTCTAAAGTAACAGGCAAAACTGCTTTAGGTGTCTCTTAAATGATGCTAGAAGAGAAATTAAAGGACTTATCTTAATAGGTAAGACGAAAGTATAAAAGAAGTTACCTTGCTGTGGCAGGCAGAATTGTTGTTTTGCCATTTTAGCCACGTCCCTTTAACCAGTCATATATCAAAATCTTTATATAAATATATATATGTAAAGCCTGTGAAAAATCCATAGGGAGGTTTTCAAAAGCACCTGAGAAATGTAAAAGCTGCAACCTGTTACACCTTTCTGTCACATTTCTGTCTTCAGCTTGGTCATCTGTAAGAGTTGGGAATTTGCATCTGAGGATGGCTACCCTATCGAGCGTTTCAGATGTGGTTGTGTAGATGTGTGTTTTTTGCACTGTGGGTTGCTTGCTATTAGGACATCAAAGAGGAGCTGCTGTCTGTGACGGGTGGTGGTTTTCATATTGTCTCTTCAAGGTGATCAGAAGTGGAAGATGATGTTGCTGTTTGTCTGCTTTAAAATGTCTGCAGCCCAGATCCACTTGGGTTGTGATGTCTTTTGATCTCGGGAGCTGAATAAAACCAGGCCAAGTAACCCCTGGGAACTTCTGCAACCAGAATTGCTGGAAAGCAGGCTTATTCAGCACATATAATGCTTTCCTCTGAATCAGCGCCATACCTGATATGGTTTCAATGAGTTGCTTGGCTGTTGTTGATATCTCCTGCTTTAATAGCCCTGAGCCCCAGGGCTCCAAAGATTTTCAGAAATCAAAGTTTGATTTATTTAGGTATTTAAATGTTTGTGTCATAATGGAGGGAGTTGTCTTCAGTATTCTGGACAAATAAAACTTCAAAGGGTATGGCATTTCATGGGTGTACCAGTGAAGTAAGTCATTCAGTGTTCTTATTTAGATCATAGAAAAGAGGATTAAGCCTCTTCCAGGAGAATGGTGCGTTGTTTGTTTAATAATGCGGTCTCTACCACCTAAATGTTCTCATCTTCAATAACACAGAAGAGGCCTACCAGGATTGCCCTGCTGTGAGAGACTATGGTGCCTCAACCCAGTTTCCAATTGGCATGTAACATCCATTGGGTGATGGAGCACTGGAACAGGCTGCCCAGGGAGGTAGTGGAGTCTCTTTCTCTGGAGATACTAAAAACCTGTCTTGATGTGATCCTGTCTAATGTGCTCTAGGCAAACCTGCTTTGGTGGAGTTGGTTGGACTAGATGATCTTTAGAGGTCCCTTCCAACAATTCTGTGATCCTGACACTGGCTTTCTGCTATGGGAAGGGACAAATTTGTTGGCCTCCATCTTGGTGAAATGGGAGGTGTGTGAAGCCCTGCAGCTCATCTTCCACAGTTCTTGGGCCTGATTCTCCAGCTCCTGCACTCACATCACCTGGGTTGGCCCACTATCAAATAAGCAGCAGTATATCAGTCAATATGCCCTTGTGTTCATTCATGTCATCGAAATGTCCTATGCCATTATAAAAGTAGTGCTTTAAGTTAATCTGGACACCTCACAGGCATTCCAGGTTTTAAGGACTAGCTCAGAAAACCTACAAAATTATTTTTGTAGTGTCCTGTTAATCTTTATTTTGAGGAAGGGTAGAGACAGACAGCATATAGTTGGTGGTTTTTCTTGATCTACAAAGAATTATGCTACTATATAGCATTTACATGGTATAGCTTGCTTCAGTATGCAAAAATAACTCACAGAATCCAGCTCGCTCATTGTAGGGCTCAAGTTAAATTGAGGGGAAGGAATTTCCCAAAAATATTAGAGCAGTGCCTTGTGATCAACACTGTAATGACTTTATTTTCTGGAAGTTATCATTTTCCCCCTTCCTATGGAGAACAGAGTTTCACCTTGGAGTAGAGCAATGGCAAAACATGCTTTGGTTTGCTTATAAAAATGTAAATGATCTGCTTCTCTGTTTAGAAGTAGCTATCTCTAGCTACAGAATTAGGAAAGAAAGATAGTGCTGACAACTTGAGGAGAAAGTTTCTATTTCCACAACTGTTTGGGTTTGGTACCTGTACCTTCGTTTCCCCAACCTAGTAATTAGTTGATCGGTATCTAAGTAAATTTAATGATGAGATGATTTATCTGAAAGATTAAAGAAATAGATAAGGTAAATCCATTTGTATTATACTTTGGCCTCCTTTAGGAAAATAGTACAAGGTAATTAAGCCTTTGCTTTTCTTTGGGTGTGGCTTCCAGAGATTGCTTGAGTATGAATCAAACAGATGACTTTTATAGATTCTTTTTAGCTGTCGGTGTCCCTTGACTTTGATATTTTGCAGGTTATATGGTATAAAACAGTATAAAAGTATACAACAAGTGGATAAAACGCTCCTCTGGCTTAAATCCTGCCTAGTCATTAGTTTTCATTCATTTGCGGTCTTTCATTTCTTAGTTGTTTTTTTATTAGAATCATAGAATCATAGAATAGTTTTGGCTGGAAGAGACCTTCAAGATCAAGTCCAACCTTATTCCTAGCCATATCAAAAACCACTAAACCATGTCCCTAAGCACAACATCTATGTGGCTCTTAAACGCGTCCAGGGACGGTGACTTCGCCACCTCTCTGGGCGTCCCATTCCAATATCTGACAACCCTTTCTGGAAAGAAATGCTTCCTAATATCCAGCCTGAACCTCCCATGGTTCAACTTCAGGACGTATCCTCTTGTTCTGTCACTTGTCACCAGGGAGAACAGACCAACTCCTGCCTCACTACAACTTCCCTTCAGGTAGCTGTAGAGGGCAATAAGGTCTCCTCTGAGCCTTCTTTTCTCAAGGCTAAGCAACCCCAGATCCCTCAGCCTCTCCTCATGAGAGACATGCTCCAAACCCTTTACTAGCTTTGTAGCCCACCTCTGTACCCTCTCCAGCACCTCAACATGCTGTCCTCATAAGACCTCATTTTGAAGGCAGTATAAAATTAAAACAAACCCCTTAAAATTCTTGCAGGTAAGCAACCTCTCCCAGTACTATTGATTTAGATGAAAAGGTACAAAAATTGCAGTATCACTTGCAAAAATGGGACATTTTTCTAGACCTTTGTCAAATCTGCTGAAACCAGGTAGTCTAATGAATGCTCTTAAGCACATCCACTGGTTGTGTTAAGTAAAGGACAGGGAAGGTAAACTGTGTATTTGTCGAATTAAAAGTTGATTTTTGAGAGCTCTTTCTTCATCTGGCTTAACAGATAAAATTTCTCTGGACCTTGCGATACCAGCCTTTTGTCTTTTGAGTATATAAACATTGAGGAGTTCTGTCAATTCGCTGCCTCCGCAGATGAAAAGGTATGAGAGCCACCAGAGCCCCTGAGCAGCTTCCCACTTGTGTTACTCCGAGTGGAATATCTGAGTCTCTTCTCCCAGGAACTTCCTCCCGTGGCTTTGCTCAGAGGCCATCTCCAGTCTCACACAAGCTGCCCAAGCTGTTGTCATTTATCCTGGCTGTTACTTGAAGGTGGCTGTTCTGTCACTTCAGCAGCCACAGAGTTTCTAAGTGCATGTAAAGGCAGACAAACCACCCGTCACTGAATACTGTCTAAATGCTCTCCAGCAGCTATGCAGAAATAACCAAATGTTTTTTTGTCTTTGACTGGAGGCAGCCAGCAGTCAAGGAACCATGCTGGACTACAGCCAAAACAAATAAGGAATTCCCTCAGATATTTTTTTGTGAAGTGAATCATAGGGGCATAATCCGTTTTGGCTCTGTATTAATTGGTGCAGTTTGGCTATTAACATTCTCAGCTCTGTGGCTGATGCTTCCCAGGCTGTTCTCAGGATTGCATTACACTGTGATTGGCTTACGGTCGTGGCAGAAAGATCAGGTGAATGGAGCAGTTTCACCTGCGAGTGGCAACAACATTTTTCCTTAATTGGACTTTGGATACGTAGGGCAGTCTGCCCTTTCTTGCTGGGGATTTTCTTCTTCCTTGTGGAGGAGACACTGGAAAAAGAAAAGGAGCTTCAAGTCAGCTTAGTCAGCGACAGTACCTAACAACTGCAGCAAAGACTGAGATCTGGTCTGCTTTCTATGTCACCCTTACTGTAAAGTTTTTCTGGGTTTTTTTGGCCTTTAAAAACTTCTGTCGTTCTCGTGCCTACGATAACTCTTTGGGAGCTGAAGAGGCAATATCTCCCAGGCTCAGGGGCATCATAAGTGGTGAGATATGCTATGAATGTTTTTTTTGGTTTGTTTTTTTTCTCTGGACGTATTTTCTGTTGAGTTGATACAATTGCTATAATGAGCAGGACTTCAGTGTTACCTTAATTTTCTTTGAAAATCAAGGTCTAGTGTGGAAAGAGGCCATTCCGAATGGTTAGTAATCAGCTTAATTTATCACATGAGGAAGATACTTTATGGTAGTCCTTATCTGAACTGACTATCTAGAAATTGCTTGGGTATTTGGGAGCCTTCCACATTGATGCTTCCTTTTGTTAGTGTTTTGTGGGCTACAGCTTATGAGTAATTATGTGCACACTAGTCTATCTCTCTGAAACGCTGGAGAAATTCTTCTATATTGTGGTTCCTATGGTCCTTGGACATTACCTGAATGGAAAGGGAGCATTTCTTCCCTTGAGAAAGCCTAAGTCTTATTTGCCTTTGTCATCAAACCTAAAGGCAGTCATCTTTGTACATATACCTTGGCTGTACACACGGAGTACACACTGAGGTAATTATTTCAGCTCAGCATCCATACTAGTCTTTCTCCTAGTGAAAGGTTATGAATATGGAGACTATTATATGTCATTAAGGTAATAATATTGCTGAATATGTTAGTAAAGTCAATGACTCTGTATTCCCTAGGTGTTCTGGTTTTAGTTTGATAGGGACTTGTAAAACAATTCTGCTTGCCAGGTGGGAGGAAATTTGCTTCAGCAGTTGATAGGGGTCTTGCTAAGCAATGATATTAATAATAAATGTTCCCAGGCTACACTTGTTTTGTAATTGCTGTTTAGCAGAAATTGCTCTGAGTGAACTAACTCCATCATTCTGACTACACAGGTGGGAATTATGATGTCATGCATACCAAATTCACTGATCCAGAAGGGTAGGATGTTTACATAAAATAGTCATACAATATGGAGTTATGGTAGTGAAGGCTAAGGAAACAATTAAAAGGGATTTAAAACTTAAAGTGTAGAAACCAACCTCGATGAGGTGATAAGGAAAGGACTTGCTTTGGATGGTTACTCTATTGAACACCTCTCTGAAATGACTGGTTACTCTCAAGGACTGTGTCTTGGATGAGGGGTATCAAAGATCTGATCTTGACATTTCCCATAAGGGTAATGTTTTGTACTGTCTTTGTCCTGGGGGAAGTCATGGTCACATACATGGTAGAACTGATGGTGGTGGTGTGTTCATTAGCTTGTAGTGAGTGAATAACAGATAAAGACTTGTCTTTTTGTGGCCTGTCTCATACCATTTTTCTACTCCACCTTTTATGACTGGTGCTCATCAGGTAGATTCAGGACTCCCAAGCAGGCATAACTGAGTTTGTGTGATCAGCTGTAGCTTGCCTGTTTTTCTGGGCTCTGGCTATCACAGCTTGTGTCAGGAGATGAGGGAAAGGAGAGGCAGGGTGAGCTGAGCTAAAGCCAGGAGTAATAGAAACCTAAAAGAGATAGTTTGTTGGACAATATTGGCGTAAAGGTTCCAGTTTCAAACCTTGGGAATAATTAATTGTTAAGCAGGGGAAAACAATGCAATATGCAATTGGTGAGCTGTCCTGACAAAGGCATGTCAGGGTAAAATGATCTTATTGAGGCCGTTAACTATGCTGACTAACAGAGTTGGTTAATTCTGTAAGGATAATGTTTTGGGAAGATTCCCATCCTCCAAATGCCTGCAGGCAAACTTGTCCATATTTGTGGTATATTTGAGGTCTAGTGTTCCTCCTTTGGGCCATATATTTTAAGAGGAAATTTTAATGGAAGGAAACATTGTTGCAGAGTAGCAGCCTTGTCTGAAGCACTTTCCAAAAAAATCTAACGGCCAAAGGTCTTGTTTTTCTAGGGCAAGATATGTGAATCCTCTAATATTTTCTCAGTTATAAATAACAATGGGCAAGGCTCTAAGGATGGATTCCTGGGACATTGAATCAGGGGTGGTTATTCCCCAAACTGAGCAAAGGCAACGGTTGTCTTTAATCATTGCATCCTCTTTAGCACAGAGAAAAACATTATTGTGAAGTAGACAGCAAACGGTGATACATTTGTGAGGTTTTCATTCCTCTGCTCAGGTACCTCTTATTTCTCTTCAATTTCAACAAGAACAGCGATGTGTCTTATTTGTATTAAGAGGTAGATGTTTGACACTGGGGGAATCCTAAGTCTAAATATTTTGGTTCTTTAGCCACGGCAACAGTGATGCAAATTATATTAGCATTGGGACTGTGCAGATGGTAGTATAAAGTGCAACCCAGTGGGGGGAAGCACTCAACGGGGATGTGGGAGATGCTGTAGCTGAGTAACCAACTGGGCTTGAGCAGTTAACTGCTGTTGTCCATGCCTCTCTTTCACCATCTGTAAACAGAAGGGAAGGTTATTACTTAGAGATATGCTGTTTGAAAATGTTGTGTTAGTTTCAACAGAGAACAAAATCTGCTGGTATCGTTGCTGATAAATACACGAACACTAGCAAATTAAATTTACAGCTGAGTTTGCTTCCTCCCTCCAGTGAAATTCAGCCTCTTACGGTGCAGGTCTTCTAAGGCTCAGCATACATCGCCAAGGAGTTAACATGAAACCCAAGTGATGCAGAAGCCTTGCTAAAGAGGCCAAAGACCTGAGCCTTCATAATGCCTTGACAGTTCCAAACAGTTACAGCATTTGAGGTGTGTTTATAGACTCATGGGTCTGCCTGGAACCACAGGGCAGTCCTGGTACACGTGAGGCATCTGCCTCATTCTTATGAATCACTAGGAAAAAAAAAGTCTAGATGTGAAACTTCTAAAAAGAAGAAAATGCACAGCATTAATTGGTAGAAAAGGAAGGCAGTTGCTGGTTTGCTTTCTAATTGTTTATGTCAAGAATGAATGTATGGTAACTAAGCTCACTGGAAAATGTGTTTGGTAGTATATGCAATAGCAAAGACTTCAAACAGCAAAAAAACAAATAAATTAGTGTTTTCCAAGCTCTAATGTGGTTTTTTGAGGATGTATGTTCTGTCAGTACTCATTGGAGAAAAAAATATCAAAATTGGCCTCTAATATTTATTAGGCCTCGTTCCGAAATCTGACAATGTAATGGGTTTCTTTTCAAAGCGGTGGTTAAACTCTGTAGGATGCTTTTAAGTTTAAGGCACCTGATAGATAGCCCTTTGTAACCTGTTGTGAGCTCTCTGCACCCAGAAAATTACATTTAATACCCAGTACTCAAAAAAAAAAAAGAAAGAAAAAGTCACGGGAATTAAATGACAGAACTGTTTCTTTTTTTGGTGGTTGTTGGTACTATCATATATGCTAAAGGCATTCCAACCAAGGGCATGTGGCTATAATGGAATTTGATGTACAATCAGTTTCAGGGAACAGCCTGTGCCTTGTTAATATAATCCATAAAAGGCTTTCAAACTTCCTGAAAACAGTTCCTTCTGTTTCCAAGTCTGTATATGATCTCATAGGAAATGATCTGGGAGAGGCCAGCTAACCCTTTTGCATAATCAAGGTAGCATTGTTCTTTTAATGCCTGAAGTGATTTGTTTCACTGATACAAGCTCAAAGATCCACTTTTCCTCTGTTGCCAAATCCCTGTTATCAGACTTCTCAATGATTTCAGTGGCATTAAAGAGTGAGAGGACTCTAGTGTGGCTTAAAGACTGACCATGATAATGTCATTCGTTTGCTTTGTCACACTTTTTTGTCTTAACTTTTTAAAAAAATCCTAAACCACTTGCTGCCTGGTGACATTTGAAAGACAGAAATGCAAATACGTAAGATGAGTGGGGAAGGTCTAGTTTGCAGTGGGCTCAGAGGCAGGTAAGCAGTCTGCACTGTGCCAAGTTCCATAAATTATGGTAGTAGTAAGACAGACAGTGAAGAAAGTACCTGTCCTGCATATAGGTTTGATATTGTAAAACCTCACACGTACATGAGCAGCAGGTATAGAAAGTACATTCTTATGTTGGAGGCCTTTAAAACCTTCACTTTCTGGGATGTTTACATAAATGCTGAGTGCCTCATACAGTGCATGTTCTTTTATATCCTCGGGATACCCAGGATTTCCTTAATATATCTAGCCCAAGAAGGGAAACCACTCCAGTGAGCTTCTATCTCTGAAAGCCTTGTACGGCAGCTAGTGTTAATCTTCGTCGGCAGGGGAGGGAGAGCAAAACGATCTGGGTTTTGTAGCTGTGCAGAGGCACAATTATGGTCTAGTTCATGTAAATAGGTAGTAACTGCACCAAACTGAAACAGTGAGCCTACGCAGAGGGCTCCGTAGCACTCTGCTTACAGCAGAGTTGTTAAGTTTGGCACTTGCTCTGGGCTCTAGTCAAACATTTTCTTAACCGTATTAGGTTACATGGAAAATGGCCAACCAGGAATAGGCTTTTGATGTACTTATTGTTTGTGCTCATAGTTTATGAAATAGAGAGCCACAGCTTTTCTTATGAACTGGCAGGTTTGACAAAATAAGACAAATTAAAACCCTTTAAAGACAGTCATTAAAGTTTGGTAGCAAAAAAAAAAGAGCTTTTCTTAAGACAAAAGAACCCAAAGTAGACATTATTATAAGTTTGTGGTTCCCTTGTGCTTTTCATCCATAGATCTTGATCACTCTATAAATCAAATCCTAGTAAAAGCCCAGTAGCTAAATATTATGTTGTCACTCAGGTGAAAAACACGAGTGCAGTGATCCTGACTGGCCAAGGCACAAGCACATTGCTCTGTTTGGCAGACTTAACCCAAGTCATGGTGGCCCCTTGCAGAGGGGCACGGTGAACAAGAAGATCCATGACTAAATTGCAGCAACGAGGTTTGCTTGCACTTTGCAGATACAGCCTTTTGTGTCCTGACTGTCAACAAGGTCCACTTTTCTCCCTGGAGGAAACAAAGAGGAGAAACAGAAAGTATGAAATATTGTTTAGTTACCTCATTTTTGGTGATTATCCCAAAGACGAGTAGAACAGGATCTGACATTTATTTTCACGAATATTCTTCAGTAGGGTTAAATGAGAGACAGGAGAAAGTGGTGAATGCCCCATTTCAGCCATTGGCCATCAGTACCTGTGAGCTGTCTGCTGTGTCAGGGAGTTCCTCAGCAGAGCTGTGGCTTCTATACCCAGGGTGCTGCAAAAGCAATCGGCCTGACATGTCTGTGTTGCTTCAGGGTTAAGGATGGCTGACGTTTCCCTAACCAGGGATGGAATATTCCACTGGGGAAATGTCAAGACTTGTTTTCAACCTAAAATTTCAAAATAGTGTTTTCAGGATTTAGCTGTCCATTTTTGTGTTCTTAAAGGACAAAGTTGAGAAGCAGTGGTGTTGCTTAAGATTAGTATCCTCTCTGTTCCATAGTCTAGTAGCTTTTGCTGTTAAACTTACTTTTTTTGATCAATAAATGTTTTGATAGTTTTTAATTTAATACTACTCCCTGTAGCTCTAAACTCTTGTTTCAATGAAATGATTCTTTGCCCTTGCTAATGCTCTTCTAATACTTGCAGATAGTTTTCACATCTCCTTCTTATGATTTAGTCAGTCGATGCAGCTTTAGCTCTTTTAATCTCTCTTTGTAAGTCAGTCCCTCTCTGCCTGCTTAACTTTTTTATGGCTCTCCTGTGATCTTCCTCTGGGTTGTTGTCATTCAGGAAATGAGTTCTCCAGAGCTGAATGAAGTATTCCAGGTGTGATCATCACAGAGCTGTGTTAGAGATATTACCTTTCTGTCCTGTGAGTTTGCCTTTGTGTTTCATTTAATATTGCTTGGACTCTTTCTGTTATCACATCATGCACTATTTGGGGTACACATAAAAAATCGGATTAAACAAGGCCAAACTTTAAACCCTTTGAGCCTTTTGATTGTGAAGTTTTGTAACCTTGTTCAAAGATGAGTTGTGAACCTGCTTTTTTGCTGATGATGTTTATGATCTTATATGTCATTTGACTTCTTGACCCCCTGTGTCTCTGTGTTAGAGGATGATAACAGTATAGATGCATTTGGGAAGGCTGCTGTGAGATTCAGTTCAAGTTTGTACATGATGTGGAAAATAAGAGGAAATATAAAATATTTGGGCAAAAGACCTGCAGCAAACCACATTGTGACCTGTAAGCTTATGTTGTTCAGGCTTGTGGAAATTAAGGATCATCATTAAAAATTCTGTTTGTGCATAATCATTTGTCACCTTGTTTGCCCAAGGAAGAGGACCACAAAATCAGATGAAAAGGGTGAACTTTATGGTGAGCGTAACCTCTGCAAAGTTCAATAAAGGCCCATTGAGACTATGGTTTTAACATGTCCAAATCTGTGTAGTTGTTTTGCCCAGCTGTTGATTTCTATTTTGAGAGACTGGCACAAGCAAGTATATAAACAGCTGAAAATCTTGGTAAAGGAAGTGAACCTGTCTTTTGTTTAGGTGTCTTTGTCAGCACAAAATGAATGCACTATCATCAAAAAATGTAACAGAGATGCGAATGGAGCATGGAGAGAATAAAAGATTATTTTTACGTGTGCTCTGAACTCATGTAAAAGATGACACACCAGAAATGCTGTTTCTGAACCCAGGCTGGTAATACACTCATTGGCACAGCATATGGATTTACTGGATTAAAGAGACTGTGTCACACTCTGCTGCATGAAGCAGATGCAGCTGGGGGCAGATCTGTTTAACTCTCCTCTGCCCATCATCTTTTAAGATAAAATGTTGAAGTTTTCACTGCAGAAACATCCAGTTGATGTTCATTTGTGAGAAGCTGGTATTTATTGGTGGTATTTATGTGGTGAGGGGTTCTCTGAGTATTGTAACCTCTCTGAGAGCCTGGCTGACTCATGGACAGTCTTTTCAATCAGGTCCACTACTAATGTGAGTTGAGAAATTTGTAGTAATGGTCTCTGAGGCTTACAAATATATCCATGATTTATAGTATTAGTAAGCTAAGTTTACATTTGGAAGTGAATGCTCTGGGGTGGCTGAGGATAAACATGGTTGAAAAAAATGTTTTCTTAGCCATAGCTGAATTTTTCTCTGTATTTAGCTGCTTATAATAAGATTTTGGTGACTGGAAGATAACAAAACCACTTATGTGGAAGTTGCTGCCCAGGTGAAAGATTTTGCCATAGCCTGGACCATGAATTAAGACTGAAAGGTGCACGGATGGTTTGAAAAATGCAAGGAAGATGTACAAAGGTGCATGAAATCTTGGGGCAGGAGGTAGGAGGTTCTAGATGACCGCGCTTTGCATTCCCCCAACATGTCAGACTAACACAAAAGAGATGGAAATGCAGCCTCAGCACTGAATTCATTCAAGGGAAGTGGGGAAGGAGGAGAGGCAGAAACATTTCCATTGGTTCCCATTTTAGGTCTAGTACAAAAAATGAGTTCTGCTGTAGGGCTGTAGTTCAGTCCTTGCAACAAGCATTTCTATGGAATTTTGGCCTTAAATGGACTTCCCAAGAACAGCTACTGTCCAGAAGATATTCCAGCTAAAATCTTTGGAGAGCAGTTTGGAAATGTTGGCACTATTTCATCTGAATTCTCATCCAACTTCAACTATGAGAGAAACATAAGAGGTTCTGATTTGGATCTAAATGCCTTCTCTCTCACAGAGTTGAGAACACCTCAACCAAGCAATCCCACAAATGACCACTTATAAAGCATGTGAAAGTAGAAATGTTGTACAGAACTTATAGTTGACTGGAGTAAGGCACAGTTTAACAACAGATAGTTACAAGCAGAGGACAGCATCTTCTCAGCAGTGAGAGGGGAGACTGGGGCAGGGTAGCGTGGCACAAAAACCAAAGTGACCCACGTTGCGCTTGCTGAAAGCATTGCCTGTGTTTTGGCTGGCTTTGATCAGCCTCAGAAGAAATCTTTTTTGCCATAGTATTACTGTTGTCAATACCATAATTATTTCAGTTGTTACTGGCATCTGCATGTGGACCTTCCCTTGGCTTAAGCCTAAGCCACCAGGACTGAGCTAGTGGATTGAGCTGTGTGAGCAGCGACAGGTATTCAGCAAGTTACCTTGTTTTTCTGTACCTCAGTTTTCCTATTGGGAATAACCTGACATGGCAGAACCAGATTAGCTAATACATATTTGATCAGGAGGAGTATTTGTATGTCAGTGGCACTCTACAGCTCTGATCAGGTGAATATTTAGGGTGATGCAATTCCTGCCTGAAGTGTTTCCAACTTAAAATAGACAAAAATAGGCATGTGCAGAGAGGGAGCAGAGATGTGGACTGACTTGTCTAGGTCATAGTGTCTGTTTAGAAGAGGACTGGGTGTGGAGCCTGGTCCACAGAAAGGTCTTCTGGTGGCTGACTCAGTAAACCCCTCTGTGGCATTACTATCAACTACTCTGATACAGGCAGAAGACAGTTCTGATTTGAGCTAAGGGGATCTCAGACCCGGTTCCTTCTAAGGCCAAGTGACTTTGTTAAAGGGTGTATCTGTATGAAACAAATATGCCTGTGACAACAGAAACGCTGAGGAGGATGGACCCAGAGAATTAAGGTTTTTCTCAAGCCTGAGTATGAGTCTGGATGAGCTGGCTACAGCACAGACTCAAACTTCAAAGTCTTCAGTGAACTTCTAAATAACCCAGTAGGAGATTTTTGGGTTTGATTTGTTTTTCTAGACATGAGCCAGCAGTATGAAGCTGAGATCCGGATGTGTTCTGGATCCAACCTCCTCTTCTGTGTGTATAAAAGGCAACTATTTTGAAGCACTGATTGATTATGGCCCACTGGTGTTCTTGTTGGGACAGAATTACAGCATTGCATTGGATGGCTTTTTTCTGTATGTCTCCTTCCATATGCCTGTGGTATGTAACAGAATGAGCTAAAGAATTACTACTACATTTACTTGTGTTTGGGGAGAGAAAAGTCTTCCTATTGCTCTTTTCCCCCCTCTATCTGTTCCAGAATTTTTAGTTAATCGTCTTGCCAAGAATTTGATTAAGTAGCTTGGATATAAAAGAAAGTTTTGGTTTATGACTCTTAGTAAAATGTGTAGATGTGCCTGGGAAGTTAAAGGTAAACAGATCTCATGCTCCAGAGTGTAAGCTGAATGCTGAGGGATTCAGAAAAAGAATTTCACCTGTTGTATCCTTTTTGTTATTCCCTGATTTGATAGGTGAGTTATGGATTTGTTTCCTCAACATCTGAATATCTCATAACCACTGTTGGAGGCAGAATGCTGACATTGGTAGAGTAGCAGCTTCAGCTGGTATCTCTAGTGTTATGATCCAAACAAAAATAACAAATCAGAGCGCTATAATAATAGGAAAAGGAATTTTATAAACAAACTAAATATGCGGGAAAGTTCAAGTGGAGGAGAGTTTCAAGGATAGGAAATAGTGAAAGTCAAAGCCAGTAACTGTCCATTGTATTTCTTTAAAAAATTGGTCTTTAAATATTCAGGTTCAGGTTGTGGTTTTTTGGTCGGTTTTATTTTTATTTTTAAGGAAAAGAAATTGAATTAATGGACTTTAAAACCGTATGCTTGGCAAAAAACCAATCTGCATCTTGAGTTCATTATATTTATACAGCTATCCCAATCTGGTTTTAGATTGGGGTTTTGTATATTGATTTGATTGTTATCTATGGTTAACAGAATGTCCATAGTCAAAGTATATTGGGTTCTGGTTTTGTTACATCTGTCATCGATTTTTGATACCTTTTGGCTATGGGGATATGCTGACTTGCCAGTTGAATCTTTAGGAATCTTTCTCTGCAAGTGCTTCTGTGGAGAAGGTAATGACTGTTCACTTCCTCCTTCTTCCTGTGGTCTTTTGATGAGATCCAGCTTACTGCTGTTCTTGTTGAAGACACAGATATAACACTTATGCTGCAACTGGCAGACACTATTATAAAATGTAGAAAGTAGGCTAGAGAAAGTGTTGGCAAGTAATCCAGTCCATTCTATTGACCCAAACCAGAGGTTACTACTTAAATAATTTCTGAGTGGTGTATTCTTCTGGAAGTGTCCCACGCAGAGCTTTGCAGTTTGCCTCGGTTGACCTGTAGTAGTGCTTTATTATCCTTGTCTTTACAGTTTCTCCAAGTGGCTTAATGGTTAGGGAAATTGCTAGTGTCAAGAGAGAAAATCAGTCTCCATTGGTCCTTCTTAGAGTACTTTGTCTTGCCCTGTCCTCAGTGGATATGAGGAGTTTATCAGTCTCTTTTTTAATATATGTGAGGAGAATTGCCGTGTCTTTTAGTCTAAGAAAACCTGGCCCTTCAAACTTGTCCACGGAGACCATGTTTCCTGGATCTCTGAAAACTTTTGTTGCCCTGTTCTGGACCTTCTTCCAATTGGTCTACATCTTTCTTGAAGTGCTGTATACCTGCAGATGGACTGAGGACTCTAGCCAGGAACTGGCCAGTACTCAAGAGCAAGGGAGTGCTGTTTGTAATTGCTGTTTTTCCAACCATATGGTGTTTTTCCTACAGGGTGACTCACTAGCAGCCCTGGGGGTGGTGGTTGTGGGATGGTTTTGGTTTTTACTTTTAAGAACTTAGAATTGCTTCCTTATTTAGTAAATCACTATCTAGTGTTTGTCAAAGCAATTACCAAACCACTATGAGGATTTTTGGAGAGATTTAACCTGCAAGTTTCAAATGTTTAAACCTGACAGTTGCTTCATTTTGCATGTTCTGATACTTGTCGATAGTTCCTTCACTTGCAATTCCCAACTCTTATGTATATATGTTTTTTTTTAAGCTGTTAATAGCAAAATGTGTCAATAAAGAATCTTGATCTTTTTGATCCATGACTTGGGCTGTCTAATGCATTCAGCCACATCATGGCCAAGTGGCTTCATACTGTAGGTTAGGCAGAAAAACAGTGTCGGCTGAAAGAGGGAGGCAAGGCTTAAAGCAATGAGGGAAAGGGAGATGCATACATAAAATGCTTCACTGAGTTTTTGCAGATGATTAGAACAGCAATTAGAGACACAATTTAGGAGAACAGGATGGATCTGGAGCCAAGTTTCAACACCTATGGGTGTGCTTCATATTAAGTTTTAATATCTAGTTTTAGAAATCTTGAGAAAGAAGAGGCAATGCTATGATGGAAGAGCAAACGTATTTTGTTGAAAGTGGAGTGAGTCCTGTGGAAGATGTCATGTTATTACAGTGGAAGTCACACTCCTTCATTATAAAATGAACAGCTTAAGATGAGGTGCTTGCTTCTCTAATCCTCCTTGCTATCCTGTGACTGAGAGAGTCTGGAGTCTTTGAAGAGAGTTTACCATAGCAGTAGGAGAATCATCTGTATATCCTCAAGCTTCTTAGATGCTCAGATGATTGTTAATGTAAAAGGACAGCTCTCATAACATAGCTCCCCTAAGAACATCTACATTGGCAGCAAAGAAATTGTCAGCTCCTAACACCCATTTTACTATGGTGCAAATACGCTGACTTCAGAGCAGCAGCCTTGCAGGGAAAGGTACATGTATGTTCTTTAACACTACTGAGCCATTCATTCAGTTCAAGCCCATTTTTTTTCCTACTTTGTAAAAGAGAATTGAAAAGTGTGTCCATCAATATAACTATGCAGGAGAGAAAAAAAGCTTTGAAAGTACAAGGTTAAGGAAATAGAAAATTGGACTTGTTGTTGTAATGAAGCATAATGGTAAGGGCTCACAATGGGTCTATTACTGTAATCAAGCAAAGAAAAGGCTCTAATCCTTTGAAGAATACAAGGTTGTTTGGGTTTTTTTACATCATTTGCCCAGGTGTGGGTGTGATGGATGGGGCCAGATGTCCACGGTGCAGCTCTGTGTAGATCAAGCTGAATCTGGCCAATATTCTCAGAAGGGACTGAAGGGATAAACTTTCTTATGTTGGTGACTGCCTAGCTACAGTATTCACCTCTAGAAACACCAAAATTTACCTCTTAGGGTGATAACTGATACACTGTAGACTTTCACTATGCTAGGAATAAGAAATAGCTGCTGTTTCAAACTTTCCCATGCAGAGGATGAATAAGGATGTATGTTTTTATGCTCACCACCTTGTCGTTCTGTTTTGAAACTGTGCTGAAATGTTTCCGTCTGAACCTAGCAATATCTTGTGCATGTTACTGTTGTACGTATGTAGACCTCAACTGAATGCTAGGTATTGTTAACAAAATTCCAGTTGGTATTATGCACATCTAAAAAATGGAAATGTGAAATAGGTTTTGATCCAGGCTCTGAATTAGAATAAGCGCATTGGTTACAGTCAGTTATGCAAAGGTTTTCTCTTCACAGTGCAACAGAAGTGTAAATACATGGAACATTTACTTAGTAATAATATAATATCCTATTTGTGTAGACTTCTGAAGAAAAAGCAAGTGTTTTCCTTTTCACTCCCTACCCGTTCCTCTGGGGCATTGTTTAGAGTGTGTGCATATTTGATCTGATCCAAACCTAGGGAATTGAAACAGACTTTTTACACTGTCTTGATAGGTTTTGGTCATTTCCTGAAGGGCTCAGTCATGTCAGTTTTCTTTCCTCAGGGCTGCCTCTAAGAGTTCATCTCTGTTACAAAAGGCCATAATGGATATTCAAGAATCATTTAAATAAAACTGTGGACAAGGAAGTCCTCATTTCACCAGCAGGTCATGGTTTGGGGATAAATTGTGCATTAGGACTTACAATCAATAAGAAACATTGTCGTTGGATGATGTAATGCCACTTGATACAAATTTTGTCTGCTGACTCCTGTTACCAGCAAGCAAATTTACAGGTTACCTTTATCCTGCCAGGATTTTTGGTGGATTAGGTATTGCCTTTGCTTGCAAAGCGATCACAGAGCTGGTACAAAGGTGTAGTGCTAGTGTCAACTCTGTAAGCTAGCAGGGCAAAAACGTAGCTACAGATGATGAAATTTTCAGGCTTTGCTGGTATGTTTGTGCACAAACCTAGTGATTGTGAAACCTCAAAGTGTAACTGATCGGCCACTTATGAATTCAAGCTACCTTACTCAGAATTACAGGTGAACTAGCGCACTTCCAAGACAGTGTGTGTGTGAATGAAAGAAATAAACTGCTCACAGTTACCATTTTGTACAAAGGTCTAAATAACTAAAATACACATGTAAAAATGGCAAAAGGGAGATTAATTTTAGATATCTTATGAACGATAAAAATCAGACCTCAGATACTAGTGTTCCTGTCTGGTAACTTTTGATCTTGATGTTCCTAGGTGTATCTATTAAATCAGGACCTAACAGTGTTAACATACTTGATTGCTTTTGCCATACTGCAAGCGTTGTGTGTGTTCTGCAATGATAATGGTGCTGGGAAAACCAAGATGAGTTTTTTAATGATATTTAAGTAAGGTTGACCTTAGACTTGAATGTCATGGCTCCTGTAGATGTGCCTTGGCCAGAGGATTTTCTTGTCTCTAAGTAAAAACAAAGCAAAGTCAGCTAAAACACGTGGCCAATTAAAACCCCTTCTCAATGGAGTACAGTTTGGCAAATAGCTGGATTGCATCTTGGAGGACCGAGGTTGTCCTCTCACTGTTTCAAAGCTTTTTCCATCTCTCATGTGTGAGGGCTTGAATAGCTTGTGTGAATTCCATGGGATTTGATCCCCTAATGCGTCTCAGCGAGAAACAGCTTGAAGCAGGTTTCAGCACGTCATGTTACTGAGCTCCTCGTTTTTAGGTGGGTTGTACAGGGCTGGTGTGATTCATCCTGAAGTTTGTCACAGTCAGGCAACCTTTTGGTTAGTGTGCTGGATGCTGCGTATTTCATGGTTGATTTAGCTGGGTTCACCGAGCTTTCCATAAACCATGCAGTTCTAGAAAGAAATTTATGGGTTTGAATGAGTAATCAGTTACACAGGGCAAATGGCACTGTCTCTGATTACCGTATGAAAGGAAGTTTGGGTTTACCACTAATTGCAGATAAAAATTAATATTTGCAAAGGAGACACATATGATTTATTTATAAGTGTTTTCTGTTTCCATAATGAAATTTCCTTCAGGTTTAAGTACAGTCATTTGGAGAAAAAAGCAGAGGTCTGTGGCTCATTAGTTTCTGGTGGTTGTCAGAAGCCATTAATCAATTGCCCCTTTTACCAACATAGGTCCTAATTCAGCAAAGCATTTAGGCACATGCTTAACTGTAAGCATGTGTTTCAAAGCACTTTGCTAAATCAGGGCTTTAATGTGGTTCAAGCTCGCTGCGTTTCTTTCTAAGTCTAAGGTTACCCTGAAATGACAGGAGTAGCTGATAGATCAGCTAAGGTGCCATGTACCTTCCTCACCCATCTTCCTAAAAAGCCATATGCAAGGGGGAAAAAAAATGGTTAATTTTCCCCTCTACCCCCTCTCCCTGTCCTTCATCCTCTTCAAATCCTGCCTCAAATTGAGGCTTCTGTATGGAATAATAGTGCATGTGAAATGGTAGCAAGTCAGCAGCAAGGACAGTGAAGTGAGGGTGAAGCAGTTTCTACATTAATGTTTTGAATTCTCTGTTCTCTGTTTTTGTTAAAACTCACTGGACTATGTGGAGGGAAGGGAAAGGCAGAAGAGCTATGTCCTGATGTGGCCATATGAATCCTGGTATGCAGGATCTAAGCCTAAGTAGGGTACTCATGCATCTTAATCTATAGAGGAGTTGTAGAGTTATGGGAACTTGAATTCAATTCTCCCAAGTACTTCTATTCTAGTGAAAATTCAAGTGGTACTTTTAGAAGTGATGAAAGGTCAAGGCTGAGGGTTATGTTGTCAGTCCCAGTCTTGTCCACTTCTGTGCAAAAGGGATATAATGCAATTACAGCTATCCTGTAGGGAAATTCCCTGACAGAAGTAGCATCACAACTGCCCCAATATCAGTGCAACTGGTCCCTGTGTCCACCCTTCCCATTTTTACTCCAATAAGAGAATTCCAGGGACCTGAGGGATTCTTTTTCCCTTATGCTTATTTACACATGATTCAAAACTTAGTAGAGAAGATTGACAGCTCTCAGAAATTACAGCAGTTACTAGACCAATATGGTTTTTATGTATCAGCAGGAGGTTGGATGTCTTGAGAGTCAAGAGAACCAGTCTTACAGTCCCTTCAGGGTTTGTTTGGCATGGGAGAGGGCACAGCCCTTATGCATTTTCCCCCCCTTTTCTATGGAAGTCATTGCTCTTCAGCAGCGACAGTCACGTATTGCTCAAAGACCTTGATTTGTTATGGACCCTGCAGTAGGGAAGCTGCCTGTTGAATCATCAGCACCCCTTTTTGACGAACACAGGTTTACTTTGGATTTCCTCCTCTTAAATGTTGCTGTCACTCAAACTTGTTTTGCTTGTGAAATGTGACATCATCTCAGCCTGAGGTTGTATGTGTGAAGGAAAAATGACTGACTTGATTCATGGTTTCATTTTCTTCCCTTTCTGTATTTGACAGCAGCAAGAACACATGATGCAATATTGCACACAAACTTTTGCTCTGTACGTTGCACAGATGGACATGACAGCTGAATTTTGCCTTTCAGACTGAAGCAAAGCTTCCATTACTCATAATGGAACCCAACTCTGCAACCTGCAGTCAATAGATTAGCATGGAAAATTTTGCACACTTCCTTTGACTTTCTGGTGATATTTTCTCTATCCCAGAGAAAAGAAACCAAAACACTTTCTGTTATCTGGATTAATAGTTTTATACCACACTTATGAGAATCTCAAACACTGTTTATGTTGAAAAGCATTCCAAGACCTCAAAGACTTACAATCTGACCAGATGAGAATCAAAGGCAGTTAGGGGTGAAGCAGCACTGAGGCACACCACTACTCCCCATCTCATTCCAAACCCTTTCCCCAAATCATGTGCCAGACTTAGGCAGGTAATTCCCATCTTGAGTCTCAGGTCACAGCTTTCTCTTTTCTGCTAAAAGGGTGTCTTCCAAAGGCTCAAATGGTTTCTCTAGCTTAACTGACAATGGTGACAATGACTATATCCTTAGCATGCTTTTCCTCTGGGACCCTAAATAGAATGGTCACCCATGCCAGTGGTGGAGTATTTTGGATAAAGATTATTTTGCCACTTTAGCATGACTTGCTGAGGCAGGTAAAAGCAGAGATGCTGTGGTGCTTACCCCCCCATTTTTGGAACATGATATGATTTTGGTTTGGCTTAGTCAAAGCAACGTTTATAGAAGTTTTAAGATAGTTATCAGTTTTCTTCATGACTTGATTGTGTGGTTGCTTAGAATTCCTAGTAGCCTTGTGCTTTTTTAATGTGCAAGAGGTTTACGGGGCTTCACATCTGATACTTCTACTCTATGGTTTGCTAAGCACTATGTGTTTGATTATTGCAGATTCATCAGGAGCAGAAGCTGTAGGTTCTGTGCAAAACTGGGCACAGCGCAAGTCAGTCCTTAAGCCTATATGTGTATACAACTTTGAAGCAGTTGCTTGCTCTAGAGGAAGTGGAACATCTCAGGGAAGGGATCATTAATAGCAAATTGATTCATTATTTGTCAAGATAAACCATCCAGTCCCGAGAGACACTGAACAACTACAGGAGGCCCTAGGAATTGTGAATCCTTAGGCATCCATAGAAGACATTCAGCAACAGCAGAGAAGTGATCTTGAATAATGAAATAAAATGTCTATATTTCTTTCTAGGCCATAAAGTTCAAAAAAAAAAAAAAGGAAAAGGAGAAGATGGGCAGGGAATAAAAAGTTGGATATGTGTGATTAATACACATTTAACTTTGCTGTCTCTTGCAGTGGCAGGCAGTGATGAAGTGGATGTGTTTTGTGATTTATTTTCTTCTACTTAAAAGTAATGGAGCTCTAAAAATGACTAATGAACCTCCTTTCAAGGTTCATATCTATGACCTAATTAATATGTGCAGGAATCTTGTCTTCCTTTTCACTGCAGCAGAAAGTTGAGGGTTGATCATCCAAAGAGCATTAGAGGCCAAAGCAGAGACCCTGGACAAGATCCAGCTCAAATAGCTGCATTCCAGTGAAAACAGGAATCAGATGTACTGTGCACATGATAGTCTAATTGGTGGGCACTATTTACCATGTGTTAATTTTAAGTTGTATTGTAAAGTTATGATGTTGATTAAGGCAATAATTAGAGCAGTTCCATGTAAGATGCTGAGTTACTAAAAATAATTCTTCTGATAGAAGTATTTTTGTCAAGGTACTGTTGAAACATTCTTTACAACAAAAGCTTGTTAAGGTACGTTGCTCATAACCTCAACAGATAGAAATTGGAATACATAGGACTAGTTTCACAGGAGTTATTACCTAAGGAACTGGCCTGTTGTACTTTTATACTATGGAATATAACATTGTTTGCATGCTGCATTTTTGTGCTGTATCAGTGTATATCATCATGAAACTCTACTGTAAATGCACAATCACAGAACAGCTGATGTTGCAAGGAAACTCTGGAGATTTTTGTAGTCCACCCTGCCTCTGCTCAAAGTAGGCCCAGCTAGAGCAGGTTACCCATGCTTGTGTCCAGTTGGGTTTTAAATATCTCTAAGGACAGGGATTTCATGATCTCTCTTTGTTGAACTTCATCAGGTTCCTGTTGGACAAATTTCTTCAGCTTGTTGAGGTCCCTCTGAATAGCATCATGATGACTATCATTCATGAACATGCCTGTGACTATACAAGCTGTTTCTTTTCACTTCATTACAATCAGCCTTTGAGGTATATTTGTGCTTGTGTATTGCAAGAAACCATACAAACTTAGCTAGGGGAAGAGATAATGTATTACCTGAAGTCTTTCCTGTGTGAAGTTTCAACCATGTTCTTTGTGCTGGGATGCAGCTCTTTTGATTTCCCATAGATATTTGGGGTAATGCTGAGTAGAGAATCAGTGATGTGTTACTAGAAGGATCACTAAAGCTACTATCCCACCCTGGCACCCTGGGTGGAAAATGCGAAGTAGCCAGACATTAAATGGTGGAGTCAGTCTGTGTCTAACTGGGCTGACATAGATGCCAGTATCATCACTGGTACTCTGTTAGCTTTGTAGAATCATAGAATTGTTCTGATTGGAAGAGACCTTCAAGATCATCAAGTCCAAAACCATTAACTCAGCACTGACATGTCACCACTCAACCACGTCCCTCAGCACTGCATCTACACACCTTTTAAGTACCTCCAAGGATGGTGACTCCACCACTTCCCTGGGCAGCTTGTTCCAGGGCTTTACAACCCTTTCTGTGAAGAGATTTTTCCTAATCTCCACTCTAAACTTACCCTGAAGTGATCACTAGATCAGTGAAAGTCTTCGTTCTATGAAACTTCTAAACCAGCATCCCTTAGAAAACCTCAAAATTACTTATTTTGATTGTCCTTCTCCCCTCCAAATTCATCCTAGAAACAGTTATTGCTCAGATACAGAAGGACAAACATTCTGTTAGTTTTCATAGTCTTGCTGCCAAGTGATTGAATTTGACATTGTTGCACAGAAGGCTAATTACTGCAGCATGGAACTGGCATTCCAGGCATTGCATTGCAACAGCGAGATCTATGGGAAAAACTCGAGCAGCACTGTCTGGAGGAATTATGTAGGCCAGTCCAAATTCCGGCTGAGGAATCCCTAGATGATAATTATTTAGAAGGTTTCTGCTCTCTAGTGGGTAGAAGTCAAAATTAGAAAAATATCTGAGATGATGAATGACTTGGAGGAGAACAATCCAATTGTTTTCTTTGACAAAAGCTGGTTTGTAGATCAAACTTGGAGCTACAAGACTAGCCATCTAACTCCTCAAATCCTTTGTTTGCTGTTTGGTTGTTGTTTTCTTTTGTTTTTCTTACTTGATTATTTTTAATCTCCTGTCTCAGGTAAGATAGGTAGAATGAGCTGTGAGCCTTGCTGCATGAAGTATTTGTTATCATAAAGCTGTTTGAGCAATCCTCCTATCTAACAGTAAATCAACCCAGATTCCTTCTCCACTGGTGTGTGGGCTTCTTTTCTAGATGGAAAACCAAGCACTGCAGATCATCTGTCTTTTTGGTGTCTGTAGAGGGGACAAGCACCACCGAGGATACCATAAATATAAAAGAATAATGTGCTAATACCTTGAATGTGATGCTATGCAGCTGCAACAAGCCTTAAAACTGGAGGAGCTGTTAAGAGTGAGCCTCTAGTGTAACGGACCTAGCTCAAGCCTATTGCTAAACTTGTACCTGCTAACCAGTTATGTTGGCCTCAGTCCCTGTGTGCCAACCATTCTCCCCATTATTTTAATCTTCTGTTGCTTCTGTATCACTGCTGCTCTTCCTCTGTTTTTGGTATCTTTCCCATCCCTTTCATCTTCCACATCCCCTTTTCTTCCCTCTGTTGTGTGGTTTGGGTGTGGGTTGTTTTTTTTTCCTCTAAAGTGTCGGGCAGATTTCTTTCTATAGCAACTTTCTGTCACCTTTTCTGTAGCAACTCCTTCTGTCAGCTTCTTTCACTCAACCACTGGTGGTTATGTTACTTTTAGTCTGCATAAATTAGTTGCAAGTTGTAAGAGGTGGGGTGGTTTAATAGGTTTAAAAGTCTGTAGAGACCAGAGTTTCTCTATCTGACTTATATCAAAAGAAATGAAACTAACCTGGTGCTAACTTCATCTCATTGTTATGATGTGACATTTATTCTGATCGTATAGGGCGGTGCCATTCCAGCTGAAACAGTTGTTCTCTGAACTGGGAGAAGTCATAATTTGGCATCCATTGAATGGATGAAGCTAGGCATCGTTTCACCTATGAAATACTTCATTCTCAGATTTTCAGCAGGACCAGAAAAGGAAGTATGGAGTGTATTCAAATGGGAAAGGTCTTTGAACTGTGATTTTACGTATTATGTGATAGGAGAAATTAGTGGAGTGGGAGACTATTGTTTAGTTTCGTATATTTCTACAACTTAAAGATCAAGGAAATCCTGAGGCTGACAAGAGGGTTCTTTTTTAAAATAAATACATAAAATTTAAGAATCAGTCATCTTGTAGTCCACTTAGTGAATGAATCCTGATGTCTATATGATACTTCACGGTTTGTTAGTCTAACGTGACCCTTATAGAAAGGTTACGTTGGACAAATGGCATCAACATAAAATTGATAAACTTTCCATGAGTGTTGTTAACAATGAGAGCTGACAATAGACAACATCAACTAGTTTCCCATGAGAAACAAAGAAATATCAAAGGGCTGTAAATAGCATTCCATTTTCTGCTTGCCAGATGAAGATGGGACATGTGGATGGTCTTAAATGTTTTGCCCATTTTGGCACGTGCTTGCATTTTCAGTGGCCTAGCTTCTTTTTCTGAGACTTAAAAGACGAAATACTGTTATTATCATATGACAAGGAGAGGCTCCAGCCTTTTAAAACACAGCAGAATCATTGAGCTATTCTTCACTGATATGACTGCTCTTCTTAATAAGAAGCTGATGGCATTTCTAAGTAACTTTATTACAACTCTCTCCCACTAGACAGGATCTTTTTTCTTCCATTTGAATTTTTGAGTTTCATTTTGGTTTCCCTGTCCTCCTCAGTGTTTGTGGCACTGTACATACCTCCCTGATGTTACACAGGCAACGGAACAAACCTTTTGCTTTGTTTTGGTTTTTAAATTGAGCTGCTGCAGATCTTGAAGAGAAGCAAAAATACTGCGGGAAGAATATTTGAGTCCTCTTCAGTAGTCACAATTAGGATGTTCCTATTTTGATAGTCAAATAGCCTACCTGTCTGGAAAAGGAGTTTAACTGAGAAGCTTCTCTGACTTCTCTACTTTCGTGTAACGCTTAGACCAAGCCGACAGTGACTAACTGAAAGATAAAACTATCCCTCCAGTCATGTTTAATTCAACTAAATTATATTCTGACATGGAAATTGGTGTAAAACTCAAGGAGGCTGAAGTGTAGCATCTTTAGATTCTGCTGCCAAGCACCTCTTCCCCCCACCTTCTCTTATTTTCTAATGCTGAATCCATCGTGTTGCCACAAAAGAGAATTAATGTTCATGGAATGTTTCAGCTCTGCTTCGATACTTAATTATCCCAAGAAGTAATTCTCTGTTGTGTACTGTTAGTCACTGAGCTGTTGAATTATTTACATTTGGTTGGAATGAGGAATAACATTTGAGGTCCAAAGGCTTTTCAATTTTTTTTTATGTGGTTTGGGCACCAATGACTTGAACACTTTGCTAGTTGCAGCAACATTTCTTTGTGAGCTGATGTCCTTGAGACAAAAAAAATGTGTTGCTTTGCCTAATGTGACTTTCTTTCCTCTTCCAAAAAATATGCAAAGCATAAAGAAAAATGTTTTGCAACCCAGTATCCTCTTTCTGCTGTGCTTACTGTTGCATCACAAATAATATGCATTATGCTGTTTATTTATCTAACCTTATGTTCTGTGGTAAGCCACAGATTTTCTCTGGAGTCAATGGAAGATTCAGATACTAGAGGAATCTGCATGCGAGTCAGCAGATACTGAGCAGAGCTGAGTGAAAAATTATTTCTCTTTGTTTTCACGAATGCAGAATCTTCCTGGAAATGCAATGTATTGCATAGAAAAAACTCATAAGGCAGAAAAGCTGACAGACACACACTTGCAGTCTAATCCATTGGCTAGGTCTCCTTCCAAGATTGAAGGTTTAAATACCGCTCTGTGCAGCTGGGATGAAGGTTGGGTCTTTCTCTTGTGAAAATGTGGGTGCATTGACCATCCTGTACTGCACTATTCCTGGTCAGGACTCTTTCGAGAACTACTTTGCACTGAATAAATCATTAATATTCTAGTCCTTTTGTCAGTGGTCTTCTTCAATGCAACCCCAAATGAGTTCAGAAAGACACAAGCAAATCCTACTCTAGACGTGCTCTTAGGTTGGTGATTTGCTGTACATGATGGTAAGTATCGGAGATGCAGTAGGTATATGCAAGTACCCTTACCTGAATTCTCTTTTCTCACCAGTTAGCTCAATGACTAATCATTAGATAGATCTTTCTTTGCTTCAACCAGAACTTACACTTTTACTCAGCTGAATATTCATATTTCTATGGAAAATTTCAAGTTCCTTGATCTGTTTTGGAGGGGGAGGTTTGCCCCATCAGCTCCCACATGTTTTACCAGAACAATTGCAAGTGCCTCTGGATATGTATTTCATAATACAGCATAAAACATTTTAAACAAAATTTAAACAACTTGTAAAGCAGATGGGGGGAGAGAGAAAGTAAAAGTTAAATTAGCAAGATAAGATTTTGAAATGTGATGTGGAAGCAGCATGGAAAAATAATTGCAGTAAGGTTGGTGTGTAGTGAAGACCTTGTAGCAGAAAAGCTTCTCAGGTCAGGCATGAAAAAAACGCACAAGAAATATGTAAGAAAAGTAAATGAAAAACATAGGGAAGAGAGGCTAATGAGGTAGTCAGCCTTTACAAAGCAGTTAACCTTTGAGTCCTTGGAATGTGTGAAAGCCTGAACCAAGCCTATAGATTATTTTTCTCTGCTAGTGACTTCACACCCCTGTTTGTGAAGTGAGGACTGCAAAGAAACAGCAGAAGGCCTTTAGTGGTCTTAGACACAAGCAAATTCCATAAAACCAAACCCCTATCCAGGCTTGAAAAAAAAGATGCTTTAGTATTTGATTGAAGGGAAGTAAGGCTCAACTTGGAAGGATTAATGTAGGTCTGCTGAAACCTTCATGAAAAGGGCTGTTCAAAGAGTGTCTTTATCATTTACACACGTGCAGCCTCGGGCAGTGCGGTCATGCATACTTGTATAGCTCGCAAGGAGGTCAGCAGTGAAGATGAAATAATTAACAAAATTAAAATTATACTCTCTGACTACTTTTAATCAAGGAGTCATTCATGTGAGAGAGAGAATGCCTTAAAAATAGGTGGCTTTTAGGTCAGTGTGTAGCACCACATAATTATGACCATGTTGGGGGGGGGGGGGGGGGGTGGGGCTAAAAATGCCCCTGTTTTGGGTGGATGAGAAGGGGGGGGGGTGGTGAAAGGTGGGTAGAACAAGTGAATGTCGCGGGGGTGGCGCTAACATTG
>WUAM01000278.1:218314-259339 GCA_024336885.1 Actenoides hombroni
GCCCGTGCCGGCCAGCGTGCAGAGCACGACGCCCCGAGCGCTGGCCGCGCTGCCCCCTCGCTCCACTCCACAGGGCACTGACGACAGAGTGGTGGGGGGGGGGGGGGGGGGGGGGAGGGGGTTGAGTCTATAAATGCCCCTTTTTTGAGGGGGGAAGGGGTGCAGAAAGGAGGAGAGAGGTTAGGAGGGGAATGAGAATGAAGTTAAAACAAAATTCCTTTTTTTTAATTATTTTTTAATTTTTAAATGGAATGCTAACCAATCCCTTGGCAACAAAGCCCATGTTTATTTTTAATTAAAAAATAACATAGCTGAGTTGACTTCAGTTTTCCCAGCTGCTATTCTTCCATCACAACAGCTCTCTGGCCTCTTTTCCCTTGCTGATTTCTTTCATCATTTGCACTTAGCTTGCATGTGTTACATGGATTTTATGTAATATTTCCTACCATTGAAAGCAAGGCTAACAGTCTAAACAAGTAGCTGAGGCTCAGTCATCTAGTTTCTCATCTCCAGTACCAGAGCATGCCCTTCCTTTCAGAAAAGTAGTAGGTGTGACCAGGATAGCTTTTTTTTCATATGTGCACATTCCTTGTGTTTATATGGCTGTCAAGTGAGGAGAGATTTAAACTGCATATTGAATTTATGAGTTGTAGTTCATTAAAATAAATGGAGTGGGTTTGGCAAAGGTCAGGTATCACTGAGTGCGCAGGTACTCTTTAAAGGTTGCCAAGCAGCCTTAGTGGTTTTTATTCAGACAATCCATTGCAAATAGCCAGTTTTTGAGTTTGCACGGAAAGTGAAAGGTTCAAAAATAGACATGCTTGCTGTGCCTTCTCCAGCAACTCTATTTCCTCCATCCTTGGGGCAGAACAGGAAGAAGTCAGGGTGATGATCCATTTTGCAGCATGTTGTGACAGAGCTGATTGCTTATGTAGTGGAGAAGATGGGGTCCATCTGTAACAATCAATCTGGTTTCCTGAGTGGACTTAAAATTTAAATTTTTGTGTCGACATTTAGAAGCCCTTGAGTATTCAGGAGCATCTGGTACTTTCTGCAGACATTTTTAAGCTAATTAAAGTTGAGATAGTAATGCTTTAAAGTAATGTCTTAGTAATGCCATAAAGATTCATGTACCAGTCATCCATACTAAACATTGCCAGCAGCAGTGGGAGCTGACAACATCGAAGCTACAGCTATTCCCACACAGAAATGTAGTGGCTAGAATAAAAGTAGTGGTCTGTTGGGTCACTGGAACCAGACCATGGAAGAAGATATGACTATATGTGTTAATCACCAATAATGTTACTATTGTGACAGTTTTTGTGATGCATGATTTGCAAGTTTTCCATATGTAGTGTAGCCACTTCAAAAAATGGGTATTTGCACTGGTTATTCCTGAATAAGTGGCAGCATTCTGGTGCACTATGATGATTTTTCCTCTGTGGAAGTTTACCGCTGCTCATCTTGCCTCAGAAGCCGGAAAGGCAAAGAAAAAAATGCATGTGAATTATTATAATCTGAAGAAATAATGTTATCCAAGGCTTAAAAAGGATCTGAGAGAGATTGGAGATTTCTGGATGAACTTCTATGCTGACTCTTATCTGGACCAGTTTGCTCTTCCCTTTTTGTAAGTATGAGAAGAGCACAAACAGGAGAAATAGAAATAAGATGGTATATGCTCGTATGGGCTAAGGTGAATCTATTATAATACATGGAATGGTTGACAGGTGTTGTGATGTTCCTGTGAGCCTTATGATGTTTATTCTGAGAGTTCTTAAGAAACGATTCGAGAATTCTCATTACATTCTGATTTCTGCCTCATATAATTTGCAGATATTTTCCCTGATCCAAAATGACTGTGGTGGGACTGAAGATGTACCTTAAGAAAAGGTGCTTGCCATGTTAACCTTTCATAGGTCATAAAGTTTGTTGTCATGATGCACTGTGGGATGAGGACAAGAAACTGAGAGGTAGCAGATATCAGGAGGGTAGCAATAAGGAGTGAGAGGAAGCAGAGTAATAGGATCTGGGGTAAGAAATTGGTTAAAGTCTGGGGTAGAAAGAATGTGAGCAGGAGCCAGCAACAAAGAAGCTGGAAAACAGTACAGTGTGGGAGGCATGATTGATATGAAAGCAGGAGAAGACTGGTGAAAATATGGGGCAGGAAGGGTGAAGATATGCAAATGATGTGTCTGAAAAATGTGGTTCTTCCCTTGCTTTTGCAAAATGGAGTAGCATTGGCTTATTTCCAGTTTCTTTTTTGGCAATATAATGCTTTACCTTTTCTAAAGGATGTTGTACTTGTGTTGGTTATTAAAGATTTGTCAATAATCAAATAAAATGCAATGCTTGTGGTCAATTTAATCATTTGTCTCAAGTCCTTAGAAGAGATTAGAGCAATGAAATCAAATCGTGTGCTGAGTGTCACTAGGAGAATACTAGAAGATTATCTTAGTAGGAAGATGGTTTGAACTGGAAAAAATAAAAGAAAAATGTGTTCAGTGCAAACCCGAAACAAATCCCAGAGTAAAGAAAGTGGAACCAAATATGCCTCTTCATGAAGTTTGGGACCATTCATTTGTAGTTTCATTTTGGCTCATTATAGAAACTTTTCCCAAAGACCAACCTAGGCAACTTGAATCAAACCTTCTGCACCTAGATGAGCATGTTCTTCAGGGACTTTCTGCCATCCCATCTCCATGGAAAAACCTCATGTGAAGGGAAACCACAGAAAAGGTTCACATGAACCTTCCCTGCTGAGGGAATGCCTTCATTTGCACAAAGCTCTTTTCCAAACTGCCTTATTTTTATGGGACTTATGAGCAGGATGCACAAATAATAACTTTTAGCGATGGCACTAATCGTGTCAATCACCATTCTTCGCAGAAACACCATTAACTAAACTTCCCTGAAAAGAATACAGCTCCTGGAATTTTCCCTGCAGTTCCCTCTCTCCTGACATGTATCCCAGCCATGTGTTTATATTCAATAACTGAAGAAGAGACAGGAGGGGAGAAAACCAGCACTTTCACATGAGGCAACCTCTTTGTTATTATAGACTTATTTTAACTGTCCTACTCTGCTTATTTTGAGCAAATTCTTTCAGTGGTTGAATGATGCTAGCAGCTGTCAAAATATGCTTTAAAGCAGAAAGTTTCTATTTGGCGTCTGTTGCAAGTAACTATTTTCTGAATGATTATGCAATATGATTTTATGGATTATTAATAATTTGGATTAGAGGTCTAAGCTTTCTGTAACCCTTTTCTGAAAGGGACAATGAATTTGCAAGCAAACTTCTTATTAGCATTCAATAGCTTCCCTCAGCAGGACATTCTGTAGCAGACATGCCTGCATCCACTGCCGGTGATGTAGGGGAGCTTATGCTCAATCTCCAGATGATCGGAAAGATAAATGGCAAGCTTTGGTTTTTAGATTAAGAATTTTGTTCTTCCAGATCACAATTTGAAAGGGGAAGAACCTCCCTGAATTGGCTTCCTTGTTGTGCATGTCACAGCTCTATTGAGGAGATAGGTTTGCATGAGGACAAATGGCTGTTCTGCAACAGCCTTGGCTTGTTCTTGTCTGCCACCGATGTCCATGTGAGAAGAGCAGACCTTACGTGGAGCAAGTGAAGAACACAACCCTCTGTTTATTCCTGTGGGCAGTAACTGCTGATCAAAGCAGGAAGAGACGAGGAGTCTGGTTTTCTGCTAATGTGAATGCCACTGCTGTGTGGTTAGCAAATGGTTTCTGCTTAGTAGCGTGAATGTGGCCAAAGAAGGAAGCAAGTGCTACACAGTCATGGCTGAGGATGATGTTCCAGCCCACATCTGCTCAGATGCACACACACTTGGCTGATTTCTTAGCTTCTACTTTCACAAATAACCATGCAAAGATGTTGCAATCTGCTGCCACTTTGTATGAGCTGTATCTAATCCTCTTTTTGGTTGTGTTTAACCTCATGAAGGAGTTCGTTCTTCTGCGTCTCATGCCAAGATGTGCAGAATAAAAGCTTGTATGTAGGGCAGTCGTTGTGTCCAAAACATGTTCTCTTCTGTCAAGGGAGTCTCATTGTGCATGTGAGAGGAGTGACTGTTCTCCAAAGTACTACAGTGCTCTGCTGCAAAGGTCAGTGTAAAGATAACTGGCATTTTAAGATGGTGGAGAAGAAAAATGCCATTTTCTGAAATTCTGTAGGCCAGATGAGTTGCTGTTTAAAACGGTATTAGCAGCTTTGCTGAAGGGAAGGTACGAATCTTTCTCCTTCGCAGACTTTCTCCCCTAATGTGTATGGCTGTCTGGCATTATTTTAAAGACCAATCACAAATTTCTAATTTATTGAGCAGCTTAGTAGGTGGGATGAGGTGTGCTTCACTCAGGGTGCTCCCAAGTTCTGCTCTGGAGAGCCATTCTACGTCCATTCTGTGGCCTCCAAGAAGTTGAACTGTAAAGGGCAGGTGGATGTTGGAGAAGGATTTCTTTCCTCTTTGCTCTTCACATCTCCAATATATTCTGCAGCTGGTCTGGAAGAGGCACTGCTGATGGCATGGTCTTCCTCTCCCTGACCCTTTACCTTCAGACTCTGAACACATCTGGACAATTAGGAGTATCAGCCCTGTATGTAATGCAGCCTCTGTGGTTCAAACAGAATATATGATGAGGTGGGAAGCTTTTTTCCTACAGTTCACATTGTCCCTATGAATCTGTGCTTATTGGTACTTCTCTGCATCACTGAAATGTTCTTCGGATGAGGCCACAGATGAAGCTGTAATGGTCTGAGTGCTTCATAACACTTGAAAACTACACAATGATATGTACATGTAGCTATGTGCTTGAAAGATGAAAGTATTTCCTTGAAGACCTGTGTGCTGCACCTTTATGGTCATTCTTCAGATGATGGCACTTGAACTCTAAACCATTTCTTTAATAATATATTAACATATATAACATAATGTCATATTAAGTTCATTGGGAGTAGCTATTAGATCAGAAATTTCTAAGATGTAGCTTCATCCCTCTTGTACCTGGGTAATAAACTCTTTGGCTGTAAGAACTACCTTTTTGTCCTGCTATTTGTCTAGCAGCCAGAAAGCTGTGGCTTGGTGATACCACTGCACTCTTAACACTGGTGGTCATATAGAAAAACTGCTAACTGGGAGATGGTGGGAGCCCTCTGGGAAGGTAGAGCTCAGTTACAGTAAACTGCTTTATGTTCAGCAAAGCACATAAACATGTGCTAAGCCTGAAGTCAAAGGGCTTTGACTGTGGTTTCTAAACTCTTAAGTGTATTGCTGCATGAGAAGGTGTTTTTATTTACTTTGATGTTTTGTACTGATAAGCTGCTTGTAAGTGGTTAGGAGAGGAGTTCACAGGAGACAACACATTCTTCCCTTTTTAGGTCATCCTAGAAAAGAATTTGCTTGGGCACCTGTTTAGATAGTAATGGGTGAGTTCAAGGCTTACTATTCCCCTCTTCTGTTGACAACACTTGCAAAACATTATAATGAAAAGCCTTCTTTCTGCACAGTCTGAGGAAAAGTTGAAAAGTTTTATTTAAGTGCTCTCTCTGCAATGTCTTTGTAAGTAAACAAACTGCATGACAACCCTGACAATGTAAAAATCAAGAAAAGAAAGAGACCTGGAAGAAATGGGTAAACAAAGAAAAACTTCACCTAAAAGGTGAACCACTTTTTAAAAGGTGATTTCCTGTTCTCATTTTCATGACTCGAGGAGAAATACGTAACTTGCACAAGAGCCAGTACTGAAATCTATGGGCGACAGTTCATAGCTGTAACTGGAATTAGATTCAAGTTCAACAGTCACTCAATATGTCACACACTGTGACAATGGGATGGGGGAAGGATGCCTACAAAAAAGATGTAACCACACTCTTCCCAATGGTACCCGGTGAAAGGACATGAGGAAAGGGCCACAAATGGAAATAGAGAAAATTCCATTTAAATGTAGACAAAAACTTCATTACTGGAAGTGATCAACACTGGAAGAGGCTTCCCAGGGAGGCTATGGAGTTTCCATCCTTGGAGATACTCAAACCTCAACCGGATACGATTCTGGCTTGTTCTGTAACCCACTTACAGCAGGGAATTGGACCAGATGGTCTCCAGAGGTACCTTCTAACTTGAACTGTTCTGTGATTCTCAAATGCGATGTTATTTTTAAATACTGGAGGGGATATCCTTTTTTTATCTAATGGATTACTAACCTGGAACCCAGTAGATAGACTAGGTTACCTCCTTTGTCCAGAAGAACTGTGAAGTGAGCCACCCAACTACTTTTTATGGTGCTCCCATCTTTCTCCTACTGGTGTGATTTACTTTCCTGAATGATTTAATATGTAATTGGGACTGAAACCCAGGTGTGGTATTTCCAAAATAGCTTCTTAACCACCTTGCTGGGGCATAATTTGGGCTTGCTCCATTATATGTGAGTCAATGAAGAATATTTCCTGTGTGCATACCACACCTAACTGCGCCTTAGGTGAGTGAGCCTTCAGCTGGGAAGTGGCATAGCTGAGTCCTAGTGTCAGTCTGAAGGCTTAATTACATGTCCAGAGTGGACTCTGTCTTCACATTGTACGCAATTAAGTTGTGGGGCTCTCGGTTACAGGATTTTGCTAAATGTTGGCTGCTGCTGGAAATAATAATGGAGAAAAGCTACCATGGACATCAGTAAATACACGGATTCCACCTTTGACTCGGGCATTCTGGAAGTCTCAAGCTGTAGTAGAGTATTTGTGGGAAGCATCAATTACATGCTTTCCCTGTTCTTATGTTCTAACCTAAACATCTGGTACTGGCCATTGCTGGAGACAAGATACGGAGCTAGTTGGACCTTTAGTGTGTTACAATTCTCCTTCTACTCTTAGGACCACCACTGGCAGGAAAGGATATGGAAGAACATCCTAGTGCTAGTGTCCTTTGGAAGATGTAGGCTAAAATCCCTGCAAGAATAGATGAGATCTGAACCCTGTCATGGCCCTAGCTCTTGAGTTATTGCATCAGATGAAGAACCTGCAGCACACAGTTTTGGTAACTGGGCTCCATGACTTCATTTCCATTCAAAACTAACTGATGGAATGGAACCAAATTCATTAACAGAGCAGAGGGGAGTGAAACCATGCTTTTCTTTGTGTGTGTGTGTGCATATACTTTTAATCAAAAAAAAACCATTTAAGTATTATGGTCACTTTCTGAATGACCTTGGGTGTGATTTGGTTTCCCTACTTTCTGTAATCAAGACAGCAACAACTTTCTTACTTCTTAAGCCAGGAAGTATTCTGATAACAGCATTTCTGATATTAAAATTGCTTTTAGTGGATACTGACCTACGTTAGCTGAGAATCTAGTACCTATGTTAGCTGGAAATTGAGTTCCACTGTGTGTTAGAATGTACAGTGCTGGGTGTGTGCCTAGGTCTGCAATGCTGTTAACGCCATTGCGTGAAGGAGCGCAGAACATGAACCCAATGTTTATGGTCGGGGGAATTTGAAGGATTGAAGAATCAGGAAAAATTGTGCCAATTCTACCACCGAAGATTACTGTCTCAAATGTGTCCAAACCCTAGTAATGTTTCTTGGATTGGAGGGTTTAGATTTATGAAGTCTGGTTTTCGACCTGGACCTGAACTTTTTTCCGTGCTTAAGTTGCGTGGAAATTTCCTGTTAAATTGTTCTTAGCCCTTCGTAGTCGGCTCACAATGGAATTGTGGTGCGATAGAGGTTCTTTTGGACAGCAAATACCAAGAGAGTGTATTTCAGTCATTTTATTGATATTACAAATTGTGTTGAGCTCAATTCAGAAAAATGTTGCTTTGAGACAGAGGAAATAGAAGGAGAATAGCAGAAGAGAGCTTTGTGACTGTGGAAAAGAAAAGGAAAATCTTTTGGGGACTGTCTCTATTTTAAAAAAAAATCTTGACATTGAAAGAGAACAAACTCTTTGAAGCAGAAAAAGACTTTTAGACCAGGATTCTCTTAATGCATGTCCTGAATGTCATGAAGTTATGCCTGCAGAGAGTCAAGTGGGGCACTAACCAATAGAAATGGTCAGCTTTTCAAGTTAGTGAAAAAGTTAGAAAGAGTTCGGTGACCTGGAAGGACTTTCGTGCCGTTCTTGAGTTTGGAGCAATGTGGACTGATAGTAGAGCCCAGTCTGCTCTCGCTGTAAGCAGGAGTATCCAATGAGAGGAAGATGACTTGAAGTTCTTGGTTGCTCTTTTCAGACCTTGTTGGTTAGGGATGTTCTCTTACGTTGCTCTTTTCTGCTATGTGATATACGATAGTAACGCTAAACATGAAAAGGGATTTGAGATCTCTTCTGAATCTAATACTGAAACTTGTAATGGAATCAATCAAAATCGTGGTTTTGGCAACTCCAACATTTTCAGTACTATAAATCACTGACAGGTGTCTATAAAACCTAGAGACCACACTGTAAAATTGTTTTTGAAATTACTGAATAGTCTTATGATCTTAAATTACTGAAAATAGGCTTTGGTGGTTTTTAAAAAACCCATTTTCTCTGTTGGTACCAGGATGTTCTGTATGATGGTCCTTGGGTCTAAGGAGAATAGACCATGTGTAGCTATCTAAGGAAAGCTTGCAGTTTTTATGCTTGCAGGGTCTGTATACTGCTGAATGCAGAGTGAGTCTTCAGGGAAAAAAGTATCCCATTTCAATAAAGCTTGCTCTTACTGTATTTCCAGGTATCCATTATGACTTTCTAAGAGGTCACCCACAAATTTTCGTCCTGTCTTTGTATCAGGGTGGCAGGCTCATTTGTTCTGCTCCCTGAATTGACAGAGAATTTATGCTGGGTCAGAGCAGGATCCATTTAGGTTAGTATCCTACCACTGACTGAGATGCTGGGACAGTCACTTATTATAAAGCAAGCGAAAGGAGATGAGTGTGGAATGTCTTTTCCTTCTGTGTGCTCTCCTCGAGTCTGGCAATCTTTACTTTGGGACTTTCTGAGCTAGAGGTAACATTCAGGCTGTCATGTCTCATAGCTGATGAAACTATCCTCCATGATTCTTTTTAATTCCTTTTTGAATCATAGTTCTTGTACAACAATAAAGAACATTTACTGTTGAAACAATGTTGAGGACCTTTCTCATACCCTGCCTCAACCATCTCTCTTTTCCAAATGGAAGTGTCATGCTCTAGATAGTCTTTGAGATAGGAACTGTGCCATAGCTCAGATCATTATTGTCCCTTCCTGGTGTTCTTTGTGAAAAAAGGTAAACATAACTTCGTGCAAAACTGACAACACTAGATATGCCATATATTTATATGTGTGACCTAGATAGAACCTAGACTTCTTCCTAATGATTCTTAAAGATATCTTTGACAACTGTTGGCTAGTTAGCCAGCGTTTTCAGAGAGCTCTTCGTGAGACTCCAAGATGCCTTTTATTACAAATTTTATTACAATGAATAGTTCTGTATCATCTACAGACTTTGTCTTTTCACTGTTCATTTGCTTTTGTAGAGTACTTCTAAGAAAATGTTGAATGCTGCAGGTCTCAGTGTAGAGTCTTAGGGAGGTATGCAGGAAACCGTGCTTTGTTGTGAAAATTCACCGCCTGTCTGATGCTTTACTTCATCTCTTACTAATCATAAGAAAATGTTCAGCTTAGCCTGTACCAGCTTTACTTCTTGCAGAGGTTTTAGTGAGTGACTTTGCTGAGAAATTTGGAGAAATCCAAGTCTGCTTTATCAAACTCTGATTTGTAGAACTGTTGACAGTGGGCTTTGTCATTCTCTTGCAAAATTTTTCTGGTTTATTCTATACTTTAAAAAAAACCTTTGTAGGAGTGTTCTTAAAGAAGACTTTACCAAAGAAAAAATGATAGTGCACAGTAATTCCGTTGCTAAACAATGTTCTTTATTTTCCATTTCTGTACAGTGATCACCTCTATTTTCTGGAGTCATCAGTTTGAATTCAGCAGCTCGTTCGTAACTGAAAAGCTCAGTGTATTTCCTCCGCCTTCCTGTGAGTATGATCAAAGTAGTTACCTCAGAATTCTTTGCCTGTTGTATTCAGAAGGTTTTTCTGTATCGTCTTATTTTTTTGTACTGAGGCTTTTATATTGGATTTACCCCACTATGTGCTCATCCAAATCATTCTGAAAATGAGTGGACAGCCTTGCAATCAGGCCCTTGACTCTTATTCCTTGGGGATCACTGTGACCAGAGATTACTTTCTTCAGAAATGATAGTAGAATAAATTCATTTTATTTTTACTCTTATCTTCAAATCAAAATATTTGAATTTTACAGTAATAATTTTGTGGGTGTATGGCCATTCTTTTAATAGTTATATTTATTTCTCTGCTGGATTTCAACAAGTTTTTTATGCTTGCAGTGGGAGTCTTCAATCATATCTAATTGTGTGAAGATCATGTGCTGGTGTTTTACTGTCCTGTTGTGTCTTCTGTTCTTTTCAAAGCAAGAGGGCTCTGAGGAGTCTGTGAGAGTCCAAGTAACTGTGTTTACTGACTATTTACAACGTGTAAGACTTAGACATTTTTTTACAAACATTGTTCTTTCAATGCCAGAACAAGTGAGGGTTCACAAGCCATGTAAAGGAAGTGTTTATAATGTGTGTAAACTTCAGGCCCTCAATATACGGAAATTCCAGACTGGAGACAAACTGAGGACTGGCTCTAAGTTTAAGCTGTGCCTATGACAGCAGACTGATGGGGTCAGAAATACTGCACTCGAGTCAAGGCTACTCCCTTTGATACCATCATCTTCAGTTAATTCAGGGTACAGCGAGCTGCTTATCCTTGCTGAGTGACTATGTTCTCTGTGTGCCTGGACCTCCTCTGTATGTCTGCTCCATTCCCCTCTTGGCAAGAGCAGCGCGGAGGAGGAGAGATACATGGTGGCAGACAGAAGCCTGCTTGCATTTCCTTTCATCTCCAGCAGCTTTCTCCCCACATCAGGAATGCGGGGTCTGGGGCTGGTTTAGCTATTTTTGTCATTGTCCTTGGGGAAGCGAATTTAACTTTGCCTGTGCTTCTGAGAAAGTTTGTGCAAGTGCTGAATGGGTTGGTAATTGTTGCAGGCTGTTCTCTGCCCTGGCTGCCATTTCAGAGTTCTGCATTACTTTCAAGCCTCTGTGGGGGGAGTATTTAAAACTAAAGCCAGATACAATCTGGGATTTCCAGTTCGTAGGCAATGTTAATATTCTGAAATTAGGATTTTGTTCTGATTTGGAACCAACCTAAATGTTCTAAAATTTCCCATGAAACACCTCTTCCAGTGAGATCACTGAATTTAAGTTCCCATGTGCTTCCTTGGATGATAAGTTTATGAGGTACATAAATTCCTTAAAACTTTGACCCAAGGAGAAAGGAGGCCATGCTGTCCAAAAGGAAGTGAGATCAGAAATGAGTGCTCTCCCCCTGTTCTTAGGATAGGATATTCAAAGAAAGCAGTGACTGCCCTCCAGAGTTTTTCTGACAGCTCAGCAACTGGAGTTGTATTTCTAGACATGCCCGAGCATGCAGATTGTGGTGTTGAAAGAACGTGCTTCAGTCCCTCAAAACTGAGACTGCGCTTCGGTGTATTTTTGATCTGGTGCTGATGCTTTACTTTGAAGCAGACATTGCATCTGAAAATCTGTTCTTCAGGGACTCAGTCATCTACTCCAAGTGCAGGATGCAGGGCGAGTGTCATCTGTCTCATGCTGAAGCCCCCATGGTGCTTGCACAGCACTTGTCAAAGTGGTGGAAGTATTCTGTCACGAAGAAGAAAAGGCAAAATCCAGTAATACTTTCCACAACCAACCTCCCCTTTCACATTGTAAAGCTGGCCAAATAGGAGGATGGTTTTTAGGGGATGCAAATGAAGATACCATGGAAAAGGCCATTATTAAAGCCAATGCTGTGGAACACTACACTCATTTTGAAAGGAAGAAACATCTCTGTAAAGTACTGGAAACAAAGCACATCTCTTTATATTATTTATTTATATATATGAAAAGCACTAATATAGTTTAGTATTATCATGATCGTCCTGCCTGTTAGTTCTTGAATACAGCCAGTCTGACTTTGGAAGGGAATCTGAGACATGCTTATATAAGTTACTTTCAAAAATAACTGATACCCTGTAAGGTTAAGACTTAAAGTCACTGGCTAGTGATGATTGGTTTTTATCTTTCTTGGGAATGCACATTTTTCTAAAAGCCAAGATGTTTGCTATTAGGAAACGTTGTGTAAGAAAGGTTTTGATTAGCTTTTCTCTTAAATATTCAAAACTGAAAGCATATCTGTAGAGTCTCTGAAGACATTTTTCTATGGCTTTATTGTGATGGATTAAACGGAGATGAAAATAGGGTCTTCCTTTTCTCATCTGTTCTCTCTGCTGCTTGGAAGAGGAGGTGCAGCACTCAATCTTGGCCAAGTTTCCCTCTAGATTCTGGGACTTAAGTGACCTCTACATGCAGCCAGGACACTTTTTGGTAAAAACTCTTCTGTAAGAGATGAGAACATAGTATTTTCTGTTAGGTTGTATTCCAGAAAAGGTGTTAAAGACAAGTGTTAGGAGTTTTGTTTAGTTCAATACTGGGGGATTAAGCCTGGGAAGCATTAGTGTCATTCTTCCTGATGCAGTTCCCAGTCCCGTTAAATGTGATGACTGCCTTTGGCTGCTGAGCCCAACTGGAGGGCATCATTACCTAGAAAAGTCTTATTGCTTGTAAGAAATTTTGAGCTAACAGTCAGCTGAAACAAAAATAAATAAATAAACAAACTCCCAGAGCTTCATTTAGATACACAAAGCTATGCTTCATTTAAGGGTGAACCAAAATAAGTAAACCTGCTCTGACTCATCCACAATTTTGGATGAAGAGCATTTTTTATTTTCCAGGAATTACACCACCTAGGAATTGTAAAACTGACACACTGAGTGGCTGAAGAGAAATCTGCTTCTAATAAACCATGCCTTGCCAGAGGTTTAAGAACATTAAAAAAACCCAACAACTCTGAACAAGCATAAGGATCATATGTAGGGGCAGAGTCACTGCTGTGCTCAGAGTGAAGGGAGTGGAGTTGATTATCTGTGTCTTCCCAGTAGGTAGAGAGCAGATATAGCTCACTGGAGAGGATGTGGCAGGAGCATGCTGCGCTTTGGCTCTGTTTGCTGGCAAGGAGTCTATCGGAGAGCAGTGCCAAGCACAGCTTAGGCACAGCAGAAGCTCTATCTTACTGTCTTCTGTGCAATATTAACCTTCTAAAGCAGGAAATGCGTGCGCGGAGAGAAAGATAGGCTAGGAGCTGGGATTCTTCAGTTTTCATTGACAACTGCTCTTTCTCAGCTCTGTCACTATAAGCTCTCCTGTCACTTTAAAACTGCACTACCGAGACTGCTGCTTCAAATTTTCCAGGGATGTCCTTCACTTGGTGCATGTAAATTTGCAGAGCAGATCAATCCCTTTTTGCGCAAAAGGACTAACTGTTCAAACCCCTGATAATTATTAGATTGTGTACCACTGGAAATAAATTTTCCTACTTCCCAGGCTGTTGTGAGATTTTCCTTGCCTACATTTCAGTGATGCTTTCAGATCGTGGGATGAAAGAGACTTGGGCAAATATTTCTAAATCATCTGGAAGTGGGAAGTAGCTGAAATCTCAAAAGAATATCTTGTCTCCAGCTCATGTTGTAGACTCAGGTGCTGTGGAGGGTAGCCTCAGAAGCTCACCAGCACTGTTAGATGTTTATCTGAACTGAGCTTGAACTCCCAGTCTCTGGAAGTTTCCCCATGCCTATTTTCCAAGAAGAGTCTGATTTTGTAGCTCTTTCTCACATGAGTGCTGTGGGTTTGGAGCTGTTAAGTCTTTGGCCTGACTCTCACTTTCACTAAAGTCCCTTTACACAGTTCAGGCATTCTGCTTCGGGGATCTTAAAATGAAATTATATGACATTTAATAGCATAAATGAGAAACAGGTCCGTTTAAAAAAAAAAAAAAGTGAAATTGGTCTTCCCTAAATTGTTGAGTGCTGACCTTGAAAAAGCCCTTAAAGTCTTTGCAGGCAGACTGAATATTTTTTAGGAGAACAGATACCTTAAACTGCCAGAGATTACCTGAGGCATGTAAGTTGTGAGTTAGTTGGTTTTTTCTTCTAAAAGAAAATTCTTTTCCATTACACTTGGTCCCCACATGTCTGTCTTAAAGCACTATTTGTCACAGAACTTCAGAACTGCTGGTGTCATTTTCACCCTCCTTTAGGATTTTTTTAAAAATGAAATATATAAATAAATAGAAAGAAAAAACTGTCCTACTTTTAAACCTTTTCATATATCCTGGTTATGTAAAACCTGTTAGAGATTCCATCTGTATTTTGAATATTGGAGGGGGGGAGCGTATGCAGGAGGCAATGTTTAAATATGTTTTGAGAAGGGGGGAGAAGGCAAGAAAAGCTGTCATCCATCAACCGGTATTAAGCCCAACTTTGAAAGTTTGATACAAACTGAATCTGACTCTTAGTGCAGACATGATACAAATTAGCTGTGACTTTATGATACCAGCTGTTTCTCTGACAGGGTAAAAGGGCACATAACTAGAATAGCATCTTTTGTTGGAAGCAGTGTTTCCCTTTGTTAAATGTGGAAGCCTCGGGCAAGAAATCATAGTCCTTACTTATGTGACATGTGCAGTCTGCAACATGTTCATGGAGCTCGGGAGGCTTTTTACTGATGTTTTTCAAAGACAAGGTTATCATAAGTGTTTTATTTTTGCTAGTTTTATCACTGAAAGACAAATCTGTCATGTTTTTGCCTTGTATTAAAACTGAGGGTAATCTACACACTCTCTTCCTTCCAAGTACAAAGGAAATACTGAACAGCAAAACCGGAGACAAGTCTGCAAAAAAAGAAATCGCAAATCTCAAAGTAGAATTTATTTGCATTTATTGAGTCCCTCCAGTTATTTTTTGTCTTACCAGAATTTTCAGGGGTTTTTATTCCATACAAACTAAATCTACATAGCCTTTAACAAACTAACAATCAGAATTAACTGAATATAGTTTGAGGTAGCAGATTAGCCCTGACACGGATGTAAGGACACCAGAGCCAGCTCTCTGAAGTCACATCTTTTGGTCTTGATTGTTTTCTGGTGCTAGGTAGCTGTGCTCAGCTTCCCTACTGCATCCAGTGCCTGAGCAAGGAGGGTACCGGGAGCCTAGGGGATGGAAACGTAGAGTTGACACATCTGAGGAGCTTTGTGTGGAAGCAGCCGGGGTTTCCCTTGTTACTAGAGCTCATAAAGTCTACTTGTAAACTGAAATGGCTCTGAGCAAAGCCATTTGGGTGACTACATCACTGTAATGTATCCCTGCTGTATATCTGTATAACCTTAACACATCCCCTGACTACCTCAGGCAACATAAAGTTGGCTGTAGCATGTAACTAAACTGAAACAATGTGATTTATCAGGCAAGCAAATTAATCTTACTTTTGCCACTCGAGTAAGAGCCAGTAAGATTTCAAAATGTATTACTACAGGTGATAGACGTACTCCTTTTGAATCAAGCAGGAAAGGGGCAGTATTAAGAATGGAGTTATGTTATTGGTATACTAGTGTCTAATTAGAAGCACTATGAGATCAACATTTAGGCTAGAACTACCAAGAGAAGCAAAATTTAGGCTGAATATCTTATAGCCATTAAACTAAGGAAGTTTATACTTTCTTAGTTTATTGGTTATCGGTGCTGATGCTGAACTGAAAAAGAAAGCATATCAAAGAAGGTACCTTGCAGAACTGGAGGGTTTTTTAACGGGGCCATGAAGTAAGTTTAGGTCTATGAGCAGTGTGGAGGGCATTGCTCCTTCCGAATTTTAAGTGGCACTTGATAAAGGAAGGATGCCAGTGCTAAGGTGGTGAGAAACTTCTCTGCAAAGCATAACTTGTTTCAGACAGGTGGAAGTTAGAACGACTTGATCATGGCAGAAATTATCACACAAGTCTCGCATGTCTTTCTGTGTGGAGTAGAGAAGCGTCTATATAAGCTGCTATGTGAGATAGTAGAGCAGACAAGCCCAAATCCTACTGAAGATGCAGAAAAGAAAAAATCCATGGACGTAGAATTGTAGCAGGCATGTGAGTGAAAAGACAGAGTTAAGAGAGTAGAAAAATGCTAACTTTTACTCAAACTTCTTGGAGTAAATTTAAAAAAAATAAAGACATTTCAAAAGGAAAGTTTAGGATGTAATAGCTGTTGTCTTTCATGCATTGCTGGTGATAACGTGAAGCACAAAATAGAAAATTCCAAGCACTAATAACTAGGTCTTGGCCTTTTCTGTTGCAAACATTCAATTTAACTATCTAGCATCTGTTTCTGAAATTATGTGAAGTATTTATTTAAAATGTTTTACCATGATAGTCTGACTAGAGAACATCTTGTTTTCATGAATATGTAGAGTGGTATGTCAACAAACAAAGGTCCATATATGACATTCGAAAAATACAACCCAACCACAAGAAGTTCTACATTCTGCATTGATTTTTTTTTTTTTTTTGTTGATGTAAAAATCCTCTTGGCCAGCTTTCTGGTTATGGTTATATTACTGCAAACCTGGAGTATCTCCAAAGAGAGCTTAATGTATCCCTTCCGTTCATGGGAGCCCAGAGCTAGCTATAGATGCAATCAAAGTGAAAATGTGCAGGAGGTAGAAAATGTGTTTATTGCTAATGTGCAGCAACCATCAAGAGGAAAAAGATCACATGGAATACTTAAACCAGTAGCATTGTAGCAAGCAAATGATGTACTATCAAATGTATGATAGCTGCAGGAACCAGCATCACAGTTGAATTTTACAGCCGTGATGTCAGAACCATCATAGCCTCTTGCAATATCATATTCAGAACAGCTCATAATAACTTCGGTAAGAGAAGGGATGCTAGCCATCAAATCCCAGAAGATAAATTTATCTTTTTATTCCCTGTAAGTGCATTACTTGTTATGAAAACAACATTTCTCCTCATTTTGTATTATAAAATGTTGAGTGGTATTGTTCTGAACTTCAATCGAGTTGCTGTATTCCTCCAAGATGGTGGTGAATTGGTGTTGGCTCCTTCAGGTATTTGGGAGAGAGCAGGCAATGTATTATCCAGCAATACATTATCCTTAGCTGGGCCAACTGCCTCACATCCTCTGAGGGAGAGGAATTTGTGCAGTGTCTGAGTTACAGTCAAATACTTGGGTACTGTTTCAAGAACTCAAGGAGGCCTGGGACTGCTGGAGGGCTCTTTTTGTCCCCATGACTGATAGGAAGGTATTCCTCACATTGACCTGTTATGGGATTTATGGTTCGTGATAAGGAAAGTCCCTTTACTTTAAGCACCTGCTGTTTTGTAGATGCTAATCATGCAAAATGACGTGCTGTTTCACTCCTCTGGCTTGTTCACGCTACCCTCATATTATTTTGTGTCTCAGCTTGATTAACTATTTCGCGTGAGTAAAAGGGGCAAAATTTGACCTTCAACGTGAGAAAACACTTTGCTTTGGCTAGATAGTGGCACATTGAACACTAGGTTAGCCCTTATACAGTTGTGTTGATATTACAGGTTCTTTTCCCCTCTTTTCCCTTCTTTCAGCCTCTTCCTTTCAATTTTCTCTCTTATTTTGCTTCATTCCACTGAGCCCAAAGCAAAAATCTATAAGTAATGGCCTTGTTCAAAGTGTGGAAGCCGGCTCCAAAACCAACCAGATCCAACCTTGTTTCAGTTTTAAAACCTTGCTTGAGGAAGCCAGAATCCCTTTACTTAAATGACTTAATTTTCAGGCAATATGAATCATGCAGGAACTGCACAAGCTCTGGCTAGAATATATTGTACATATGTTTGCTCTTTAGGCAGTAAGAAGAGAATACAGAACTGGAGGTCATTTGAGTTACAACTACTTTGGGGAATACTTTTTTTTTTAAACATTCCTTCTAACAAATGCAGTTTAAATGGGTTTGTTTATATGGCGTGGAATTGGAAAGGCCCAAACTAACCAGGCTTTACACAATGTGGCCTTCTTCCAAATTAATCTAAAATATTTTAATCCCTCTGGAGTTTCTTTATCCTCTGCATCTGTGCTATAGTGGAGACACATTTTTAACATTTCTTTGAGGAAAATTACTTTTCTTTCCCTCCAACTGTACTCAGCAAGGTCAATAGAGCACTGTTATATACTATTTAAACATCTGAGATTCATCATATATCTGCACAACAGAAGGAATCATCATAAAAGGTCTAATGAATCCCGACTGCTAGCCAAGCAAGGGAGTCCCCTTACGGATACTGGGTATTAGAAATGAAGAAAATATACACAACACAGTTTTTACACTATAGCTTTATACAATTAAGAATTAAAAAGCCCCTTAAGAAAGGGGCAGAGAATGTTTGTGACCCCCAGAACACTTTCGGCAAACCAAACCCTGGGCCGGATTCTGAAGCGTTGCATGGTCAAGATGGTTGCTGGGTCTGCCTGATACCAAAAGGCTTGCTCACCTTGTAGGGACCAGATGAGGCTTCTGGGGAAGGGGATGCTCTGGACCATGGTCAAGCTCCAGAGCTGGCTATTTCAGCTTCTGGCCGTGTGCCTATACTTAGTTTTGAGGTCTTTTTATTTTCTAGTTCAGTAGCAAGTTTTTTACTACCCAGGAACTGAAATACTGAGGGAGGCCTAGGTGGGGCTTTTTTTTTTTTTTTTTTACTATTTCAGTTTTTATAAAATCATTTTCCAGGAGTTTGAAAAGCCAGTTGCTCCTTCAGCTGCCTGTAGTTGCGGTTAGTCTTAAATGGTCACAGGGAGCAGAGTCAGTTCTGATCTTTTGGAGATTTTATCAGGAAAACTGTTACAGGGGGCATTTTTATCTGAAAAACTCTTCAATAACTGTTATATTGCTATAGATGACACCAGGGCTGGTTTAATAGCAGAGTTTATTCTAGACTCATTCTTTCTTTGAATTCTGCCAGGTCACGAAGTTCAGATAGCTTTAATCTCTGAAGGAAAATGATGTGCTGAAGGCCTCTCTTCTATGAAAGCACAGGATTTTACCACAGTTCTGTTATTTTTATTTTTTTTTCCCCTCATCACTGAAGTCCTGCAGGAATGGCAGAGAAAGGAGCTTCTCTGCCAACCTACTCCAGGCTGACATTGGCTTTGTCCTTAATCCTAGCATGCTTCACTTTTCTCAACTATAATGTGCAGGTAACAGTGCTGGTCTGCTGCACAAGGGGCTACAAGGCATGGCTTGTGGGCTGGCATGCTGGGGTAATGATGGTCTGAATGAAATCATCCGCTAAGATCAACCAACGCAGGCTGTCCCTGGTTCTGAGTGAAGAATCATACCTACCCCAAACACATTTACCCTGTCTTTTCATGTAGTCAGAGGTATTTTGTGACCATTGCAAGCTATACAGTAATGGAATAAATTCCAAGTGCAGCAGGAGACCACATTGGAGGAAAAACTCATTAAGTGCCAAGGGCATTTCTTTTACTTTTCTTACCGGGAATGGAAAATATTCCCTAAATAATACATCTGGATGTAGAGGAGTAGAGAGGGGAAAAGATGAAAAACAATCCTTTAAATTCAGTAGGAGCCTACTTTAATGGGTTGTTTAATCTGCCAGCTGGCACAGCATTGCCTTCTTGCTACACATACTTTAAGGAGACCTATGTAATTCTTGGAACTAAGTTCGTATTAAGTTGTAGAAACTTAAATATTAATACATTGGCAGGATGGCTTTTTGGTACTTAATAGAAATCAAGAAACTGCTTAGTCATCACCAAAGATATTTTTGTCTCCATTTTAACACAAGTACCAAAATAATATGGACTTAAAGCAGTAGCAAAGATAGTAAACATTCAGATCTGTTCCCAGTACATGCCCCCTCTAAAGTATGTGTGCATTCTTCGGACTTTGCAAGCCTATGTATTTGCTACACAACAACATTTTTCTAATGTCAGTTGTTTGAAAGAAGAACATGCTGAGTTTGTGTCTTCTCCAATGCTCACTGGCTAAGAGAAGAACTGCTGCCATCTTTATGTGGATTTTCACTTGGGGTGTCTTGCAAATCCTATCACTTAATAAGGGCTTTAGGGTATATTGCAAATGTATTTTATATGACTAAGTGTTCATGCTTTTGTTTTTTACCTGGCTTTGTGTGAAGGTATATGGGTGCAACATAGTGCAAACTTGAAGTGCAATGTCAGCTGTATAGCTAACATTTATGCTTTCTGTTCCAAAAAAGTTGGGCTACATCAAGAAACATATCTTCTGTTTTCAATTACTTTCAGCACTGGAAAAGCAAAGGAGAAAAGATTTAACTGCAGACCAACCTGTCTTTTATATTTAGGGAATCCTTTAATAATATCTGAGGTGATGCTTGTCAGTATTTACAAGTTGTAAAGATTTTATTTGGTCCAGATAAGCACTGAAAAACCTCGTTGGTTACTCATGTTTATTTATGGATTTCAGATCTGGATTTTTTTTTTTTCCCCATTGTTCACCTTAAGGGTGAAAGCTATTTTCAGGTTTTTTATCTGGGACGTGGATTGCAAAAATCCTCCAAGGTTACAAGCATTATGATGTGGGATTTTAGTTTGATCCTTCTATGTACATCTTTTCTAGACTTTTTGGGGTTTTTTTTTTCCAGTCCACTTTTCCTGTTCTTGTCTCTGTTCCCCTTCCTTCCTGACATTTTTTTCCACATACTTACTAGGGTATCCTTGCAGACATTGTCTCTCTCTGGTTATAATCGACTCCTGAGAGCCATCAGATATAGTGAATTGTGAAGCATCCACCATCAGAAGGCCTCAGTGCACATATGCAAGTCATAAGTGCAATTATTTCTGCTTTCTTCATTTTGAAGGAGGCATAAAATTTGAAGACTGAGTTTAACATTTTTTTTTTTTTTTTGCAGCTAACTCACAACTAAATGCGAAGCGACTGAGTTCTGAAAAACAGTTTGCTTAATAAACATAGGCTGCTTTCCTCTTTGTAGAGCATTTACAAACAGATTGGAAGTCAGCCTGCTTTCTTCTTCCACCTTTGTATTTCTGGGTTTGGCCAACACTTTATACATGTACAACCCTGCTCTGTGGGTTGACTGTGAGAAATGTGCTTCATGTGCCTTGGGTGCCCAGAATTTAGACTGTGACCAGCCATATGTGCTTTGCCTCTCATTCTGAACTGGTTGGACCTAATGTGGCAACAGGGGAGGCTGGAGGAGACCCCACAAGGGCTTTTGGTCCTTAAGGAAGAATAATTAGGGAAAGGTAGCAGATAATGCATGGTATAGAGTTTTTTTTTAATTCCCCCCCTCCCCCATTTATTTCTTGAAGGAAAATTAAACATTTTCTTTTTTGGACCACACAGACATTGTCTGGGGCACTGTTCCTAAAAAAATTAAGCAGCTGTAAAATATATTGGCTTGATACAGTGCTCAAGTGTTACTTTCTCTTTGTCACATGAGTACAAAGTAAATACGTCTGTGTGCTCTCAGTATGAAGTGCACAGGATGCTGTCAGGCCTCACCTGTCTTGTTGAATTGAGTCTGAGCCAGGCTCTGCTGAAAGTTTTGGCAATGCTGGTCCCTTGCAGGGCAAAGCAGTGCATGGTCACATACATTACTGATGTACCAAGGCATCGCTGTCGTGGTATTTGCTGGCAATAAGTGTTTGTGCCTGAATGTCTCGATAGCAGTTACATTAGGGTCAAGATTATTTAACAGCTACTCTGTGTGAGCCTCATAAGGGGAGCTGGCAATATCGTAATCTTGCTGTGTGAGGTTTTATGCTGGCTCATGCACAGCACACGTGTCACCTTACCTCTTGGTTTTCTGTTGTAACAAAGCCTCAGTGCAGTTGGGTCTTCTGGTTTGGTGATATTCTTGTGTTAATTTTCCTTGCTTTCAGCTAAACTCAGCATAAAGTGGGGTCTGTGATGTGAATGGTTTGAAGGGCATCTAATTTGCAGTACCCCGTTTGAGTTGTCCTGTCAAAAGGCTTTGTGTTTCTGCTGCCCTGCTTTGCCTCTTTAAAACTGTCACTGACCTCATGCTTCAATTTTCAATGAAAATGACATAGAATTGCTGCTCATTAGAGAGAAATTCCTACCTGGCAGGAAACAATCTGGGTTTCATTTGTAAAGATGACTTTGAAAGTGTGGGCTGGAAAAGCCCAACAGAAATTTCTGCAGCTGGATTCATTCCTGGTAGAGTTCCACAGATTTCCATGATGCTGTGTGATTAAGTAACTGGACTTTCAAGTGCAATGTATCTATAGTGGTGAAATGTATTTGTTTGTGCAAAGTAAGTGTACAGATGCTGGGAGGAAATATGAGTTAAAGTCCAAGAGCAACAGGCATGATCTTGAAAATTTGATATTCATTTTTCCTGAGGAACTGGTTGGATTCAAAATACTGAGTGTCTCTTAGGGCACAACTAGTAAAATCAGCAAACCAAAGGACTTCAGGGGTGTGCTTTTGTAGTATTTCTTTTTTTTTTTTTCTTCTTTAAAAATGCAGGGATGATGACTAAAACTTGATGTTGTTGCTTATGGCTGGTTCAACAGAGCAAGCAACAGAGGTGCCTCAGCTCTTTATTAGAGTTTATGATGCTGAGCACGGGGCAGAGCTGGATCCTAGGGCTGTATGTTTTAACAGGGAAAGAAAAAGGGTTGAAAATACAAAAACAAAGCCACAGTAAGCTGTCTGCATTGTATCTTCATATTATTTTCTATTACTTTTTTATGACTGACTATGTAGCATAATATATCATGATTTTGTATTTTGAAATGCGTTCCAGAAAACATGTGGAGTTTGAAGTCTGGCTGAGTGAATATTGCTGTTGGAACCTTACCTTAGACTTGCTCAAACATTTTATTAACAGCATTACCTGAGCTTTTTAATTCAAGACCTGAGAGATACAGTGTGTGAATAGAGTACTAAAACATTAAGAAAACCTACATGGATACAAATAAGTTCAGACAATGTGTTTTTGAAATATTGCATGTGAGCAGGAAGGTCAACAAGGGTGGTGCAAGGGGTAGGACAAGAGAGGAAGGCCAAATGAGGGGGACAGGAGCAGAAGTCAGGGGGACAGAGAGGCAGATACTTCCCATCTCTGATCAGCTCCTTGCTTGAAGGAGGAAAACTTTCTACTGGAGAGATGCACTGCTACTGCTGACTTCGTTACCAGTTCTTGTGCAGAAGAAATGCTCCTGTATTTGGACAGAGCAACATTTTCCCTGGCTGATGCCTGCCCTGCTCGCAGCCCAGACACTGCCTGTTGCCAGAGCTGTGACTGTTGCACCCAGAGCAAACCTCTACTTGTCACGGACATCCGACTGCCCTGTCCAGTGTCAGTCTTGCCTGCGTTGTTGGGTGACTAACTCCACCAAGCAAGAGTCCCCAGGCTGCTTTCTGCTCCTGTAGGTTGTCCTGTTTCAAACTGCTGTGGTGGTATCTGATCTTGTCTCACCACATGGGCTCGTTGTGGCTTTGCACGTTGAGAAGGGACTGACAATATCATGGTGATTAGTACATGGTCATCAGCTCTTGTAGAGGTTTCTGTCCCCAGATGCACCTTCACTGGACCTAGCTCCATTTTGGGGGCAGGCTCTGTTCTTCTCCCATGCAGATGCTGTTGCAGCTGAGTTGTCACTCCATGTCTGTCCTGGTGCACGCTGTGCTGGGCACACTTGCAGCTACACCATTTTCCCTCGGGGAGGAGGTGGCCATCGGGATCAGGGCACGCTGTCCATCTGTGACATCCATCTGCCAGCTGACCTAACGTGAGGCTCCCTCTCCAGAAGATATGAAGTCAAACGTGAGAGTCTTGACAAGAATAAATACTTTTTCCTTTCCCCCCTGCCTTTGAAGGTGCAAATTGAATGGAAACAACGTGACAGTTTTGTGTAGGTCAGAAACTGACCGCTGGCTTTTCCATAGTCTGATGGTTTCTTCTGCCTGTGTGATATTCTTTCCCATACTCTGATTTTTATTTTTTTTTAATTTTCTAATAGAAATCCATGGGAAAATTTGTATTGCCATTTTATAGGGCAAGAGGAAATGCATTCTTCTCTTTCATATGGGTTGGTCATCTGAGCCTGGACCTAACCTGTTAGTGATTTTTGTCTGTTCTTATTTAGAAATAGCTGCTGACTGGAAGGCGTTGATATGGGTGCTGGTTTTCTGCCCTCAAGAGATTTTAGTGAGAGATGAAGCTGGCCAACAGCTAGGGCAATGCCACAAGTCTCCACAGTCAAGCCACAGATTTGAGACAAAGCGTACAGGGGGACTAAAAGCATGGTCCTTCTTGTGATTAGATTGACACGATGAAACTGAAGCAGCTAAAAGACAAGAGTAGCTAGCCAATGATATCCTGTGAGCCTGCCTCTCAGTGTTTGAATGCAGAGGAACAGTGAAAGCAAGTCAGAGCTCATCTTGGGACTGAGCACTTTTCTAAGCTGTCTGGACTGTAAAATCCCTTTGATTTCCATTTGTTTTGTTCTTTGAGATGGGAGCCTTATTGTCATTACCTGGAATATCTTCATTTAGGATTAAACAGTAGTGAAGGGCAATGCAATTTTCAGGTGCCCTTTGTATCTGCAGCAAAGGTGAAGTATTTCCTCAGTGATAATGATACAAATAAAAGTAACTTGTTCCCCACAAGCAAGCATTGCAAGAGTGAAAGAAATTCTGCCTTTATATAACCGTGCACAAAGGTAGGGGAGGACAAAGCAGCCTGTATTGGCATAATCTGAGATCATAACAGTTTCTGGCAGGCAGGGTAAGCTCCCTGATCTTTTGTAGTATATATTAGATGAATTTGGGCTGTGAGGGTGGAATCCAGTCCTGATTGAAGTGTCTGGGAAGTTTGCCAGGGATTCCAACAGGACCAGGATTTCAACTCTAGTCTGTATATGAATAATATTTCAGTATCTTCTGATCTTTGGGGACAACATATTTGAAATACTTCAGAGGACACTTGAAGGGGAGAGTCAAGGGTCAGTCCTCCTAACATGAGAACTAGTGGCTGTGCCAGCAGCTTCCAGCTATGTTTTGTTTCTTCCTTTGTCTGCTAATGGGAAATGATAGACAAATGTCACTGAGATCAGGGGTGCGACCAGTATATGCAAATCCAAATGTCAAGAGAAAGCTCTGCTTGCCCCTTATGTCAATGTGCGGTAGGAGAAAGATGAGGAAGGAAGTAGGAGGAGTGGAAATGGCATACCCACACTCAGCCTGCCCCAGGGAATAAAGACAGATGGGACTTTCCATTGCAACTGACTGTTTCTGAGGAGGTAGGTCCTACTGGTGCATGTTTAGAAGTGTATTGCAGTGTTAGTAGATGTATGTTAGATGTTTGCTAACACCTCTGGGGTGGTACTGCTCTGTAGTGCTGCTCCTCCAGCGCTGAATAAAATCATAGATATGAGAGGTGGACCTGAGCAGGTATTTAAAGCCATGGATTTTTTTAGTTGCAGACCCAAGGAGTGAACTCTGTGATGGGGACAATGCTCTATAAAAAGCTCCACACCGACACTTTGATGGAGTTCACCCTGCAGCAGCAGGAGCCAACAGAAGGTCTGGCACCTGCAAGAACATGTGTGGCACTTACTATGGTAACTTATGCTGTAGGCAGTGTGGGTGAAATCTGTTCAAAACCTATTTGAATAAAGGGCTTGGACCATGGTGTGGTCCTGTGAGTCATCAGTATGCAGAGTACTGGCTGAGAATCTGTGCTCTACATAATCATTACATAGTTCTGCTCAGGACGCCACAGAGATGTTAACTATTATGTTAATCAGATTTTAAAATGCCCCATGAATGCACATAAGCTTTTTTTTTATTCCTGTGAAAGATGAAATGGAAGTTGTACCTTATGCCACAAGCAGAGATTTTAACAGAGGGGTTTTTTTACTTGTTGCAATTCTAGGTAATTCTCTGTCTCCTTCTCACAGAGTCAGTGGTTTGGACATACATGTAGACAGAAGTGAAATGTCCTAAGAACAGAAATTGGGACTTTGAGGTATCTCCAAAGTTTGATTTATTTTTTTTTTCTGTTGCGAAGTATGAACTGCAATTGGTTGGTTTGCTATTGAAGAATTTTCCTTGGAAGTCGTAAGAATCATGGTCAGATGAAACAAGGCACAGGCTAGACTGGAATAAAACTGTGTCTTCACGTGACCTAATAAATGAGTTTTGCCTTGAGTCCCAACTGAGCTATTCTGTTTGGAAAGGAATAAAGCTGCTTGACATGAGTGTGTGTGTGTATAAGGGTTCATTACCTGCAGTCAATATGAGTGACTTGGTGAAGTTTACAGTAATAATTGCAGGTGTGAGTTTACATGAATGAATTTATGGAGGAAAGAAGAGCCTCTTTAAATATAATCTTTACTATTGGTAATACATGATTGCCAGTGATATTTAACATTTCAGATTAAAGAAAGAGCACGCATGAGGTGTGACAAAGGCCAAATCAATCCATTCAACTCCACCTCTTGACTTCAATGAAGCTGCACCTGTTTTTGAAAGATCTGAGTGACACAGAATGCTTTTAATGCAGAATTAAAAGGGGAGCAGGGAAAATAATTTCCAAATGTTTTCTGACAGATTTTCATAGAAAACAGATTTATTTGTTTTGACTGAAGGTAGATTAAGGAACTGTAATTCTTTCAGATATTGCAGTGGAATGTTTGTCATACCTGCATTTCATGGATGCCAGATTAAACAAGTCACACTTGTGTTGCTTGAGTGTTGCTTGCTGAGTTGCTCTCAGCTGCAAAAGGGGCAATGAGGAGGTTCTGTTTCCACTTCTGAAGGGGAGGAGGTAGAAAGAAGCTGGAGAAAAATATTCTTCAGACTTGTCACTAGGCAGTCTTTCACTGACACTTGAAAGGTCCACATCTCCACACTGAGGCTTTGGGCCAACTGAAGTGGGGACAGGTTGGGAGTATGGGATATGTGGATTAATGAGCTACAACTCACAAGGCTACTTGCAGTCTCAGTTTGTCAAGTTTTAATAAGGCATTTGATCCTTTTTGTGGGAGTACTGAACAACAAAAAAGAAAAAAGAGGGCAATTTCAGAACAACTAGGTCCTGTGTTACCACTTGATCCTGCTGTGAGGACAGATTAGAGGTCCAGCTGCATGCATGGAGAAAACCTTTGTGCAGAACCCAGAACTTGGAAGCCTTCCCTTTACTGTTCCTCTATAGGAAAGGTTCAGAAAGAATTTCCCTTTATCACCTTTGTTCAGCCCTTCTCTGCAGTCAGATTTAGTGGCTGGGACTGAACCTCGGGTCTGGTTGTGCTTTAGCCTTCTGCAAATGCACAACGAGAAGAATTTACAATTGATGGAGATAACATAAGGACTAAGAAGCACAAAATTGACCAAGACTCAGTTTCGAAGGCCACAAAGTTAATCAGAGGTAGACCCAAACAGGAGTATCCTCAGTTGTTGTTTTCATCTTGAATGCTTGGTGCTGGGCCATGATATCTCATTGGCCTTCTATTCCTGCACTGTGTTACTTGAATCCTGGAAATCCTGGAAGCCTTTGCACTGTTCCTGCCTCCTGCTGCTCAGGGTGAGGGAGGGGCTATAAACTGGTCATCGTTTCTTTCATGAAGAAACCTGGTATTGCCCTTTTTACTACTACTAAAACAGTTTTCTTAGAGACATTTTTTCCTCAGAAAAATACAACTTTTTTGGTCTGACACCAAATTATTTAAAAGGTGTAACAGAGAAAAAAGAAAGGATGCAACCAAAGAGTAAAAAAAAATTATTTCTTTCTACACCTGGAAAGGTCACTCTCACATTTGTCTCTGAAGGCACACTTTGGAGTGGAGCTGGGTGCAGTAATATGTTTTGGCCCAAGATGTTTTCACTCATGAACAATTTTCATTTGAAAAAAAGAAGCATCAAAATGTGGTTTGTACAAGATACTTTAAATAACTGGTCCTTTAATCTATGAGCAAAGCAATTTGTTAATGAGAAACTCTGATTTTTATATTTTCTTTCTGCGTAAATGGGAAATATGCTTAGAGAGATTGATGTTGTCTAGTTGTTTTCAGAGGCGGAAAGAGAACAAATTATTTGGGGGAAGACCATAAACAACACTGAGTAGTTGTCTTCAAGCAAACCTTGTAGCTGATGACTCATTTTCTTGCACTGATATGATTTTGCTAACTAAAGATCATACTCTTGGCCTGACCTCCATTTCCCAAGGGCCTTTCTCATTTTTGAAAAGGGATTTGGCTTGAAAGTCATCTGAATGCCATGAAGTGCCTGGACCTCAGTCCTTTGAGAGGAGACACTGCACTCTAATAAACTCTAGACATCCTCCCAAGACACCCATCCATCTGATCTTCACTGACCAACAGAAAAGCACCCTGTAGATGGAGAAAGTCAGGGAACTTCTCCTGACTGCTGTGCAATCCCCTCTATGTTCCTGGGAAGGAAAAGGGGGAGGAAGAAAAGAAACAGATCTGGGCTGTTATTATTATCCTACTCACTTTTCTTCATGAGGAAGAGATCTTGTGGTTTTGGAGATGAGAGATGGTACTGAGGACCATGTAGGAAGAGAAGCCGGGGTGGGGGATATTGGCTGGGACATTTGGAAAGGGTATGGGGGAAATGTGGGTGCATGTAGTCTAGCACTAGAGGGATGGAAGGAGTGTACCTTAGTTGGGAGAGGTGGAGAGAGGGATGTACCTGGCTGGTAAGAAGTGATGAAGGTGCAAATAGATCAGATGCCAAATCACGTCTGTTTTGGGGGGGGCAGAATGGGAAAGATACTTTGGGATTCTAAGCTCTAGCAGAGGAGGTGTCAGCTTAACAGTCAGCTCCTTATATTTTAAATCCCTGATGGTGACTGTATTCCAAAGAGTAAATGCTGCTGCCTGGTGCAGATCTTAGGTCCTGCAGACAGAGTCATCTGCCCTCTCTGCACAGAAACCCAGCACGCTGCTTCGAACTTGCTCCCTGTAGCAGCATTACCATTCCTCCTTTGATCCTTGTCTCTCAGCTGGGGGGAACCGCATCAGTCCTGCAGCTCACCCGACCTCCAGCAAAGGGACTGAGCCAGGATTTAGCTGCACACGTAGGCTGAGATGAGAACACTTCTTGGGAGAAAACGGCAGATTTGCTGTTCTGTATTCTGCAAGGAGTGCGTGGTGGTAAGGGTAGAGAAACATAAGATTTGAAAAAAAGTCTCGTTACAGCGTGCTTTTTATATATATCATCTGATTGTGCATTAAAAAAAAAAATAAATTAAAAATAACCAAACCAAAAAAAGAGCAGCAGCAATTTTAAAGTCACTATTAGCTTTGCAAAATTAACGTTCCCTTTGAACCTCCCCAAAACAAGCCCAGCCAGCCAAACATGAAGAAAGTCACAACAACAATAGCAACAATTTAAAATCTTCCAATCCAGGAACAAATCAGAAAGAAAAGCACCCCCAGGAAAAGTAAACTAGTAAAATCACCTTCACAAAACCCCAGCCCTCAGCAATGTTTTAACCCCACAAAGGGGGCAGAAAAAGCCACAGACTCCCTGAAGTCACAAGAGGCTTTCCTACTCCCAGTGCTTTAACGGGGAGGGCCCTTGGATGCTGCACTGGTGGGCAGTAATATAAAGCCACGAGACAGATCTGCATCTGCAAACAGAGCCCTTCAGATCATTTACAAATGCACCTTGGCTTTGTTTCCCTGAAACTGCAAGCAGTTTGGAAACCACCTTTGCAAATTTTAGTCTGTGCCTGCACGCTGGCTTTCTCCACGGTGTAAATGGCTGGTCTTGTACTAACGGGCTGGAAAAAGTTGTGGGGTTTTTTGGTTTTTTTTTTTTTTAGGGGGGGGGGTTGGAAATCCTCTGAGTGCAGCTCCTAGGCTAGGATTGCAGAGGAAGCTGAGGCCTCCAGCCCTGCACAGGAAGCAATCTTTGAGCAGGCCTTAAATGCCAGATTCCAGGCAGAGTTTAACTAACCACTGACAGCTCTGTAAACAAAGCAGGGACAAAAAGAGAACAGCTTTCCCTTTTCTGGTAGTCATTTTTGGTTTGGGGGCTGCAGGGGAATTCTGTAATACTCGGCTTGATGGGATATAAACCAAGGCTGGAAAGGCTTTGTATATGAAGAGCTGTAAAGGGGAAAATATTTCATGGACTAAATCATAAAGAAGAAGGTAGGGCACGAGGAAAACGCGAGGATTAAACTAAAAAAAAAAAATAAATTGCTACTTTTGGTTCTTTGAGCAGGATTTATAGATAGTTTGGCTCCTCCTGGGTGGTATTTAAAAACTGCAGTTTATTTTCCTTCTTTTCTCTTTGCCTTCTCTCTTCTTTTATCTTTTCTTCTCTTTTTCTCTGTTCCCTTTCTCTTCTTTCTCTTACTTTTCTCATTTTATCTTCTTTTCCCCCTTTTTTTTGAGGGGGGATGGTGGGAACAGACAGATGAGGACTAACTTTTGCAAAACTTTTCATTATCTGTGCAGCTACAGTAAATAAGAAATCTCTAGCGCAGCTTTTTTTCTGCTTGGAAGCTTAAAGTTAAAATTCTTCTGAATTGTTGCTTTTGTTTGTAGGAAAGACCTGTGACGTTACAAATAGCTAGTCTGCAGCTAGCAGATGTATACTGTCCTTATTTAAAGCATGTTGATTTAATTTTAACTAGGAAACTAAAAGCAGGCATGGGCTAATGTTTATCCTACCAGGCATTTTATTAATCTTATTTATCTCAACAATACCGAGGAAGTTAAATTTTTTGATGGAAAAAGAAAATAGTTACAGCGAAGTTAAGAAAGCAAAACAAGACTAAACAGACTCAGTTGGTTAAATGTATCCGTTGTGTTTTCTCTCTCACGTAAGTGATGATCTCCCTTTTAGATTTGGATCTTTCCGGAGCGCTGAACATTTGAACACCCACCATGGATGATTTTGAACGCCGCAGAGAACTCAGGAGGCAAAAGCGTGAGGAAATGCGCCTTGAAGCAGAGAGGTGAGGTATTACATATGGAAAATGCTGCTGGTGGCTTGCCTTTGATTAGCAGTGGCTTTGAGGATTTCTGTCTTAAATTCCTAAGGATGTTATAGCTAACTGAAGAGTCCTTGCTAACGACACGTGCCATAAAATAGCTTTAATTGATGTTGTGGGAGAGGCTGGAAGTCAGGAGTCTCAAGTGTCTAATTCCCTTAGGCTGTTGTAAATGCCCTGGATTGTAGTTATTTTGTTGTATGGATAAATGTAAGCGGTGAAGGTGGAGTGTGGCCATGTGAAATCATTGATAGGGAAACTCATGCTCAGATGCCATGTGAGCCAGTGCTGTGCAGAAGGGCTTGTGTTTGTCTTTTCAGGCATAGAGCAAAAATTAGATCAGTCGAAAGCTGAGATGCACTTAGTATAGGTAGTACAGCATCTCTGTGAATTGTCTGCCATTACTATGCAATTGCTGCTGTATTTGTGTACTGCCTGTCACTTTCAATTCGTTTACAGCTGCTTTATGTGGGCAGCAAGGGCAGCATTTGCTATCAGTTATTACAGATTTACTTTGGTACAGGTGAGAACAGAACTTGACGTGGGTATGATGATGTCAATTTATGAAAGAAGCAGCATGAAAATACTGGGAATGACATTTCATTAACTAACCCCATTTTACAACTGTGCGGTTCTGTTTGCTTTAATAGAATTTCCCATGATTTATACTGGAGTAAGCAGGGAGAAAGTCAGGCTCTATTTATTTTTGTAATGTCTTTTCTGAAATAAAGATTTGATTTAGCTTATTAACACAACAGTGATTTTTTTTTTTTTTTTTTAAAAGAAGGTCAGATTTAAGCACATTTTGTTCTCAGTTTTGTATTTAATTTTGAATAAGGACTTCGCTTTTGGTTTTGGTCTTTCCTCTGCGCTGACAAAACCATAGTGTTTTGCAATCTGGATACTGTAGGAGAAAATACGTTTTTCAGAGCAGTTTTTAACAGAAGTTAGCAGAATGCAATACAAATTGCATTTGAGCTTTTTAACAAGGCCCTGCTACATAAGCAAGGCTCTCTGATGCAAGCTGATGATACTTGGGGGGGAAGTCCCAGCTAGATGAAATGTAATAGATGCCTTTCTTTCCAAAGGAAGTGTTACTGTACAGAACCGGGTATTTGATTATCTTAAAGGTCTTTTCCAGCCTAAACAATTCTATGTGAGCTTTCATCAGGCTATAAGCTGAACCCATGAGCTCTGGAAAGCAGCAGTATTGTCTGCAGGTAAATAAACTCGTGTGAAGCGTGGTGTCGAAAGGGAAATGAGGTGGCAGTCCTCCTTTGCAAACCACAGCCGTCACCTGCTTGGTGACCTCCCCAAAAGGCAGAGCAGCAAATGTGCCATGGCACTAAAACAGTCTTCTCAGTTCAGAAGGCTTCCCCCCAGGCCTGGGGCAATAAGTTTTTGTTGGGCAGTGTGGGAGGGATTGCGGAGCCCAGGCTAGCGCACCATATAGCACGTGGTATTTTTATACTTCTGCTGTGTTTCTGCTTTAAGAAAATCTTTTGAAGGAAAGGTGGAGGCTTTAGTATTTGTTGCTAATACAGGCCCTGGGGTGGGCCTGTGGAGGATGCTGGGGGGTGTAGTTTGGGAGTTGTTTTCTACTACTGAAAAATGTCACTTGAACTTCCCTGTGAAGGCACCCAAGCTCTTAGGTGAGCGAGCAGAGGCTGTGGGGAGGTCTGGGCATCAGTGATGTGGCATGGCCACCTTGCAGAGACAGTGGCAGCTACAGGAGGTTGGGGATAAGGGGCTTTGCCCTCACCACCATGAAAGTTGAAATCCAGGACTTCAGATGCATCTGTAAGTCACTGTGCAACCTACAGTTTTATGTGTGGGCCCGACTCCGGTCCCTGATGGCACATAGCAAAAACAGCCCTGGGGAGGCAGAAGCTACAACCAGCAGCTTGCCCTGGTGCCCCGAGAGGGAACCCTCCCTAGGGTGCCACTCAGAGGCTGGTGGCCTTGAGGAAGCCAAGCAGTTGGGCCAGAGTGATATGGGAAACAGCTTCCTCCCCCCTCACCCACGCCTGCTTTGGGGAAGTTTTGTTGCTATGTCCCGGGTGGCTTCTCTGGGATTTTTTTGTGGTAACCTTCGCGAAGGAGGTGGGCTCAGTGGCAACCCGACTGAAGGAGAAGGGCTTGGGCCTGTGTCCTTGTTTTCTGCTGAATCGCTGCAGCAGTGCTCTGTGCCCTTTCCCACACATTTTGAAGGCTTTAGCAATAAATTGCTCCATGCTAAATCTTGCTGTACTCCCTCCGCTGCTGCCAACTTCAAGCATTCAAGTATCATGAGTCAGACCCCTTAAAAGTCACAAGGCTGCTTTAAAAATCTCGAGATCTTAAAAATAATTTAGTCTGGCCTTTTTATTTTTGCTTTGCCTTAACAATAACAGAGCCTGATTCTCAAGTTCAGATGTGACTGTGGGAGCTGGGACATCCCAAAACCTGCCCCAAGAGGGGCAACACCAGGGAGGAGCTGAGTATCCAGCCGCCCCCATTGCCGTTGTGCTGCCAACATCGAGCTAAGGGCATTTATTAACAAATAAATATGTCATACTGGATTTGTTTTGGTGCATTCAGGCTTTTAGAGATTTGGGGTTTGTCTTCATCTTTAAAAATACATCTACAGCCTGGTTGTGTTCACATCTTAAGCCACGGCAATCTGCTTGCCAGACCTGCACGCTGTCAGGTGTTCTATCAACTGAATCACGTGGTCCTAAAGAGGCATGGAGGCAGAAAATACTCCATCAGCTCTGAGCACTGGTAGATGCTGCTCAGGCACAAGGTATTTCCCTGCACCTTCCCATCAGTGGGCTGTAGCCTTGCTATGGAGAAACCCCTACTGGTTGTGAGCATTTCTGCTGGGGAATGGACAGATGGACAATTATATGTAGGCTGTAACATGTTTGCTAGGTCCCCCAGATGCTGTTTAGCCTTCTTTGAGTTGACCAGAAGTGCAAGCAGCCACCTCAAACAGTGGTATTTGTTAACTTCTGTTACATCAGTCTGCTGCAGTGATGCATTTTGCCATACCCTCAGATAAGGGCAAGTGGAAAGCCTGTCTTCCCAGCCTGATTCCTGTGTCCAAGAGAGATTGAGGGCTGAAGATGCCTTGTAGCAAGCAGCATGGACTCATCCACTACATGCCCAAGAGGGACTGACTTGACCTTATTGTGTCTTCCTCAGGGGCTAGAGCCCATGTGAGGACTGATCAGGAAAGGTGTGCTGTGAGCTTCCTAAATGCCTACCATGCTGGAGCCACATATGTCTAATCTTTGGAGGTCTTAGCGCAAATTTCATCCTTGAAGGCTGATGTTAGGCTTTGAGGGTTTGTTTGTTTGTTTGTTTCCCCCTTAGAAAGCCATAGGAAATGATGCTTAGTCGTGCTGTGTAGCCCTGGCATTCTGGGTTGATGCGCTTAAGATTGATCCTAAGGAGAAAATATCTTTTTCTTTAAAGACCAACAGTGCAGTTCACCCCTGGCATGTGCTTTGGCTAGTAGTTCATGCTTTGATATCTCAGATATAGATAGCTACCAACTCCGAAAGCTAGTGGGTTTTTTTGATATTTTAAGCTCTTATCATTTCAAGGTATCCCATGTCCTGAATTCCCCACGCATGCTCACTGCACCCACCCAGAAATTTTGCCCAGCCACAATTTTTTTACTATTTCTATTAGTCTGGGATCTCTGGAGTCCTATCACCGTGTTTGGAGTAGCAGTGCAGACCTGTCTAGGGGGCATGTGGCCAACAGCAGGCATATGGGGCTTTGTCCAGCTTTCTTCCAGACTGTCAGATTTATTGCACACGCTCAGGCTGCCGGGGACCCAGCAGCTCTTGTACCTCATGGGGGAACCAGGCTTTCCAGGCATAGGCTGGGAAACCCAGGACAAAGTATGGCAGCGTTAACTGTGCCCGTCTGCTAGCATTTTGCATGTGGTTTGTAGTGACCAGGAGTGAGTTAGGGGAAAACAGGATCCTCATGGAATGCGCTCTGTCTCTAACTGCTCTGCAGCAAAGCCAAAGCTTTATCCTTTTCCTCAGAGGGAGAGGGAGTCCTGTGCCTGAGACAAGGGTTTTATAAAGTCCTGAGGTCCCTGTACAGAGCTGGATGAAGTCAGTGGGAAGTTTTCCACTGATTTCAATGGGCGTTGGATTAAGCCCTATCTGAGTTATTCCAGGCAGATGATTTATAAGACAGTCTCAGTGGCAGCTTTGAAGGACCTGGATGAATGCATTGCCTTCCCAGCCACAGGGGACATACTGTGCTAGAGAGTCAAGGCTGTCACAGAACTGGGTTGGACTTAAACTGACGGGGAAAAAAATCCCATGTGTAATTTAAAGATTGACTACGTTCAACAAAGGAGAAAAGAAATGCCACCTGCTGCTTTGTGCCTCTTTGTAAGCAAAGATGTTCTCTTGGACAAAACCATTGGGTTTTGTCATTTTGATGTTGTAACTGACACTGGAAGAATTTAGCCTGGAGCTGGGTAGAGTGTGTGTGTGTGTTGAGAGAGGTGGTGCTTTGCTGATGCACTTTGATCTGTCACAGCCTTTTGCAGCAGCAGTGAAAAATTGAGGTGAAATACTTCTTGAAGTGACAACAGACCTACTTCCTTGACTTCAGCAAAACTGAGAGCAAAAATTGGCCTCTTGAATTCCCTAAAGAATAGCTCTCAGATTAATCTATTTAGCACTTAAGCCACAATTTTATGACTGGCTGACTTGCCATTGCCCCAGCGACGTATTTTCACCTCTCCCTGGTATGGGCACTCTCTTAAAAATTATACTAGGAAGCTGATCCAATTTGCTTCATTGCCATGCCTTCACTACTGCAGACTTCAGGAAGGTCTTAAGGTCGTTGTCAGACTGGTCTCCATTCAGCTAAAGCTTTGATCGCTTTGAATCTGAGGCACAGCTTTGCCCTGCGTAATGCTCTTCCCTAAGAGATTGCAGGATATCATTTCATGGGGAAGGAGAGATATTGGTCATCCTGTTGTAAAAATACAGCAAAGAGAAGTGGCTATCCACCATAAAATCAGAAGTCACTAAAAAGACTCCGTAACCCCACTGTACTACTTTGTAGGCTATGTGGGATCTCCTGACAGGGGCCCCAGCTGTCCTCACTAAAGGGCTCATCTTCTTGCAGACAAATGAGGTATTTATTAAACATACCCTACAAGGGTATGGCCAGAAAAACACTACCATTAAGCTTTATGGTTCCTGATAGCATTAATAAAGGCAGTAGGTGAAGATTTTTTTATATTATTTTTTTTTAATCCAACAATTCAATCAGAAGCTCTCTCCAGCCTCTCATTTAAAGAGTTTTATAAGGCAACGTGGTTCATGTTGATGGGTGTAGGTTGGGGAATGTTGATAGAAATAAAACAGTGTTGAGAGTTGTGCTGGTTTTGGCTGGGATAGGGTTAATTTTTTCATAGTAGCTACTATTGTGCTGTGTTTTGGGTTTGCACTGAAAACAGTGCTGATAATACAGGGATGTTTTCATTCTAGCTGACCCACGCTCACTGCCAGCACGTGGTCAGGGGGAGCACAAGAAGTTGAGACAAGATGCAGCCAGCCTCAGCTGACCAAAGATATATTCCATACCATATGACATCAAGATCAGCAATAAAAAGGGGATGAGGAAGGAGGGGGGGACACATTTGGAGTGATGGCTTTTGTCTTCCCAAGTAAGCGTAATGCGTGATGGAGCCTAGATTTACTGGAGATGGCTGAATGCCTGCCTGCCAATGGGAAATAGTGAATTAATTCCTTATTTTGCTTTGCTTGCGTGCGTGGCTTTTGCTTTGACTGTTAAACTGTTCTTAACCCATGAGGTTTCTCACTTTTACCCTTCCAATTTTCTTCCCCATCCCACCAGGGGTGAGTAAGCAAACGGCTGTGTGGTGCTTAGTTGCCAGTTGGGGTTAAACCATGACAGGCATTTAGGAAAGAACATAGACGGTTCCTTTTTAATTATCCCCTACGTCTTGAAACACTAAGACTTGTTCATGTCTCTCTCCTAAATGTCTGGTTATATTTTTATTAAGAGTTTTCAGAGATCGTGCTTCAGTTCAGGCTTGTGTAATAAGTGAAGAATATGATCTTAGTATAAGTTTTCAAGGAGTGCATGTTTAAACAAGGGAAGCTGGCTGCATATGCTGAATATGTAATTTCCAGTGTTCATGATTTATTTCAGAACAGTACTTTCAAAAATGTTTGGCCTCTGTCTTCTTGAGGGCTTGTGCTGTCATCTGGTCCAAACCTCTTCTGCTACTAAAACAATAGCTACAGTGGTTTTATTTCTCCATGAACTTCATATATCCGAAAGTTCCAAATACTTTGAGGGTTTCTGCTTGTCTTTCTGTAAAATACCTTCTGAGAGAGCTGAGACATGACATCTTCTGCCCAGGAGTTAAATATTAAGGCAATGAATAAACAAGATTAGAAGTGCGTGAAGGCTGAGAACAAATTGAAGCAAAGTGCTCCAGCTGTTAAGCTGTCTTCACAGCTACCTTGAATTCCAGGGATGACAGGACATACTTGGATTGTCGAGGTGAGTTTGGTCCTTCACATTGCATTGATCACTGTTCTTGCAGTTCTTGGAGTTCATTCTTAACCCAGACAGAAAAGCATGACCCAGTGGCTTATTAAAGCACACCTTACTGCTCTCATTCTGAAGTGAGGGTGGATACCAGACAAATCTTTGCTATTGTAGCATTTCAGGTGCCCCAGAGGAAATAACCAAACATATGCAAAGCTGAGTAGAACCCTGCCACTTAATTTTACAGTCATTGTGTGTTTTGCAGATTTGATTTTGTTTAAAGTCCTTATGGAGAAATGTTTTATCAAAGAAGCTTTGTTCTTCCAAATAGCTAGATATTCAGAATATAAACTTCACTGAACTAACACCACTGCAATTCATAAGCAGACAACAGAATCAGCTTCGTAGTATTTCAGATATTAATCCCACATGTATGCTAAAATCGTTCTGTAATCTCTATACTAAATCTTACTATACTAGCCAAATTTAGGAGGAGAGCCCAAATCCAGCACCCAGACACCTGGCAAAATGCCTTGTCTTTCACCTCTTTCAATAGTGTGGCAGGTTTGCTTTGGAAGCACCAAGGAGTTTAGGAAATTCTTGGGTGAAAAGCCACCCCCTCCAAGCCTATAACCAGATAACCCACCTAGCACCAAAGGAAAGCCTGCTTTTCTGTTTCCTAGCAGATATAGTACAAATAAGTGTCAATGGCTGTCCTGTCATGGCTGTTTAAAAATAACATCTCTTTGATATCTTACATGCAAATTGACAGTAATGCAGTCAAGGTAGCTGCAGTGTTCTTGCAGCTCTGTTGTTGTACCTTCAAACGGTGTGAATCATACCTACCATCAGAATTTTTTCCTAAAAAAAAAAAGATTTCAGAAACTTGAAATGCAAAAAGCTGCATTAACTGAACTGGCCTAACGTTTGTGAAGGCAGAGAGCCTTCAAACTTTCTCTACCAGTCACAGCAGAGCAGTGTGGTACTTGTGACTATAGGTGGGGGTGTCCCTTAGAGGCAGACAGGGCACCTCAGTTTCCCCAGCAGCATTTTCTGTCCCTTGGCAAGGAGTACATCAACCCTTCAGGTAGGTTACCTTCAGTTAATTCAGTACGGTAAAGACCAAAGACATTGTCCTAAAACAGCCCAGGAGAAAGGAGGTCCAGTTTTTGGTCCCTGGGTCTACTGTTGTCAGACTCTTTTCTTGGGCAGGGCAATCCCCCATCTTCATTGATCTGGACAGCCAGCGTCAGTTATCAGAAAAACCTTCATGAACCATTGCTAAATCTTATTAGCTTCCTAACCCAGTCTTTTTGTGTAAACAAAAACAGTTTATTTGTGTTTCTTTCCAGACAATAAGTATACGATTGAGCTCTGAGCTGCTTAGTCACTTCCTACGTGCCTGATATCCACGACTAGCACAAGAGGCAAGGTTAATTTAGTTCATTGTATAAAGCCTTCTCAGGCCATAGGATTGTGTATGCCTTGTCACACGAATGTACATGCTTACAAATGACTTGGCTGAAAAATCTACATTAACTCTTTTTCTCTTGATTAAAAAAAACCACAACAAAACAGGCTTATTTTTAATAGCCTCTAAAACAGCAAATTTCCAGACTTGGATGGGTATGATCTCTTAGCTGTTATATTGCAATCCCTTCTTTTTAGTGAATAAGAACACTGTAGAACTTGTTGCTTAATTGTGTCACTATTCTTCAGGACATTCTAGGCTCAGAATGGTAGAAGTTATTAGGTATGATAAAACTGCAGTTCTTATCCTCCTGTGAGACTCTTTAAGGAGTGACATGAAAATGAGTTTAGCCAGTGGACATCTAGGAACTTCTGCTTCATAGTGTGAGTTTGCATTTTATGAGCATCTTTATGATCTAATATCTGAAATTAAACCAGTTAATCAGAAGATTAGATTTCCCTTTAAAAAGCTGAGGCCAATTTGTTTGCAGGGATAATAGATTAAATGAAGTCAAATGCTAACAAGTTTTGCACACGAATAAGCGGAGTATGTAAACACTATCAGATTGCTGGCAGCCTGGGCAAAGTTACCCTTTCACAGCTCAGCTCAAAGAACTGTAGAGGCAAAATGTGATTTGAAATCAAACTCCAAACTGATTTCAACTTGCAGAAGCATCTCATTTGGCCAATTAGCTCTTGCATTTTTGGCGTTGTGCCTTTAAACAGAGCTTTAATTACTGAAGATAAATGTTTATAATCAGCTTTATTTCTCTCTTCATAACCTACTTAATAGCTCATGTTAAACAAAGAAAAATCCTCCTTGCCAACAGATTGTCCTTGTATGATCAAGGTCTTTTATAAAATTGAGACATCAGGTAGCTATGTTTCTTGGGCCACTTAATTCATCAGCACCTCGTCTCAAGAAATATTCCTGCTCAGAAATAAGGTCAGTGGGCAACTGCTCCTTAGAAAAGAAGCCTGGTGACAGCCTAGTCCCTGGGGATGCTGACATGCAGAGTGACCAGGGGGTCAGGTTAACAGGAGTGATACAGCTACAGATTAGAAGGAGCAGTAGTTGTGTCAGCCTTGCATCTGAGCCTTTCTCTGCCTGGGGAGCAGGGAGGGTGACGGGAAGTGGAAAAGTAAGCAGGATGCTTTTCTTTTAGTTTATTGGAAAATATAAACCTGTGGGTAGTGTATTCAACAGTTAAAGGTTAACCTCATCTTAGCTGACATTAAGAATATGTAAATAGATGTTGTTTTTCTCCCCTTTATGTCAAAATCTATTGGCTGGACTAAATAAACTTTCTTATTAATAGTCTTTGCTAGATAATCTGTTGAAAAAAGGCCAACAAGTTTGTCATGCTGACAAAGAAAATAATGGGAAGGCTGTAACTCAAAAGCCAGGTGTGACTTTTTTTTTTCTTTTTTTTTTATTTTTTTCTGGTAGTTTGTGGGGTTTTTGTTTGTTCACTTTTTTTTTATTCATTTTGTTTGGTGGTTTTTCTCTGATATTTGCTGAAAATATGCCTTGCTTTCCTTTAAGGTAGCTCACAACCCACTTTCAATGTGAACTTTATTTAAGCCAGCAACAAGCACTGCTCGAGCAAGAGGTTAACTTCTGGGTAGAATGTGTTCTTCTGGTGCTGAGGCCATAAGAGAGGTGCTGAAAATTGGTACTCAAAAGCAGGGCTTCTTCAAAGGTTTTAAGTTACTTCTCCATACTAGAACTTCCCTGAGAGAGAAGTACTGGAGAGGCTGGAGAGGAAAGCCCTTCTCACTATCTGTGTACAGATGGTTTTTGCCCTTAAGGCCTCTCAATAAATGATGATACTGTTGTGTTAGTATGACACGTCATGGCGCCCCTTGAGATGAAGTTCTCAACATCCAGTCTGGTTTTCTACCTTTTCCCCATGCAGAAAACTTTTATGACTGGATTGAAAGGAGAAAAAAAAAAT
>WUAM01000278.1:263878-276227 GCA_024336885.1 Actenoides hombroni
GGGGCTGGGCCCCGTGAGGTCACGGCGGGCGGGCCAATGAGCGGCGCGGCGCGACGGGCGGCGGAGCCAGGGAGCCCCGCGTGTGGCGGCTGCATGGGGAGGGCGGCGGCGGCGGGTGCGGTGTAAGGGGTCCCGGCGTGCCACCGCCCACCCAGGGGCCGGGACTGACGGCAGAGGCGGTGCCGCTGCCCGGGTACAGGTGCAGCAGCAGCAGCAGCAGCGGCGGCGGCGCGGGCGGGTGCGTAGCGCCCTCCTCCCGGCGGCGCCCGGCGGGGGATGTGCCGGCCGCCGGGGGCGCGCCGCCCGTGGGAAGCGCGCTCCTAACGCCACCTGGGCGCCGAGGGGAGCGAGCGGCGCGGAGCGGGCAACGTGAGGTCGCCAGGAACAGGGCAGGTAGGAAGAGAAACGCCGGTACGGGCGGGTCTGAGGGGCTTTTGTTTGTTCGTCTGTCCTGTCTTGTGTGCAAAGGGTGCTGGTAGCGGGGAGCGGCGTTCGGGGCCGCCCGGGCCGGCAGCGCAGCCGTGCTCCCCGCGGGGAAAGTTGCGGGAACGGTCCCTGCCGCGGAGCGGCTTAAGGAGCTGCGGGACGCCCTGCCTGCTGCGCCCCGTCTGCCCGGGGCGGGGGGCTGCGCTTGGGGTGGCGGAAGCGGCAGCGGCCGCCGGAGGGCTCCTCGGCCCGCGGCGGGGCTGCCACCCTCCCCGCGGGGCTCGCAGGAGCGGCCGCTCCCAAGGAGTGCTGCGCCCCTTTGGGCAGAGAGGCAAGGTGCCGGCCGGCCGCCTAGCCGCGCACGCCTGTGGGGCTCGCAGCTCTGATGGGGCCAGTGGGATCGAGGACGGCGGCCGCACAGCACGGCCGTCCCGTCCTGCCGCGGCTAGCACCGGGAGCCCCGAAGCGCGGCTCGACGTGCCGCCGGCTGCCGGGTTTGTCCCGCCGGGGCAGTGTGGGAGCGCGCAGCGGGTGCGCGGCCCCCTCCCGCCGATCGGTGTCCTCGCGCATTGTGCGCGGTGTCTCCTCTTTTCTGGATGAAAGAGGTTCCTTGGGGCTATGTACCGGAGTGCGGGCTGTCGTGCAGCTGGAGTTTGGGAGAGCATCAGTGGGCAGGGTGTGCGCTGCCAGCGCACCCGCAGGAGCGTCTGAAGCAGAGCCCAAGTATTTACTTAAAACCAGAGCTAGCCGTATTCCCGTCGCTGTGGAAGTCTCAGGGCAGAGAAACCTGTGGCCTCATGTGTGCAGGGCTGTGGATCTGCTCGTGTGTTTTCTTACTGATTAACAGGCTTCTGATTTTCTGGGATTACTTTTGGGAAAATGCAAATCCCAGCAAATATCTGTGCTGACCATATATAGAAGCAGTCACAGACAGAAGAGCTGTAACTTTAATATTGCTGACACGCATCGAGAAACTTAAAAAACCAAAACAAATCGGCAAAATGCCATGATCTGTCCTGAGGATGTTTTTGACCGAGCAATGTATTTTCCTCTGCTTTTTACACTCTGCATTGTCTGAAATGTTTGTGGGTTTGGTTTTTTTTTAAATTTATTTACATACCTACACATCTCAAAGACAATGAATGATATATTGATTTTATTTTGTCTGTGTATGTATATTTAATCTGACGGTGTTTGGTTTGCTTATTTGTCTTAGACTGGGACTGCAATAGGTAACGCTGTGCTTTCCAGAATGGAAGCCCGGTTTGGTGGCTTTCAGAAATGTGCCTCCGCATGGAAGCAAGCTGGTCATTTGTATGATAGCAATTCTTCATGGCATCAAAGTATTGCAGTGTTTTCTGATGTGTGTTCTTAAAAGTTTTCATGTTTTGCACACTTTTTTTTTTTAATATTCCCATACTTTTTAATAGTTCTGTTATTACCAGAAGCTTTGATGTGTACGTTATTGCCCTACAGAACAATACAAAGATTACATTTCCCAGTGCTGAATCGTGTTCAGAGTAATGTTTTTACTTCAGTGCTGTGTGCATGTTAACAGGGTAACTTCATCTTTAGGGGAGAAGAATCGGTCAACTTGAACTGAATCGCTGAAAGCCATTCTCTTGGACTATTTTGGATGTAGCAGTTTTGCTGGATTCTAGTAACAAAGCAATGAAATACTCCAGGGATAATCCAGTATTAAATTCATCTGACTTGCTGCCAGCTATATCAAAACAGGTTGCAAGTTTTCTTCTTTTCTTCAGAGCTGCACTCTGCAACAAACCCAGAAATTTAGTTTTGTATCCTTTCACATTTCATTCAAAAGAAATAGAACTTAACATATTCAGAAACTGTTGTGAGGTGCAAATGCATGTCATTTTAAAGTAGATGAATAGTAACTTTTTGGAGTGAGCCAATTCATACTTTACATCATATAACTGTATATTGTCAAGTGTAATTCATTTTTATTTCTGTCACTGAAAGAAATTTAAACTTCATCTTACTCATAGTAATATAACCTGCATCCAACAATTTATAAATATATTTTAGAGTAGTAGTCTCAGAAGTAGGTTTTTATGATGAAAACCAACCATGACCATATGAAATATCACAAACACAGTAATCAATGGTGTCTTAAATTACAGTTCTAAGTATTAATGTTAAGGATTAAAATGTCTTGGGTAATTTGTAAGCTGGTCTAAAAATTGTCATGCTTCTGGCACTTAATTCTAAAGCTGTAATTGCTGCTTTAAAACTATCCAACCTCCCTTTCTTGCATTAGTATTTTGATTTTACTCTTAGTGCTATGAATGTTTTCAGGATCAAATCCTGAAATGCTAAAGAAAAATCTTATTATAACTAAGGTGTAAGTTTCTTCTGCATAAATACTACAACATTAAGGTTCTTAAAATCATATCCTCCCTCCTCCCTCAGTCTTTATTTTAGCAGACAGAAAGCTTAAATGCATCCTTTGTGCTGGCAGTTACTGTGCTTATGCAGTGTTATGTGACTCAGAAAAGAAGGGGAAAGGGTGCTAAAGGTGCTGGACATTAGAATAAAGTTTGAAGTGATCTTGATGGCCTTAATTAATTTTGTACATTATCACATTATGACTTCTTTGCCATTAAGAGGAGGCATTGCTCTGTGGATGAAACAAAGTGTCTGTGATATACTCAAAGGCAATGAGATCTGCTCAGTGTATGTAAATGCATGGTTGCTGAGTTTAGTATATGTTAGAACAGTTTACTAATATTATTAGTATCCCTTACTGTAGTGGCAGCTTTTCATTTAGTGAAGGTATATAATTAGCTTTAAAATAAGGATCAGTATGGATAAGAATATGAGGTGGTGGATATGCAATGCCGTCTTCGACAGTATCCTCATCTAAATTTAAGTACCGTAGTTTGTTAATATATAACAGATGTTTAAATGGATCTGTAAGGTTGGAATGAAAAGAGAGAGCCTGGTAATACCCAAATTAGTCTGTTTTGCAAATTCACTAAACAATGTTACTACATCCTCCATGACTTTGTTCTATGCCTTTCTTCAACAGAAGAATATAAATTCTGCTAGACTGCATGTCTGCTGTAATGTGTGAAATTCTTAACTTAAAGATGCTGGGAGAGTGTGTATCAACTATACCTCTAGACGCACAAACTATCTCTTAGTCTGTCCCCCAAAGAGTGTTGTAGAATATATACTAGTGTGTGTTCCTGATGGTGTTCGGGTGCAAAACAGAATAAATAAATTTAGTGTAAGCCTGATGTGCCATATTTAGATTGGGACATAATGCTCGGGAGTTGTTTGTCTTATTTTTGTTTTGAGAGGGGATAAGAGCATGCTGCGACATTTTTCTACTCCTTGTGCCTTGGTTGAGTGCCATCTGTGTGCAAGCCTGGCTAAGAGATTCAGTGAGGGCAAGGAAAAGCCATTCTTCTGAATATAAATTGTTGAAATTACTGTGTGTGTAAACTAGGAGAGGATGGAAGATTAACCCTCTCACCTATTCTGAGTATGTAGTTTCATGGTGGAGGCATTAGCGTAAAGGAATGTAGGCTTAAGTGAATTTGTTCATTAAATGTTTGCAAACTGAGGGCAACGTCTTTTCTATGCCTGGAAAATTTTTGGAAAAATAAAACCAAAAGATGTCATTTATGTTACAAATGATAAATATTCAGTCTCTGAATTGAGAGCTAGAGGCAGATACTTTGGTAAATTAATCTTGATGGAGATAGTTACAGATTTAATAATACAGATACAGTATGGATTATGGAAAATTGTCTTCCTGGATATGATTCGAAAATGCAACCACTGGTCAATTCCATTACCTTTCCTCCTCTGTTTTCTGTGCTTTTATTCTGAAGTTGGAATAAACAAAACCCTAACTGTTTAATTTTGAAAACTTTCCTGCAAGCAAATTTGAGGTTGTGTTCATTTAACCAGATGCAATACAGCCGTGTAGCCACAGTATTGTAGGGTTGCACGCAGATCAACCATCTGATCATTTGTCCTGTGTCTGTTATGCCTGGTATTGATCTCCAGGAAGTTGTGGCTGCTCTGCTAGTTTGTAGCAAGTGCTTATCAAGGTAGCAGATGTGATTGAAGTATTCAGGATTGTCCAGCTACATCTAACAGTTGATGGTATTGTGCTCTACAATGAGTATTTATGATTTTTTATTTTTTTTTTCTTTCTTTCTCCCTCTAAATGAGAAGGCTATGTGGTGATGTGTAAGGATAATCTTTCAAAATGTGTAGATGATAACCTGTCCTGCTCACGGTATATCCCCATGGAAAAAGATAAATTGTGACAGGCAAAAGCTTATAATGCAAAAGTCAGATGTTTCCCTCTTATTTAAAAGTTCATAGAACATTGTCTTTTTTTTGGGGGGGGGGGGGGGGGGAGCAAAAAAAAAAAGTTGCTTATGTAATTAAACTCCATTTGCTAGACTTTCTCCTCCCTATTCCCACTCCCCATTATTTATCAATTAAATATGCTAGGAGTAGTGAGCTTCTGACCACAGAATTGGGGAGGGGGTGGGATAATAGTTATTATCCTGTTCCAAAAGCCATAATACTGGATACCAGAAAGAATGAGAGTCAGATGTAGATGATGCTGTGGAGTTGCCATTGGTAGAACAGAATGTACTGTGCTATCCAGCTATGGTTCTTTCTGTGTCTAAAACCATATACTATGACTGAAATGTGGATGTCAGTCTGTAGCACTTGTGTGGTTTATAGGCTCCTCATTACGTTGCTAAACTGTGTGCAATACATTAAACTGCTGTTAAAATTCCATGTCTCAAAATGGCTTATTTTGCTGCACTAACTTTCCTCTGCTTCCACAGAGTGTTGCACGCAAGTGAAGAGAGTTTTATCATCCAGGCAGGCAAAGGTTCCTGTTTGTTATTCCTTCTGTGGGCAAAATTCTTACTGGTTTCATCCTTACAAAAAATGGATGAAATGTTTGTATGCTTGTTTTTCAAGAAAACCTCTATTAATAGAAGCTTTTGGTGACAGGGAGCTAGAAAAGAGTGATGAAAACTGGGAAAGTTTATCCTAAACCATTTTTTTTTTTACAAATGAAATTGGGCAGGAGAGAAAGTTCTACATTTCCTGCAAGGTGATAATGAACAGCTCTGGTTTTCTCCAGATGGAGAACACTCTGAAGTGGTAAATTGTTCCATTAAGAAGTAAGAGTAGAGGCCTTGCATTCTAGTACTGAGCTGTGAACTGTGTGTCCTGAGAGGGCTGGGGAACAGGGCAAAATGCTCTGTTTCTGGTGGAAGGTGGAGGGAACCTGCGGTGCTGCAATGTGAATTGCTTTGCTGCTTGGATTCTCTCTTCTTCATTAGCTAAATTGTGCATAGCAACTCCTGTTTTGCTGCTAGGTGTGCTTCAAACCAGTGTTTCAGTACTATCTGGAGGCACAAATTGGAAACCAGCACCAAAGATTTAAACTGAATGTAAGCTCAGAACTTGTTTAAGCTGTTATTCTTTTCTTGAACTGCAACTCGATCCCAATTATTCCTTTAAAAAGCCTTTTTAATTCAAATCTTAAGTCATATTGAAGGAGCCAAACCGAAGCCAAACCAAAGCTGAGCTGAAAGCTATACATTGGTTGAACTTTATGATTAGAACGTTTTCTGCAAAGTCCCATACACATACAGAGTGAAGAGAAAGGCCTCTGCTCCAAAATTCTTACAGTCTTAATTATGACAGGGTGTGCACAGCTTATTGACAGAGAAGTGGCAGAACATACAGTCAGGCAATTACAGATAACACAAACTGTGGTCACAACTCAGCTAATTAACTGTGGAGTCGTTAGCAAATGTGTCCCAGGCAATGACTGCACCAAAAGACAAACTTTACGGGGAGATCCGAAAAGGGACAATGCAGGATCTCTTTCACTTACCTTTGCACCCCAAAATGCAACTGCTTACCTGAGACCAGGATGTAAAAAGAAAGGATATAGTTCGTGGGGGTAGTTAGTGGGCCATTGGTCACCCTCTTAGACCCATCTAATAGGCCAAGTGCACTTATTCATGTGCAGGTGATAGGGGTACAAGCCCTTCCCTCATAGGTGTACTGTGTCCTAAAAAAACCCCACACTAAGAATACCTGCAATCTGATGTCATGAGGTATCAGCAAAGCCTCCCATGAATTTCAAAAGTGTATTCACAAACAAATTGCTTTTAGCTTGTTGTTTGGGTTTTTTCCCCGGTTCAAAGTTGGAGGAGGCCAAACCAGTAAAAATATATGTTGGCAAGTACTGGGAGTGATCAGGCTCCTCTTTCTTTCAAGCAATGTAGGTGATCCCTATCCTTTCCTTCCTCTCTATTCCCATTCTGTTTTGAATGTTAAAAATACTCAGGATTCCCAGAACTGGGGTCAAAGTACTCCATGGGAACCAGTGACTGCTTTTACATGACCATCTTCAGCTTTCTGAAGACCTGTGGTGCTTCAGCTTCTGGGGTTTTTTTTCTAAATTAAACAGGTGCTACATATTTCTCAGCCTCCACCCACAAAGACCAATGCTAGTGAAAAGATTTTAAAATGGAAGAACAGACTGGGAAAAAAAGAGTAAATTTTTCAGGCAGCTCTCACAGGGCAAGTTGCTGGCAAGCCGTTCCACGTGTCTCTGCCCCGGGTGCTTTCCCAGTGGTGCAGGATGGTACCTGCGGGGTCTGGCTTGCGTGGGGGCCCTGGCACGGTCCCTCCCTGGGTTCTCCCAGGCAATCCCAGCTCAGGGCTCTTGTTGTGTGGGAGGTCTCCGGGCACCCATGGAGATGCGGAGCAATTTCACGCTCTTCAGCTCCTTGCCTTGCAGGTGCTGAGGTGTTGGCCTTTATGACAGTGGGTATTTGGTTTGTCCTAAACGTACCAAGAGTTTTTTTTCTTCCTGTCGTTTATGCTCAGTTTTCAGCATCCAGGAAAGCTGTGTTTAGACTGCATTGGAAACAGGTACCAATATGGCTTGCTGACGCAAGAGTGGTTTATTTTCCATGTTAATACTTCTTTAAACAGGTCCTGCATTCATATACAGCTCCTTTGTTGGAATAAAAATCTTTGTCATAGTCTACCAGACAGCTATAAATAGCCATTGTGAGTATTTATGCTGAGGATACTCTCAGGAGAAGGTATTTTTAACTTTGCACATTGTTTAGAAAAGGAAATTCTTTTAATGCCCACATTTTCCATTCCCAGTGCCATTAGCTTTTCCCCACCCCCTCTTATGATGTGTGCCTAGCGCTTTCTTTCTCCCTCTCATTTCCTTTAAGGTTCAAGGTTATAGTCAATCTGTTCCAGAGGCAGACTTGAGTTTATTTATTTTTTTTTTTAAGGAAAATGCTAACTTTGGTATTTTGCAACTGTGTGAGAATTCAACTCATTTCATGGGGCTATCAGAATGTAGCTGAGATATCTCACTAGGCTGTCACTGCAAATTGGGTAATGAATGAGCACTTCATTTCTCTTGCACATGGAACTAATGTGCTTGTTAGAACAACAGTGGCCAATCTATTTTATACTCCCATAGAAAGTATTCCTCTTTTTTTGGCAAGTGTGCGAGAGCTGTTACTTGTACCAATACTCAAGTTAATGCTGGACATAAAAAAAAAAAAGCATGCTGAACCCTGTGTGACACTTAAAAATATGGTCCCCAGCAAAACCTGTCTTCACGCAAGCCAACGAATAATTGCAATTTACAATATTGTCAAATATTGTGTTAACTTGAGAGAAAGTGCTGCATAGACTGTGGGCCAGATGCAAAGCGGGGTACAAGCTGGCACAATTTAACGTGCAGCCTTTGAGAGAAGTTCACAGTATCCTCTGAATAGTTGTGCAATCTGGTCAGGCCTTTTGTTTTTCCTAAAGATGATTTTTCTTCTTAAAAGAGACTAACGTGTGCAAAGCCTCACAGTTAGTGGGAATGAAGCATGTTCTGAACAGGGGAAGCCTAGCGAAAACTTCATACTGATGATCTAATCGTTTGCCAGCTAAAATTTAGGTGAAGTAGGTCCTGCCGGGAGAGTCAGATTTTAGAAGGTATTTCAATACCTTGTGAGATTGTCTTTGAAATCTCTGTTGGTCTCTAAAGGGGCTCCACAGAAACCAATCTGTGCGCACTCTTACAAAGGTCACCCAAGCTCCCTGCTGCTGTCAGCAGCCCCGGAGCATCCTTTTAGCTCCTGTGAGAGGGGATGGTGGTTTTTGGAGGTGAAGGATGGGTGTTTCCTGCCTCGTTTTCCCTGCAGAGTGGTTAAGGAGAGGATTTGTGGCTTGTAACCCACCACCATGCTGGTAAAACAGCTCTGTAGACTTCATGGCAATTGTGGGTGTGTTTTTGACTGCTACTTTTGCTATTGTATTTGTGTTTGCCTTGTAAATGTGTGGATGGATGTGTACACATACCCTGCAATTTTAACACACTGCTCTGTCTGAGGCAAGGGCTGGCGGCCACACAGCCCCCTCACTGTGCTAATGGTAAGAGAGAAGAAATTGGAAGAACAGGAAAACTCATCCAAACCCTTTTTGGTGCAGACTGCATCTTGATTTGACCTGCTGAGTGAGCAATGTAATGCTTGCAGAGATCAGGGCTTAATTTACCATCTGTAATGTTGTTTACCTGAAGATCACAGGTTATTAAACATTGCTATTAAGCAGAAAATTTGACCTTCAATATTATGTAAATGTTAGGGAAACATGTGCGCTGCTTGGTGACTGGAGAGAGGCTGAGTGCTTAGATACACCTTGTTGGAGAAACTGTCATATATATCAACTAGACAGGTAAAAAGGCTGGGGCGTTCTGCCCAGAGGCAGCTGATCTGCCTGAGGCAGATTTTGGTAGTGTTGGAAGATGTCTGCTGAAAACCATCAGTGATCCATGTGGGGAAGAGCCCTGGGAAGTACAATGATGAGTGTGCAGTAAGTGCAGCTACCCTGGGTGGGAATCCTGCCCTGGGCATTCAGAACTCAGGGGAAAGAGCAGCAAACAGCTGGATGCAGGACTCTGTTTCATGCTAGGGTCACTACTGGTCACACTATTCCAGCAGGGAGGCCAGAAACCACTGGAAGTGGGCAGGAATAAAGGTGATGGATCGCAGCCATGTTTTTGACGTCTTGACTCTGAAGCCAAAGATGGCAGGATGGGTCATGGATGGAAGTTTTCTGCATGTGCCATAGCCTTGACTGAGAGGCAGCTTTGCTGAGTTAGCTTGCAAGGGTGCCAGGTGTAATGTGTCCACTAAAACCTGGCTGGAGACAACCATGTTTCTCACATTGTTATTTTATGGGATTTATTCAAACTATTTCTCTCTGTTACCTTGCCTTTCTTATCTGATGAAACTGTGGCTTTATTCAATCTTAGCTTTTTGCTCCTTTCTCTGTTGTCTAGAATGTGACTGGATCAAATTTCCCCCATCTGTCATGGACATTAGCAGCTTCGTTTTTATTTTACGTGAAGTTTTTTTCAACAATAAAATCCCTCCCAGACTGCAGTTACGTAATATTCAAGGTCACAGTAATCATAACAGAATCTGTCTCACTTAGTAGGACTGTGCTCATGGAAATGAAAATGCCCCAGCAGGATTTTTTTGCAGGGTTTTGCTACTACACAGATAATTCATGAGCCTTGATCCATGAAAGATGACACCATTTTTAGGCCCATTGCATTGAGCTGTTTCGTATCTTAAATTTTTTAGTTGTGAGGTCGCAGTCGATGGCATTTGGGCTGTTCTCTCAGAGCATAAGGGATGACGTTGTAACTGCAGAATTTCTTTGCAATTGCTGTTCTTCACGTATTCTTAAGGGGCTTTGAATCCAAAGTGGAATGAAATAAAAAAATTTAGCATATCTATAGGGATACAAGGTCTTCTCAGAGATGTTTTGTGCTTTCATTCTTTCTGTTCCCTCTATTTCTTCCCTGGCGTCTTCTCAGCACCACAGTCCTCCATCTGTAGTTAACAATCATCCTCCCAGGAAGTATTCAAGTCAGAGGAAAAGCTTGAGTGTGCATTTGGTGGCTTCACTGTGGGTGGAGGAAAGGTGATTTAGAGGAAAGCTGACCACCTGTAAAACTCAGGGCATTTTCTTCATTCATATTTTTCTCTGTCTGATATCCTTTGTCCCCTATCCAGGATAGCTGGGAATGTGTTTTGCCCTTAAACTGTGAGATCGTATGTGACTATTTTCATAGAATGTCAGCACCACAAGTTTGGTGCAGCTTCACTGAAAGAAGAATCTGTTGCTAAAGAGACCTTGTAGTCAAGTGAGACATGGTCCTCTGGACGTGAAAATCCAACTAAGTTCGCAGGATTGAAAAGTACATTGTAAACAGAGTCGTGTCCTTATGTTTGCTGCTTATGGGCTCCCCTCCATCAAGTAAACACGGGAAATGATTGCCTGAGGACACCATCAACAGCAGCACAGAGATTGAATCTGGCTTGATCTTTGTCAGGGACAGTCTCAGCTCCTTGCTAAAGTTGACCTAGGCATATAGAAGCTCACAAAATACAGCTACTGCTCGATCAAACCTTTTGTTTATAGTCTTCAAGAACAATTAGGGTTCGTAACGGTTGATATAACTCTTTTGGGGTAAGATTTAGTGCTAGAGATATTCTTCTGTGCTCAGTCTGTATGAAGAAGTAGTCCTTTACTTGGTTAGTGTTATCTCTTTAGGGTAAGCTGTTATAGCTTATCCCTGCAATCCATTGTGTTCCCAGTGCCAACACAGCAGTGGTTCCTTCAGCACAGTCTAGAAGCCTGCTAGAAGTCTTCCACTGCTCCTGCTAATCCAGATCGAGCCTTTCATTCTTATAAAACTACCAGTACTTTATTAGCAAAAGTAGACGTGTACATCTTTGGATTGCAGGACGTCGTGAAATGTCAGTGTTGTTGCCACATTTTCCCTGGGTAAGCATGCCTTCAAAAATTATGCGGTGGCTTCAAATCCATCTATGTGGGCTACACCGCTTGGACACACACACAATCCTTGCTGTCAGCAGGATTTAAGAAAGTTTTGAAGAGGTTTGCTGTGTCGGAGCCTGAACGGTTTTGAAGTGTCCCCTTGCACTTCTGCAGGAAATCTGCACAGGGTTGGAGTTAAGTTTTAGTCTGTTTGGCCTTTTTAAACCAAAACAGGCACTATTTTATTCCACTGACCACAGTATGGAGAGCATATGATTTGTGGCACTGCACAGGTATGCTAGAAGAGGAGTAAGATGGGAGGAGTCTTGCCCGTAACACAGCAAGGTGACAGCATACTATGCTGTGGATGGAAGTTGTTAGAGAATAGAAATGCTGCCAGAACAGAAGAAATTTTTGCACACTGGTCTGTGCTGAAAGGATGCCTGGCTATGTCATCCTAGTGCACTGGTGAGGCATTGCAACTTTCTTAAATTTCTGGGTCAAGTACTGAAAATAAAATCTTGGTTGCTACATTTCTTTGTAATATTCCATGTAAATTGATGGTAATTTATAATTTGATTTTAAGATGTGTTTGACGTCAGTAAAAGTGCTTGGTTTTATTCTGCCTTCAAAACTTATGGGTCATTTAACCTCAAAATTAAGTGCAGGATCTTGTAAATATGGGCAAAGGTAAAAGCACAGGAGAGTATCGCAGCAACAGGCCCAAGACTGCCGACAGTGGTTCATTTTGAAGGAAGCATTAATTTCCTTTTCCTGTTTTTCAACAATTTTTATGTGGAGGAGAAATGCCTCTGCTGCATAAACATTTTTTAAAATAATGGCTTTAAAGGGCATGAATAAGAGCCTGAATCTAAATGTTTTGCTAGTGTTTACAGAATCTTTGTTTAACTCTTGCTTCACTTTTTGGTTTTGGTTTTCTTCCAACCTCCCCCCTCCTCCCCCCCCCCACCCCCGCCACCCCTCACCCCCTCCACCACCTCCCTCGCACGCGCACTCCACC
>WUAM01000278.1:276327-356456 GCA_024336885.1 Actenoides hombroni
GTTCCTTTCTCTCTCAATTACTTATCACCTTTTGTTTTTTATCCCCCCCCCCCCCCCCCCCCCCCCTCCATGCTATAGTATTACAGGAGCCAAGATGGGTACAGGGCAGATGTGGGCAAAAAACAAGGGTGAAATAATACCTGCCTTACCCATCATAACCTGTTCTGTTTGTCTGGCTAGTACTTTAGCCAAAAAAGGAGTCCAAGCAGCAAGAGGAAGGATAACTGGAACAGGCTGCTCAGGGAAGTTGTGGATATTCCATCACTGGATGTGTTCTAGGCCAGGCTGGATGGAGCTTTGAGCAACATGGTCTAGTGAGACGTGTCTGTGCCCATGGCAGGGGGTTTGGAACTGAATGATCTTTTAAGGTCCCTTCCAACCCAAACCATTCTATGATTCTTTTCTTTCTGATGTAGATAGAAGAAAGTGAATGAACACAACCAGCTATTTGAGATCCTAGGTTTGGGTGCACTTCTCAGAATATTTACTCTGGGTACAGTTGTCATCCAGCTTCAGGGGCTATAGAGACACCATGTGATGTTTGTTTCTCAGAATACCATTTGGAGGTAGCAATCACGTGCTCTAGGCATGTGGACTGCATCTGGTTGCCTGAATATATAGTTAGAGGAACACAATTGGTTTAAACTGAGCTAAAATAGACCCATAGATAAGAGCTGAAGCACCTGATAATTGTGAGGTGATTTGTTACCTTTGGGTATGGAATATAGACCAAACTGGAGTAACTTTCTTCACTGTTGCTCTTCATCAATAACACCTTCTTAAAATAGACTGAGAGAAATTGCTGCATTTGATGGAATGAAGGAAAGCTACAGAATTAATAAAATCCTTTGTGTGGTCTTTCAAGCAAACTGTTGGGAAGGTGATAAAATCTGTGACCCAAAACAGAAGAACTTGATCAGAAGAACTTGATCTACCTGGGACTTCTCTCAGCTCTACCACTGGTAACAGCATTTGAGCTGATGTGCATGTTTGTGGGTAGTGAGGCCGTCCCTCTGCTTTCTTATGCTGCTGTTGACAGCATTGCTCTTCCTGCCACGAATGCAAAGAGCCAGAGGAACCCAGCTGTTATTCTTAGATCTTAGTCTGAGTCTGCAAAGGGGGTAGCAGACTCTAAACATGAGCTCTGGGACTGACTGGGATGAAATAAGTGTGTGTGTAGGTATCCTAACCTTGTAGTGTCATAAATGTCTTCAGCTGGTGAATAGTCCAAACAAATATTGTGTGTTAAGTTGTGAGATGTTTCAGTTGTTTTCTTTTTACTTTCACTAAGCATGCTGTTCTTGAAGGGGGCTGTTGTCAGTTACAGTAGTGCCACATGTAGAAACAAGGCATGGCATCTGACTGATGATTGTGGCTTTGTGGAGAGGTGGATTGGAAATGTCATTATCCAGCCTACCTTTTAGGGAAGAGCCACACCACAGGGAAGGGCATAGCTGTCAATTTGTAATGATTTCCTCGAGCAGTCTCTCTTTTCCAACCTGTATTTGTAAGCTGCTCACAAATGAAGAAAGGTAAAACAGAATATAGAAGAATGAAATATTTAACTTCATTTTAAATACTGGGCATTTTCTGAATTTATATAACATGTCTAAGCCTCTTAGGAGAAAGCAGATGGAGTAACTCTTAAGATAAAGTAGCAAAGATTACACTTATTCTTTAGATCTTGATCCTGTCTCCTTCAATCCTGCATCAGTGACACAATTCCCACAACTGAGAACACTTAAACAAGTAATGATTAAGGGACTTCTTTGTCACGGGCAGTTTGCTTAGAGCCCCCTGCTTGGCTGTGACCAAGATCTTGGAGTTCAGATGCATCCAAAAGAGGGGAACAAATAATTATTTTTTTTTTCCATGCTGAGCTTCTAGTTTCCTTATCAGAAGTTTAATTATATTTTTAAAGAATTTGGTAGACTTTTCCCATTTGGTTTCAAGATCTCTGTCTGCCATTATTTAGAGGGCATTATTTTCTGATCCCAGTGTTGTCTTCAAGTCTATACAAAAAACCCCACCGTTGCTTTGAGGTAACTTTTGTGAAAGAACTGCCCTAAAGGACATTTGCCACATAAAGACAATGGCTAAAGGAGCTGTGTCTGCAGCTGTGACTTTCCCTTATTACTGATGCTTTGAATCCATTGTGTTGCATACCTCTGAGTTCATCACGTGGCAAAGGACTGTAAATGCACAGGGCCAAGACTGCAGCATGAAGTATGTTCTGGCAGTCTGATTTTGCGGGGTTGAAGGTATATTCTTTCCATCACAGGTTTTTCTCCCTCGTTCTCTGCTTGATTTTTGTAGACAGGCATGTACAATGACATACGCCAGATCGACACAAAACAACGTGGATTGTATATGCAGGGGCGACGGTTCCAAGCCTGGATCATGTGTATGTACATAAAAAGAGCTTGGTCTGTCTCTAGCCAGCCACACCGTACAATTATTTCTGATCTGTCTGATAGCTGCACATGCAAATTACACTGGAGCTCAGTGTGCTATGCCTCTGCATGAAGGCTACTCTTCTCTATTCAGTATTAAGAGCCTCAAAATTACTAGCCTGTGCTTGTTTTGATTGTTTTGTTGGACAGGGATTGGATACCTTTTTTTAGGTTTCGGAATTTCTGCCTGTAGAAATTTCTGGACAGAAAAAAACTTTGTACAAGGTTCTAACTCCCACTTTTGAAACAGCGTTTTGCTTCTAAGTGAGGTAAGTGTTTTTGGAGGATTTCACATAACCAATTATCCTATTGTATATTAAAAATAATAGGAGAGAAAGCTGGAAGTAGCTAGATGGAAGTGGTGTAGGTAGAGCGTGCTGTACGTTGAAGTAAACCACAATGCTCTCTCCAGGCCCTTCAGCTGCTGTTTACTTTTTAAAATGTTTGTTCTGTCTTTCATTGTGATATTTTGGTACATCACACAGATGGAGACCACAATAACTACTACTTAATTTAGGAGGTTTAGGTTATAAACTGTAGCTTGTAGGGTGATGGGATGGAAAAAGTAGTTCTTTGGCCTTCTCTTCACTGAGGCAGGGAACTCCTGAGGATAAGGAGAGAGACCACTGCCTGTTTGATGCTGAGCATATTGGCTGGGATGCCACCTGGTCTTTACATAGACCTTGCAAGATCGGGCAAGGCTCTGAACGCCCACTCCTTTAACTGTGCTTTTAAGGAAGGATCATGAAGCATCTGGCCCTCAGCTAGAAAGTCAGAATGCAGGAAATGCCTTTGTGCGTAGCTTTTGCCAACTGTGGTTTCTGGTATGTTGGTGGGTGGGTTCTGAACGTGGCCATCTTGATAAGAAAATGCCTAAAGCCAGACCGTGTTCGTTGTTCATCAAAGGATCGTTTTCTTTATCTCTTATTTCAATTAAAGGTAGAGTTTCTAAAAACAAAAATGCACGGTGCTCTGCTCAGAACCGCGGTTACCCTCTTAAACCTTGTCATGTGTATCAGGAGTAGCCAGGTCATGGTTAAGGATCAGGCTTATCTTCCCGGTTGAATCCATTTCCTTGACTTTCTCCAAAGAATTTTGTATCCCCTGAAATGTTGCATGTTGTGTCTTATAATAAATGAAAGTTGTTTGTTTCTTTTTTTTTCTGGGAAGATTATAGAGGGGAAAAAAAAAACCCAAAAAAGGTAATAATGTTTCCAAAAGTGTCCCTGTTTTGATTTTGTGAATTATAAAAATGTAAATATAAAAATATTCTCCTGTCTAGGGAATATTATTATTCATTTTTTTCTTCCTAAGGAAGAAAGGAGAAAGAAAACATCCCTTAATTTGATTGGGTTATTTGAGATGTATGTTGTCTAGGTTTTGTTTTATGAAAAGTACGCTTTTAAAAAATGTATTTGGGATTCAAATAGAAGGGTGGGGATGCAGTTAGGTTTTGGAAAGGAATTGCATTTAAGAGGAATGCATGTTTAAATAATGCTGATAGGAATAAAATACTGGTGAAGGATCACACTAAGCCTCTTTCTCTTCTCTACACTTTCACACTCCCTAACTATCTGCTATCTACTATTCTTTGGGTTCAGAACTGGTCTAGGCCAGGTCTTTTTGTATAAAATCCCAAGTGTTAGAGATGTCCGTTTAAATACCATCAAGTGATGCAGGAGTCTTTGTTCATGAAGTTTGGAGAGGCAGGACCTTTCTCCATTGTCAACCGGTGGCATTAACATCTTCACAGAAAGGGTTGTAAAGCCCTGGAACAGGCTGCCCAGGAAAGTGGTGGAGTCACCATCCCTGGAGGTATTTAAAAGATGTGGGGATGAGGTGCTGAGGGACGTGGTTTAGTGGTGGGGTTGGCATTGTTAGGTTAATGGATGGACTTGATGGTCTCAAAAGTCTTTTCCAACTGAAACGATTCTGTGAGTCTATGAGGTATCTCCACTGGGGCTTGCTCAAGGCCCATGGAGCCACAGCGCAGGGTGAAGCCCACACGACTAGAAGTGTTTCTCCCAGCATAAATACCCAAGCTCCCACAGTGTGGGGTCAGGGTGCTGTTTTCATGCCTCACCGGCTGCACACACCACTGCCATGTTCTCCTTCTATGTGAGGACAGATGGCTGGGACATGTGGGCAAGAAGGAAGGGAGCAGGCTCTCCTGTGGGCAGCATCCCCTTGGGACCAGTACCTCAACTGGACAGTCTGCTCAGCCTGGCCATGAGGAAGGAGCCTGCTTGTCTGTTAGGAATCCCATGCTGTCACAACGCTGGACATGAACCAATTAAGCACCCACCCAAGTTCTGTTTGGCTTTGATTACGTGGTGTTCTTTGCACAAGTATCAGTGTCCTCAGTGGTTTTAATGAGCATATCAGAAGTATGCATCTTAGCTTTCTTTCCCCTTTCTGAATAGACTGGGAAAGCCCATTGATTTCAGATCTCTTTGGAGGCTTTAGAAACCCTCACTGAGATAGCATCTGGCTTATCAGAATCTGAAATGGTCTTTTTAATAGCTCCAACATTAAATAAGAGTGAAGCTTTATCACAGAACATCTCATCAATAGTTAGCTTACTTGTTGGCAGACTGTGACTAACTCAGTTTAGTGCTTCCATTCTGCTTTTAGGCTCTATCTTGGCATTTGGAGCTGATGAGATTTTTCTGCTTTCTACAGGGCCAAATCCTAAAGTCCTTGCTTGGTTTTAAGCTCAGAATTTCACAGCAGTGTCAGTATATATGAATGAATGCTGATTTTAAAAAGTGCAAACCTTTTTTTTCCAAAGGAAGAAAGAAAAAAATGTTCTCAAGTATTAGAAGTGTTTGAAACTCTGCCAAGTTTCTACAAATGCTTCCGATTTCTCTCTTTCATACTTTTAAAAAATGATCCTTGGAAACATGATTTTAATATTTTGGAAGAGTTTTAGGGAATTAAAATTTCAAGTGGCCATCTTAGGAGATGTTGCTAATTATTACTATAAAAAAAAACCCTTGAAAAAATGGTTAGAAGATCTCCAAGTGCAAAGATTGTCCTCCAAGGGCAGGTTTGTCTCCAGTTGCTTGTGCTTTGGAGTGATAGAAAATGCCCACTTTCTTAACGTAAGTTGTTTAGATTGGAAGGGTAAGTTCCTGTTATAATGAATTATTTTAGGAGGAAAGTTGTAATACTGCATATACATTAATCTCTCCAGAACCTCAAAAGCCTGTAAGAGCCTCTGGAGGAGGAGTTCCTGGAAGCATTCCCATCCCGTGAAGTTTATTCATAAAACGTGATGCTCTGAAGCCTGCTCTCAGGGCACAAAACAGCCTTATGAAACTACAGCCATGGCTCAAGAGCTTGGGCTGCAGCTTGTGGCATATCTGGAGGGGAGGCTGGCCAGTTGAAAATGAAAACGATTATTCTTTGTAGCCAGTAGTCAATATTTCTCTGCACAAACTGGACAGACACAGACTCTTGATAGCTACAGTATTTAGATCTCAAAGACAAGTCTGTCAGCTGTTTGGGGGAAAAAGTTACATTTCTCTTAAGCCACTGACACTTTTTCCATCTTAGTGTGAGGAATTGAATGGAAAAGGGAGACTATCGGTTAGTGGCAGCTTGCAGAGAATATAAGAATATCCCATGATGAGGGCTGCTTTTATGTTCAGTGGTGGCACAGGGGATTTTACTGTTCTTTGCCTAGTAGAAGACCAACTGTGCTTCAAGCCCTTTGTTCACCGTCTTGTAGCATGCAAAAAACACAACTTTACTGGCTAGTGAAAGTTTGGGAAAGGTATATTTTTGTACCCAAATCAAGTTCCAAAGAACACTGTGCAGTGACATGGGAGATCTTGGAGAATTGTACAAGGACTCTGATCCTTGTAAGAGTGGTCCAGTAATTGGGTTTTAACTATTGTGGGAAGGAAATAACTCTGTATTTATCAGTTTCCCCTAAACATAGGTGAACGCTTACGTTTGTTTTTCCTACTATCAGATCTATGAAGCTTTTCTCACTCAGTTACCCAGCTGGCTGACAAACTGTTTGGGTGCTTACCTGGGCACACAGTTCAAGTCCTCATGCGAGCTCCTGTATTATGCCCACAGAAAAGTAGAGGTGGGGAATGCATGCAACTCAGGTGTCCAGTCTGAAGTTGCCCATATCGAATGACCCATCTCTCCAGTCAGTGTTAAGAAATCTTCAGGGTCTTGTAGTGATGGGTAGGTTTTGAAGGAAGGACGTGACTCTGCTGTGAGAGGGAAGCATGCCTGGGTTGCAGTCTTTCAGCCTGGGGACTTCAGTAGTCATCCGCATGGTGCCACTTCATCCCTCAGTTACTGGCTGCTGGGCTGCTGAGGATGCTCTCCTAAGTCCATGAACAAGGGTGAAAAGTTGAGACAGACTCTTGTCTTCAAACGGAAAGCACTGAGCAGAATTTTGTTTACAAATGCATTTTTTTCATGGATACCTTATTGCATATGATGTTGAAAAATGAAAACCAAAGCAGACCTAGAAAAATAACAAAACAATCCATGTACAGCATAAGGGATTGCAGCTTCCCCTCCTCTTCCTTCCCATGGGTCTGCCTCCTGGGTGGCTCCTGGCTTTGTACTGACAGGGGGGAGCCCTAGGGCTGTGCATAGGTCCTGGTGGCTCGAGTGTGATCTGAACATCAGAGCTGAGAATCTTTCCTCACATGCTGTTACCTGTCTGGTTAATGCTTCAGATGCTAGGGCGTTTAGGTCCAAGGCTTCCTGTCCCTGATGCCTACTACTGGCTATTCTGGGCTGTGCTCAGGAGGCACTGACCTGGGATGGCCATCAGTGCTTCCCTTGTCTCCACCCACAGCATCTGCGTAGTATGGATGAGGTCTGGAACCTCAAGCACATCGGACCCTCATTTTGCAGGCTGGTCAAGCTCCTTAACGTGGGTTTTGAAGGGTCTGCAGTGTAGATGGGAAGAAATCATGGTCTTGGAAGTTTGCTCAAGCCCAGCTTATCCTGATAGTGTGAAGTGTGACCTGAGAGCCATTTTCCAGGAGAAGCTAGTAAGCAGGTATGTGATGCCTTAAAGAGGAGTTCACACACCATTCTTGCTAAATTACAATAGATTTCAGGTACTGCAGTGCAGAAATTTATATTAACACTTGGGTATGCAGAAGAATAATAAAGAAAAGATATAGTTGGGTCTTTTATTACACTGGAGTAATTTAAGTCCCCAGACCATTATGTCCTGATGTGAGTATCGAACATATACAGTTCTTTCATTTTAACTCCTCAATACCCTTTTATGTGTATTACACTGCAATAAATTACTACTCTTTTTTTTAATTAAAGACCCTGCAGTGCCTCGCTGTGGCAGAGCCCCAGCTGCCTGTCTGCAGCAGGCAGAGAGGAATTTTGCTGTGCAGGGAGAGCTCTGCTCAATGGACCAGGTGCCACGTGGTTTGCCTTTTCTGCTTTTCCCATTGCTTTCCTCTAGAACATTAGGGGTGAGCCATGGCTGGAGGCAAGAATCCAGCCTTGATGGAGTGCTGTCCTGATCTGATCTGACAGCCCTTGTGGAAGTGTTCAGCCTTGAGCCTTTGTTGCTTTCAAGAGGGAAATCCCATTAGATAACGACTGTACCAGTGAGACTGGGAGATTTTGTGTTTAGATTTTGGGTTGGGTTTTTTGGGTTTATTTTCGGTTTTGGTCTCCTTCAAAAGAGAAGGGTTGGAAAAATAGATGTTGGATGTATCCTGTTTCTTGAATAGTCCTCAAAGTGTTACGCTTCTCGTGCTTTTTAATTTCCTATTAGGTTTCTCCCTGGAAGAAGTTGGAAAGTCTTGCTACACAGGGAGAATAGATTTCCTGGGTTGCTAGGTCATCTTGGAAAATGAAAATGGCTTGGGACAGGAGTGGTAAGGAGGTTTATTAGTGCCAGTTGTGAGTGAGTCTAAAAGTTAGGAGAGAGATTAGCATGCTGAAGAAACCTCTGTAGTGAACCACAGAAGTGAAGGAATAAGGAGAACAGTTCAGATCCATTCTTTGCCAGTTTGTTCAAGTGGATTTGAGTGAGACTGAATGTATAACTAGCCCCTAATTTCCAAAGCATTTTTGTGTGGGTTTAGCAATCTGATTCCTGTCAAACCCGATGACTGTCATATTGACGCAAATATCAGGCAATATTTAGAAAATTTGGGAAAGGTATTTTGCCAAGCAAGGACAAAAACACAAAACAATGTAACCTCTCTCTTTTAACATGCACTCCTATACAGATCAGAAATACAGAAGTAGAGGGAAAACATACCGACATGTTGACCATTCTAACAGGAATCATCTTGTACTGGTCTTTTTTTGGAATGTTTTCTGAAGTTTTCCACTGGCTGGAGGCTTTTGAAGGAAAGAAAAGACTCATCTTCTGTCTTGAATTAACTTTGTTAATGATTAACAGAGCAGTGCAGTATGTGTGGTGTGTTTTAATTAAATCAGAGACATGATTTGGACAAGATTTTAGTTTCACTTTGAAAGTTATTAAATAAACTGACACTGATTGCTCTCTGGAAGTTCCTGGGAGCATCCGGTTAGTCGGTAATCCCTGTGCAGCTAGTGAAATAAAGCCCCTTCCAGAACACCTAAGGGCCATGCCCAGATACTAAAAATGAGTGCTCCAGTCAGACAGGGGTATAACTGATTGTTAACCTGCACGAGGCAGGGTCCTGGTCTGAGGCTCCAGTTTCATATTTTTAGGCTAAGCTCAGGGATCAGAAAGGCGCAAGCTGAATATTCCTAGTCGAGGTTTGCACTTTGCATACCTCTGAGCTGTTCACGTGTCATAAGCTGTTGAACAGTTGCTGCCTTTGGTGGAATTCGGATGGCCTTTGCTAGCAGAGTTTATTGGGTTGCTTGTGAAGTCAAGATCCTGACAAGGGCTTGGATATGATGTTCATCAGTAAAATTCAGACTGTCATAAGATAGGAGCTTTTGGTGCAGGAACGTCTCCATAAATTGGCCCAGCAGGGAATGCTCTTCTCTTTCCAGAGCTGCGTGTGTGCCTGTGCACGTGTTTATATAAACTCTTCTAGCAGGGGAGGATCAAGCTTGAAGCCTGACCTTGGACCATGGCTTCAGGCTGAAGCAAGACAGTGGATGCTCTCACTGGTCTGTGGTGGTACACAAGGGTGAACAGACCCTATGCTTCACACGCCATGAGCTTACTGTTGTTTCCTGAGGTGTCTGTTAAAGAGCTTTGGCTTAGGCTTCCACCCATGCCCACTAAGCAGTAAAATCAAGGCTTAGCCTGTTTTGGCTAGAGATGCACCTATCCACTGTGTTCCTATCATACCTACCACATTGTGGCTCTTTCTGGCTAAGTCTGAAATGAATACTAATGTTTGGAGCATGCCTGTTAATTTATTAAAAATAACACAAATAATTTAATATAAAACCTGTTGTTGAAAGCATTATTGAAATTCGCTATTGCCAGAAACATTGGGGGTGGAGCGAACTTGCTTCTACATTATTGGCATCTTGCTTAGCTTTCTGTTTTGTGGGCTCTGCAAGTATTATCCTACATGGCTGTAAGCAGAAGTCCTACAAGTCCCTTAACAGGTTTCTGGACTGTGAGTACTATCCTTTGCACTGCTAAAGCTGAAGTTTCATAATAGCTGTTATTGTTCCAAGCAAGCCACAGTTCAGGTGTCAAAGAGAGACAGCAAATTTTAAAGTTTGCCAGCCAAAATAATAGATTTGTTTTTATTGCTGTGAGATTGGGCATGTGTCCCTGAAATGCATAAGCACAAAAGAGCGAGTGTGGAAGTGAATGGGAAGGTGGTGATCCTTCCCTCTGCTCCTGCTGGCAGCTGGAGAGGAATGGGCTCCTGCTTTGGAGCAGGAGGGGACCAGAGTCTGACCCTTGCTAGCGACAGTGCCCAAGGCATAGGGAGAAGAGGGAAGGATAGCCTTTCTGAATGCTTCCCTTGTCTGGTTTCCCCCATTTCATTGTTAAATGACCAGAAGGTAGCTATATCCTGACTGTTAGATGGAGACTATTGTTTGGATGTTAGTGTTTATTTGAAAGCCGTGAAAACATGCCATAAAACAAAAGCTATGCTTTGATGGAAATAGTCTATCACACTCGTGAAATATTATGCTGCTTTATTTCTGGATTGTGCCTTGCCCCATAAGTAACCGATGGAGAATGCAAACACCAGCAGATATGTTTTTCAAATCAAGATTCAATTTACAGTAAAAGTTCTCCTTGGAATATCGTTCTAACACTTTGTCTTGGAGTTTGTTTTGTTTACTGCTACAGCCATACGTGCAGTCAGTAACTTTTCTGTGCGAGAAGCAGGGATAGTATTAACACCTCAAGATCTGAGGACAGTCAGAGAAAATGAAATCATCTCCCCTGCAGAGGACCAAACTCCTGCTTGTGCTGTCCAAGACCAACCTGTCTCAGGAAAACAGGAATCAGATAGGAGGGCTGCATGGGCTCTGTGTAGGCCTTCAGTATCTGGAAATACATTATTGCAAGGGTTTGCAATTTCAGGCTTCAGGCTTTTGCATTTTGATGCGTTCCCAATCCTGCAGAACTCATCTATGCAAATAGTTCTGTCATCTGCTAAGGCGTTAGCTACATGATAATGTGTCCGTGTGAGCATGCAAACTCTGTTTGCATGTGACTCCGTGAATTTGCACATGTCCAACCCCCAAACTACATATTCCAATTTGAATGTGTATTTTAATACATATAACCACTTGCATGGCTGGGTTAAGTATTACTCACAGGTTTTACTGAACACATTAAAACTTTTGGCACTGATGCTGTTTCAAGGCATCCAGGTAGATATAACTATGTAAAAAATAAGGGGAGGAATAGATGTCATAGCTGTAGGAAGGCTTCTTATTACTGGTCCCTGTAAGAATGTGGAAGACTTACCGCTGGGAAATGGCAGAATCTCCGTTACTTGAGATATTTAAAACTGGACTGGAAAAAAACATAAAATAAATAGTAAGAGATGGTTCAGTGTTATTTGACAATGAAGTACACAGCCTTGTTTTTATGAGTATTCAAGAGATTTACTCCAAGACTTTATACATGGGTTGCCAGACTTTACCTACTGCATATGATTTAATACGCTGAGTGGTTCATCTATGAAATGAAGTCCCTGCTCACATGCCAGTGTCCTAGAGAGAGATATCTCATAGGAAGGTGAATGCAGATGCTTTTTGCCCTGTGAGATGCATACACTGAGTTCCCTGCAGTGAACCGCACTGGGGAATTTCAGAACAGCCCTTAAACCAACAGAGTTTGTCTATTCCGTGAGAACATGAAAGGGAGTGTGGCATCTTTCGCTTTCCCAGGGAGGGAACAGTTAAAAATATTCTTCAAACAAGGAGCAGATGTTAATGTCATTAGAATGGATTTTCATAAAAAACAGAGTTCTGCTTCTCTTGCAAAATGCCAGTAGCTTTGCAAAGTTCTCTACAGGTCTGCCTACTTATTTCAGACTAGTGGCACAGAGGAGAGAGATTGCAGGGGAGGTATTTGCTGTCTCTGAAATGAATCGGATTCATTTCTATAAGTTTTTTTGCCTGCCCCTTTTAAAACTGCCTCAACTTGGAAAAGGATTAGGCAAAGAGCTAAAGAAACATGAGGGTATTTGAATAACAGGACAGGATCAGTGAGCAGCCCAGAAAATCCACTGCTGACAAACAGGTACAGAGAGGAACAGGCTGTATACTAAAAGGCATGATCTGGATGGTGCATGTGATTCTGCCGGGTTCTAAATTCACTATAATCCCAAGAGAAAAAGGATACACAGGCTGTTGTGATCAGCTCACTCAAAACTCTGCCTTATACACGCAGGAATGGCTAAAGGAAAAATAACAAACAAAATATTAAGTGGCTCTCTGGATGAACTCTAGACATTCTTATTGTTAGTATGAATAGATGTTGGAACCTCCCAGTAATAATTTCCTTTTGGAAAGCTCTCACGTCTCCTTCCTCCTTCTCATTTTGCTGTTTTTAATGTTGAGAAGCTAGGAAAGGCCTTATAGTTCCTTTCGTTGACAACATTGTCATTACAAAATGAGCTCTATAAGGGCCATATGACTTGAGTTCATTGGTGTGAATGACACCTCTCAAGTGACCTAATTAAGTTAGTGTCTGTTTACTTGGTGCTTTCTCTTTCTAGTGTTTTCCTTAGGGGTTTTGATGTCCTAGAGCCAAGTAATAATCTCTGAAGCATCAGAACATACAAGGAAAGCAGGTTGAGATATGTATCACCTACCTCCATCATTTTTCATGTTTTAGAAACCCATGTGAATTTTTTTAATGATCTAGGGGAAGGTGATTTGCCTCTTCCAGCTCCATATGCAAGATCTTCACCTCAGGGCCACCGAGTACTGACAGGATCCCTCTCAGTTAAGTTACTGAAGAAAGTAAACAAACATTTGTTTTTAAAATAATAAAGGGATCATTAAGTGCAAGGATCTATAACTCACTCAGATCCTCCTCTCACTTCTTTTTCTTTTTAAAGGGGTTGCAAGCACAGCAAGATCTTGGCCATGTCAACCTCTTTCAAGGGAACCAGTTCTGCACTGCTGTAAACTTACAGAGCTGATGGGTCAGCACCCAACTGAATATGAATGCTTGGCATTGCACGTGTTAGCCTTGGCAGAGCCCTCTTTTGTGCTGCAAACTGAATCACAAAACGTCGCTGTAGCTTTTGTTAAAACAGTCATGTTCCTCAGCTGAATGGGCCTTCTGGACTTAAATGATGGGCACAGCTCCAAGGACAGCTGAAGGTGAAGCCTCCTGGGCACTCCCCAGTGCAGCGGTTAGCCCAGGTTAGCCCAGGTCCAGTTGGCAGTGTGCTCATTGCCTGTGCACAGTGCCCATGGCCAGAATTGCACGTTTGATCTTGCAGTTGTGCAATTGTGACAAATCAAGGCTGTAGCAATTTCTGGGTGAATAATATTCTATATTCTATGTGAATAATGGTGTCTCATTTAGACTGAAGTTCTTCAGATTTTTATAATGCAAAACATTATCTGGAAAAGTAAAGAAAAGGAAATTTGAATTCTTCTGGCTGTCCTGTCCTAAGGGGGACATTTTAAAATGATTCTGGGGTCTCCTACAAGTGCAAGAGGATTTCCCTGTTCCTAATGACCCAACAAATAGATCGGATTTGCCATCTAGAGAGAACCTGCATGACAATAGGGGCAGATCTTTGAAAAATCTGGAACAATTCTCTGAAGATGTAGAGTGTACTGTTTCAGAGGACAGTCAATTTGATTTTATTTCTATGTTTTGTTTGTGAGCACTGCAATAATCTGTTTCTAGGATGGATTGATAGAACTCGCTCAACTGGAAAAAAGTTTCTGTGGCACAGTAGTAAATACAAACCTGTATTAAAAAACTGTAGGGCTGCCTTGGAACCCAGTTTACAGTTTCACAAACATCAGCTCCTACATCTGATTAAAGTGTATATTTTGGCAGAACAGTGATAAAAATCTCTGTTTAACTAATGCTCTGCCAGAGGGAAGAATTCTGCTGCTGTAACTCCCTAGTAGTAGAAATGTCTTTTCCGGGAAGAGTAAATATGACTCCCTTCTCACCAGCATTTTTTAAGGACTGTACACATTCATGCTTCCTTACATGTACTCCTTCCCTTGAGGTCAGAGTTAAAGCAACAGAGATGGCCTGTCTGTTGCACCCTCATCTCATTTGCAGATCTCTCTGCAATCACAGCAATGGAATTCATGTTTTCCTCCCTTTGCAAACAGCACTATTGGCCTTTCCTTGCTCCAGACCAGAATTTCAGTGTATTTTATACCTTAAGAGATGGGGGGTTTACATGTGCTTTAAAACATGGGGCTGAGTCTGCAGAAAGTGTCTGTGAAGAAATAGCAACCTATTGAGGTATTGCAGACCTGTTTCTGAGTGTGTAAAAACCCCCGAGCGTGTGCATGGGAATCATTCACCTATCAGTAAAGCCCAGAACTGTTACCTTTACACAAAGGTAAGGGGAGGAAAAAACCCGCAGTTATTGACTGCAGGATTTGAGCAGGAGGTGAATGAGTATCAGTGCCCCAAGCAAAGTGCAGTTTCTTTAAAGTCTGAGGAAAAAAAACCAAACCTATCAAGGTTGATGCCTCTTTGGGCATCCAGCATCCTTCATGGCTTTGTGTGGAGAGAATTGCCTCGGTGCTCACTCCAAGGTAAGAGTGCCACCTACTGAACCCCCACACTCTTCCCCACAGAAAGGTGAGTTTGCAGTAGAGATTTCCCTTCAGAGTACTAATCCATCCACACCCACTCTTGTAATTTATGAGGTTTAACAAGATCAGAGCCTGGGGTGGAATGGCTGCAGGACTGCACTGTAAGCTGTTTCAGTTTACTCACATATGTGGGCTTAAAGGGGTATGAGAGCCAAGCATGTGAAATCATGGTAGCTGATGGTGCCTTCATTTAAATCACTTTGTTTGCATTTCTGTTTCCTGCCTCATTCACTGGATTAGATGGAAGAACATTGAGGAGAGTCTGTTAAGTTGGATTTAGCTCCAGCCCTGTTTTTAATCCCTTTGCTAAACACAAGATGGTCTTACCTTGATTGTAGTTGAGTGTGCACATACTTCCCACCTCCCATGATTTGTTCCTGTTTGGCAGTCACCCTCCAGTCTCGAGCTGTCCGATCCAGCTTGACCTTTCACAAATTAGACTGGATGCAAGTGCCTACAAAATGCTTAGGCAATGATTTACGATCAAAAAGGAGGACTGTTTCCTTCACCATTGTTTTATATTTTCATCCTCTCCCCTCATCACCTCTTGGCAGGCTGGAATGTGGCTTTCCTACAAGCAAATACTTGTGAGGGCACCTCTGTGCAGTTCTCGGGCTGCTCAGTGCTCAGAGAGGCTTGCTGAACAGAAGCACTTCTTGTGGTAGCTGAATGGGACGCAAGCATTTGTCGGTCAAGTTGAGCAGCTGAGAAATCTGCAGGAATTTCTGTAACTGAGCACCCAGACAGCAAAGAGGATCTATTAGAGAGAATACAGTAAAAAAAAAAAAGAAAGAAAGAAAAGAAATCATATGATCACAGAGCAGAGGGGGGTGAAGGGAGGGGAGGAGGATGCAAAATAGATAATGAGCTTGACAATAGGCAAATAGAAAGTGTCATTACAGGAGCTACGGGACCGACCAAATGGTTAACCTGTGGGGTGGAAAGAGCATCCAATGAGTCTTGCATGCCTGAAAGGATAATGGCATTTTTATTATCTCATTCCACGCCCTGATCATCCATCCATTTGCTCCCTGGAGCTGGCAGCAGTTTGCACTGATTCATCCGCTGCAGACATGATCAGCAGATCATACTGCCGGCAGAACTTGTCAAGCCTTTCCAAGTGAGTTGCCGATTTATTACAGTATCTGTAGGGGTTTAGCCTTTTGGTGCTCTGTAGGAAGTGCTGGTGATGGGAAAGGGGAACGGAGCAGTGTAACAAGTTTGGGAAGCTGATTGAACTGGGGAGTAAGCACTGGATACAAACCGGGTTCTTTTGCTCCTCTCTTTTCTATGTCATGCTCTGTTGTTTAAAGGAAAAGTCTTTGCATTTATGAGTTTCTCGTACCTGAACTGCAGAATTTAGGTTGCTTTAGTCAGGGGCAGAATAACGTTGGAAGGACTGGTTGCTAATCGGAGTTCTGTTAATGGGAAGTTTGCAGAAGTTTCATAGTTTCATAACTCAGAGTGCTTAATGCACTGAGTAAATAAAGTCCTCATGGCACATTCATCCCTTAATGTGGGAGGGAAGCAAGAAAAGAAAATCAATTACCCTGTGTAATATCTCCAAAGAAATTTTCTGCTTTATTTGGGTCCTGTGTTGTTGTTTTGTTTGTCTGCTTTTATATATTGAAGAGTGGGAAACCAGACACGACAATGTTTTTAAAATACTGTTATTTATACCAGGGTTGTTGGGTTTTTTAAATTTGGGAGAGGTTTTGAAAAGCAACTGAGCTTTCTAGATGCCTTTTTTTTGGAGTTTCTAGCGTGAAATCCTGTGTTCGTGGAGGGAGAGGGAGCTCAGAGATTCCTGAAACTCAGCCCCTCCAAGAAGTCCCTTCCAGGAATCTGAAATCCTTCATGGTCATTTTGGAAATTGGGCAATAAAACATAATTGAACTAAAAGCTTGTCACATGGGTTTGTTTTGTGTTGGTACGTGGTGAAGTACAGCTGTGAGCCACGGTAGCCAGTCCTCCCGAACTGCTGTACTGGCACGGAGAATAGTTATGTCAGAGTACCAGGTTCTCTGCAAACAGCGTGAGGGGAAAGCAAGGAAGGGAAGAAGGTTGAGTGAGTGAGATTTGGGCACTTGATAGTAGGCCTGCACTGATATAACTGGTGGAAACCGTGACTGTTGATACCTACTGTGAGGAGCTGGTCCAGTACAGTGGCCCAGGTTGAAGTCTCTGAGGTGACCTTCAGACCTTTCACTGATCTGCATTGGGTCTGGTTTAGCTAGATACCAGGGACTATTTTGCTCAAAAAATTAGAAATCATTGGATATCCTTGCTGAGAGAGATTCTTCTCCAGCCACCTTTGGGGTGAGAGAGGGAATCAGTGGTGTGTTAGCTTTACGCCTGGCGTTCTCTCCGAAGCATTGGGCGAGTGCTGGGAGGAATGACCTAGCTTGTGTATGCTGTAGTACCCACAGTTATGTTATGTGAGGTGAGTTCATTAAAGTCAGTGAAATTATAGCGGAGTGGAAAAAAATTCAATCCTTTTCCCTGGAAGTGTGAGTAGCTACTATATTGTTTTCTTCTTGTATCTTGGGAGATTTGTGTCCTGTATCAGCTTCTAAACAAGAACAGACACACTTTGACAACCAGACATGGGTTTGCTTTTGTCAAGACTCACGATAGCATACTTGGAGAAGAAGAGCAAAGCTCTCTTTGGTGAGTGCTCTTAAGAAGAATCAAATGTGTAGCCAAAATCTGGAATTATTCCCTTTCAACAACATCTCCATGACCTCAGACCAAAAGTGGAGAAGAGACCTTTAGCATTACCCACAAAGGTTTCTTCAAAGCATTGCTCAGTGAAATACGTGATGAAATACTGCTCTTCCCAGGCTGAGGCATAACGTAATCACTCCAAGTGCTCGTGTCTTCTCAGGGCATTGCAAAGGAAAAGGAAAGGAGTATTAAAATCCTTATAAGCTAACCCTTTGGAGCCTCTCCAGAGAAAAGGAGGCGGCTGTTATTGCACTGTTTTGAAAGAGGTACAATGTGATTTTTAACTTCTTGCAAATGTCCTCTCATGGCCCCTTTATATGATTGTTTCAGCTGCATTGTTTAAAGATGCTCTCTACGCTCTCAGTGTACTCACAGCATTTGTAGAAAATGTTGTAATTGCTAAATAGCTGAATGTAATCCTGTTAGCATTTGATACACTAGAAATTAAAAGCAGAAGCTCCTATCATAGCCAAGAAATCATTCTGGTTGGCCTGAAAATATAAAGACTACTTAATAAATGTGTAGGGATTGAATTAGTCCACTTTGTTGGACATTGTGTTTATTTTGCAAGTTCCTAAGCAAAAGTCATCTCTGTCAACAGGTAGAATGTTTTCTCCCAGCAAATTGTAACTTCTGTTTTAAACTTCACAGATCCAAGGCAGTTTGGCTGCTGGAAGTTCACTCTTCCACAGCATTTTCATCATATTGTGTGTTATCTTTTCTGTTTCTTGACTGGATGTTCAAGGCTGATAATCAGCTAGTTTTGTTAGAAGAGAAGGGTTGAAGATGATGCTTCTCCATGGACAGCAGGAGTGTTGGTGTCACTGTGTTGTTGGGTTAATTCTGCTCCAAAAATCAGTGCTCTTCATTTTCACTTGAAGCCACCTCTTTGTTTCTTTCTGATCTTCTCTGTTGGCCATGCTTTTCATTCCTGTTCCCCAGTGGGCAAGGACCCAAATCCTTAATTTGTAAAAGCCTCTTTACATTACTGAGGTAAAATAACTTGGAGATAATGCAACTAAAGACTGGGTGCACAAAGATGTTAGCCTATAGTCAGCCTGTTTGTCCCCATTTTGAAAGCAAAGAATCCAAGTCAACTTCTGAAAGTGGCTCTTTCACAACAGTGACAAGTGTACCATGGGCCAAGAAGCAGGCATTTTTTCTTACAACATCCTGTCCGTTTGTGGGCTGCAATGTTTATATCCAAGTTGCAACTCAATGACTGATGTCTAGGAATGATGTCTGAAATGCTTGGAATAGTGAGTGTTTTAATGTAAGTATGTTTCTCTGTGGGTGGACCCACATAGTTATGTTAAATACTGTAGCAGCAATGCTCCATGTAGATGAAACGTTCTTGACATATTAGTTGTCAGCACCTGAATGAAATACATGTGCTTTCATGTTTGGTTTACACATCAAGAGGGACAGTGACTAGTGAAGACTGAATGTCCAGCTCAGGATTTTATTGTTAGATTTAGGAACTTTCCTCATAGTGGATCAGAAGAAATTTTCTGGAAGTTCTGAACCATTTTTAAGTGAGATTATCCTCAGTGGAAGAAACATTGTGGCACGAAAAGGACAAGTACATAAGGAAACATCTCTGAGACTTTGCAGCCCTCTTTCCTCAGTGAAAGATCCTTTCCTTTTTCCAGCATAAGCAAGGTGTTGGGTGTTGGGAGCACAAAGCTGGAGTGTGGAGTTCTGGGCATCCACCTGAGTCTGAAGTCATGACTCTTTGAGAATCAAAATTCTAAGATTTTGTCAGAGAAGAAGTGATGCCAGAGATTTTAATTGAAAACTCTGAGCTGAATTCTTCACCCTGTCCAAGCCTTGGTTCAAGCCAGGACTGTGTGGAGAGATATCAGACTCGACCTGATACTGCTCTCTGTGAATCCAAATACCTGAAATGAGCTGTGAGAATTGTTTCTGATTAAAGGTAAATTTAGCAAAAACAAGAAAAATTGGGAGAGTTCTGGGCAGAGCAGAGCTAGTCTGGGAGTTCACATCGGGTTTCTGAGGTTAGTTTTGTCTAAATGGAAAAAAAAAAGAGGAAATACTTTTTAAAATACATTTTTTTTTTGACACTTTCTAAATAAAAAATTACTGAGCTGTGTCTTTGCAATATTTTTGGAATAAAACATTCTCTGTTTTATTAATCTTTTGATTCAAATTGACCCAAAAGAAAAAAGTTAAAAGAAAAAAAAACCTGGTTTGAAGTATTTGCCTTCTTGTTTCAGGCTGTACTAAAATAAAACAGCCCTGAACATTTTCCATATCACTTCATTCTGACAAGGCTTTTCTCTTCTGCTTCAGCAAAACTAGAAAATTCATTGTTAGTGCAGATCTTAAATCCAGATAGCTCCTCCATAGCCGCACTGTTGGCATAGGTGTTCGACCAGTCTGGGATGAGGGTGACGGAACTTTATCCTGCTTCTTCATACCCCTGGCTTTCATTTTCCTGCCAAACCTGCAGTCCCATGACTCCTCATTCTCCCCATTCCCAATTCAGAGTAAAATAAGAATGTTGAAAAGAACCAGGGAAATTCTCTGGTGATTATTTTAGATCCTCTGTGTTCTTCTGTCCAGATATATGCATTATGTTCATATAATGCAGATGCAGTAAACTAGATAATCCAAAACCTTACATTGAAAAATCCAACCAAGAAAAAACCACTTCCATCAATTGTTGAAATAATTGGAACATGGAGATATAAGTAATTATAACTTTTCGCTCCTTTTGCATTTTGTTTTGTTAAAGAAAACATTTAAAAAAAACCCATACAACCACTTTCTTTGCACTGTTTTCATGTACTGACATTTGATTTGGTTTGAGCTGTGTAAGCACTGAAGTATAATAAAAAATTCTCCTTGAATTCAGAAAAGCTGCTTACATGTATACGTAGCTGCAGGGCCAAGTTTATAATTATATATTTGTCTAAAGTTAGCCTTCATACATTTATCCATTCCAATTTTAATTCTCCATTTCACAAAATCTGTGATCAAATTTTGGAGCCCGAACTAAGCTGATGTTGTCCTTTTAATTTAGGACTCAGCCCTTTTATTCTCCTCCTGTGTTTTATTTCTATTAGTTGCTTTCTTTTTGTGCTGATGTGCAGCACATATTGTAAAAGCCACTTATTAGAGCCAGAATTTTACAGCATGGAGACTGTCCTAATAAGGGAAAAAACCCTAGCCTTTTATTGGTGAGGTAAGAGAAATCAGGCAGCGGATAATTTTTTTGCTGATTGAGAAGGATAAGGTGCGGTTTGGCAGGTATCGCATTGGTTTGGCATTTGCTGACATGGTTCCTCTCTTTTCTGCAGTTCAAATCCTTTGCAGAGTAGACAGTCAGGGAGGGCTTCCCCCATGCCCCCCTTTGCCTTTCCCTTCCATCTTCCTTCTCTTTTTCCCAAGTTTTCAGTGTTGCCGTGAAATCTCCCGCTGACACACAAACTGAATGTGGTAATGGGAAGTTTTTACAAGTCTAAAAGTTCCATACCATACCATAATCACCTTTTTAGGGAACAGCGGGCACGTTGGAACACAGTTTTCCATGTGCATTGTTCTACATCTGAAGCATTTAAGTAGTTTGCAAAGTTGTCAGAAAAATCGCACTTTAGTCAAGGTATTACGATCCAGTTTCTCTCTTCTCAAAAATCTCTAATTGAAGAAAAGTAGTAACTACAAGATTTAGCTGATGCTTTAAATTGCTCAACTGTTTTTCTTTCAAATTGCTTTGAAGGCTGGTATGGAATTCCAGAGATAAGTGACACATCCTGGGCTTAAATACAGGCTTCAGATCTAAAGTCAATATAGTTCCTTGGGTTTTAAACTGAGTTGTTACAAACAAAGTTTCAAGTGAGGGCAGAAGCTGGTATTTAAATTCTTTCCTTTCTCAATCTCTGTTGTCTCTTGGTAACTGAAATATCAAGCCAAGTATTGGCTCTACTTAAATTCACTCTCTGTTGCTCCAGAAGACCAAAAGTGATGTGAAGTGGTTGCCCCCCTCACTCAGTGCTGAGCTTTTTCAGTCACTTGCTTATTAGGTTTTTTCAGAGTGTTGTAAGTTTGATTGTGTCACTTGTGAAGCAATTTTTTTCCTCTTCCCCACCTCCTCCCCTCCCATCATAGTAATTTTAGAGTAACATATCCTGTTATTGTTGAGGTTAGCTTACTGTAGGCAAAGGATGTGAAAGTTAAACTTGGATGGTAATAAACCAGAAAAGAAAAATAAACAGCATTATTAGTAGGGATTGGATGTACCAGTTCACATTAAACAAAACATACAGATGCACCATTAGGAGTAGACTTCCCAAAAGCCTGCTGCACAAACACCTTTTTTTAGGGTTTGGTAGAGTTTTTTTGGCTGATGCCTATTTGTATTCAGACCTTCTTCCTCAAAGTCAGAATTTCTCGTGAAGATCAGGGACTTGGCTAACTTTGTTGTCATCTTTTTTCTTTTTGAATTTCCATCCATTACTCATATACTAAGAAATGGTGGGAAATATTCAGATTATCATGAGCAAGTGTGGTTCCAGCAGAACCTGACACACCGTCAGAAAGGATTAACTCTGTGCAAGTAGCTCTGATTCTGAACTCTGACTTTTTGGCTGCTTACTTTTGATCTGCTTCATGCTTTTGCTTGGGAGGATCTGGTCCTGCTGTGGGTCCTCCAGGTAAAGGTTGTTTCAGAAAAAAAAACCCAAACAACAAAACAAAAGAAGATGATTCTTTTTCTAGACAGCTTAAAGCCTTACTTAGAAAATATCTCCTACCTGGTATGCTGTGTGTTTCAAAAATGTAAGAAAGCAGCCCCTGCAGAAGCAGTCCCTGTGCACTTGTTTTCCTTCCCCCAATATGCTAAGAAATGTGGAAGCCTGTCCTAGAGATGTGTCCGTGAGACCAGTGTGCTTGTCACTACAGGATGTGAGATTTTGGCTTCAGTTTGGTTTGTCACAGTCAAATTGCCTGTAGATTTTTTAACTATAAAAATATATTACATGTTTCTGAAAAGGAGATTTTTGTCTTGATGAATCCCATCTGCAGTATGTTCAGCACTGGAGTTGCTTCAGTGGAATTAGAGAAGTAACTTCTAGCATCACAACTGTTGCTGTCCTGCCATGATCCTTACTACAGGATATTTGTGGTTTGGGGTTTTTTGTGTTTTGCTTTTTGGGAGGGGTTTGTTCTACCTTTTTGGGTTTTTTTTTTCTTTTAATGGAGTTTGTAACTCCAGCAGTAGGATCATGGATAGGTGAGCCTCACAAGGCTTAATACGCAGGAGGTTTCAGCATCCACCAATGGACTGTTGTCTCACACTGATGTGTGTGGAACCTTTATAGTCTGTTCATTTTTAGGTTGTTCGTGGCTTTCCAGCTCCCCTGAGCTGCAGTGGCCACTCCTTTACCACATGCTTCCTTTTTATCTTTTTTTTTTTTTTATTTTCAGCTCTCTCTTGCTACTGTTATATGATGCAAAACCCAAATGAAATGTGCTCCGACCACACTGTATTCTCTTGCATACTAATTTCATCAAAAGTAGGCTTCTGTTTTTAAACTCATGTTCAGTAATAGTCCTATGTATTTTACATAACATCCATCTTTCTTCTGTGAAGCAGATTTTTCCTCTTCTGCAAGAGGGAAATCACTGGCATGGATTCTGGGTGTGTACGGTGGTGTTGTACATCTTGGCTTCAGTCATCTGCCTCCTCCTGGAACAGGAGTGCTCAGCCACATTGTGATTGCAGTTTTCCTTCTCAGGATTTGAAGTAAGCCCCAATTAACAGAGGATACATCTGCTTCCAAATCTAACTAAACTTTCACTTCAGTTAGATCACGGCTGAGGACTAACGTTATTCTAGTTCCTCTGTTCCTTTTCCCATAAAGGCCATAGCAAAGCAATTTTGAAGTTCTCTTCAAATGCAGCTTTTCCTCAGGACTTCCCAAAGTGTTAAAAAGCACCTCTTAGCACTGTGGCAATGCTATCTTGGTATTCCCACCAATCCTTATCTATATGGCTGTGAAAGCTTCCCACTGACAGCATCTGCATTAGCAATAATCTGCAGCCCATCCATCTGAGGAGAAATATTCCTGTCTTGTGTATATCTGAGAGCTGCCTTTGGTCCTTTGTCATTTTGGGATAGCCATGGGGTTAATTCCTTACTTGATTTCCTGGATTCTTCTCTCTGTTTCAAGCTTACCCAACACCCTGTGGAGTGATCAGGTAGGAGATAAAAATCTGGCTTGGTGCCTCCCATCCAGTCCTATACTTATAGTCCCTGAACTTAGAAAGGTGAATGCTCTGAACCTAGGAAACCGTATTTACGTCACATTCTCTGTGTGCTAGTTGTTTCTTGTGCTGTTCTGCCCTGGCAATCATACCAGTGTGTCTTCTTTCCCCAGAAAGGATGTCATTATGGTTTTTGCAAGATTATAGCAAGCAGAGATTCTGCTGTTTAGTGCCTAGTGCCTGGCTTTTGATCCCTTCCAGTACTCCTCAAGATGCATGACATCATTTCAGTGAGAGTCTGAGTCCTAAAAAGGCTGATAGTGTTGCAAGGGTAGGCAGGGGGGAGGTTCAGGCTTAGGAGACTTTAAGTCACTGGGCTCACAGGTGTGGAGGAAGATGATGGAGACACCCATTAAAATGCCATTAGGTGAAGAGTGACAGGGGCTGCCTGGAATGTGAGAAGAAATAGGAGAAGGAACTGGAAAAGCTTCTGGAGAGCTGAAATAGAGGAGAAAACCATTTGGAAGTTTTCTCTATAATGTAGGAAAGTAGGTAGTGGGGCCTGCCCTGGAGCTTCCCAAGTCTTTGATAATTTTGTGGGAGTCGTCTGGGCAAACTTTGGGCAAGGGTCCAAAGAACCTGTTTGTGTATGCTTCTAGCTATGCAGTAATGCTGACAGTTACTCTGTCTCATACTCATCTTGAGCTGGCAGAAGCACCCATAACTATGTCCAAGATCACCTCACAGGCAGAGGATTGCTGGTGTATAAGTTTAATGCCTGTGTTTGCATTAGACCAGTTGATCATATAATACCTTAGTGATGTAGGTGCTGTTGTGGTAGCCTCTGGATCCCCTAAATGGATGATTTTTTTTTTTTTTCACTGAACTTTCTTGTGCATTAATCTGATGGGAACTGAAGCACAAGAGAGTTTAAGCGTCTCATGCAGAAACTTGTAGCAGAGAGGGGCTAAATGAAGCCTTCTAAATCCTGAATTAGTATCTTAACTATCAGCATGTTAGCTTGAGTTAAAAGCAGGCTTAATGTAATTTTCCAATATGGAAGATTGCTAATCCCCAGGTTCTTTTGTTACCTCATAGCTGCTAAAGTTTACCTTGTTTATATCTTTACCATGTTCTTTATATCTCTATCTTATTTACTCAGGGATCTCAGTCAATTGAGTTGTGGTAACAGGTTGGACCACACTTTTTGTGAGTGGGAATTCAAATTATCTTGTACTTGCCCTAACTCTTTATTGTGCCAAATATTCTGCTGTTTACATTGCCAAATCCTTGCTTGCCAAATGTTATATTTTCAGAAAAGTATATTAAACATAGATTTGCTATACAGTGCTAGTTTTTTGACCTTTCTCAGTGCCTTCCAGGATGCCTGCCTTAAATTCAGTGAGAAGTTTCATAAAAGGGGAAATTGAATTGTATCTCCCTTGCAATGAGCTCGGTGTGTGTATATGAATAGTTGCTATGGATTGCTGGGAAGAGGATACTTGGATGAACTGTGGTCTGTTCTCTGAGTGGTGTTATTTCAAAGGATCCATCTGCTGTGTAAATGCCTTGTCACAGGAGTGAGACTTCCTAAAACACTCTTCTGTCTTGCAGTGCAGGTGAGATGGGAAACATTTTGACTTTGAATCAAGGTGGAGCCCTGCAAGAGTGAGTGTTGGAAGGGTCAGCTGACATTCGGGTCAGTCCCATCTACACTGTGGGACTGAAGAGGATGCGGTGAGAGCTGTGATGCTCAGAAACCTGCCCATGTGATGTCTTCTACAGCTTCTGTAGGACTAAAATCTCTCTTCTGTAGAGTTGGTGTTTTCTCACTCGATCACCTTTTGGGAGTCTTACCTCACTAAGTTGGCTTGCTGCACCTGCTGAAGCTTGAGAAGCAGAAGAGTTTGGCAGCAAGCCAAGTCCTTGTTTCCCAATGGTAAAGTGAGGACCCTGAACCCCATTTTCCATACTTTCAGGCACTTAAGTGTGTCTCAGTTCACAACCCAGTGCTTCAAAAACGTGCCAGGCTGTGTTGAGACATGCTGACCCCTGTGCAAAGCCAGAGGTGCTTTCACAAGTGACACGGCCGCAAGACCCCCTGGGCTAAACTAGCTTTTCAACCTTCCTTTCCCATTCCACATCGGGCACAACTCTTTTTAAAATGTAAACTACTGATTTGGAAGTACCTCACAACTGAAGGTATTACACAGAGGAGAGGCAGGCTATCACTTGCTCAGAGAGAGCTCAGGGGGGAGGATGTCTCTTTGTTCAGTATGCCAGCAAAAAAAACCATCCCAGGATAATCAATTCTGCCAGTGGCTTTCACACGCTTACAGGCACAGCAGTGGAAGTCGGCACGGTGCAGCTCTTAGAGACAGGCCTGGGAAGGAGGAGGCCGGGTACCTGCAACAACTCAGTTTGGAATCTGCTGGAAAAGCTCCTCAAAGCTTCAACAGAGCAGGCGTGAAGTACTGCAGCCAAAGCAAGCATCTTATCTGCTGTGTGGTTTAGGCTACAAGAACTATGTTTGTCTAGGTCGTTGGGGTTTTTTTTATTCCACAAACTGGCATTATAGTCATAGTTATACCCACCATGCAGAAGTCAGAAAGGGGTTGCAAGGATTAATTAACATTTGTAAAGCATGTTGAGATCTTTTTATGGAAAAGTTAGTGAGTGCCAAGTACTAATATAACAAGGAGGGGAAAATAGTCATTGGTCTGCATTCACTCCTGGAAAGTAATGGAGTATACCAGAAGCCTTGGCTTAAACATATCTGTGTGTGTGTGTAATGGTGAATTTTTCAACTACCTTGACTTAAGAATGTCAGCTGAATCTCTAAAAAGGCTTTGCTGCTTGGTGATGGAAACTTAGCAGCTTTTGTCTCCCCTGACTCTTTCTCACCTACACTCGCAGTCTGTTCTCACTTGCCCTACTGCTTTCTTACCATGGCAGCCCTACATTATTCTCCCCTCTCCCCCCTGTTGTGCACCTCCTCTCACTTTCCTCCTATTGTTGGTCACATTCCACTCTTCTGTAGTCCCATCTGCTTTGTACCTTCATCTTTGCTGCCCTGGGACTCACCTGCCATTTCTTTTAGCAGTACGATGAGAGGCAGATAAAGAAGATATATGTCATTTAGCATCAGACTGATGTTTTGTGGACCAGTGCTTTGGTCATGTGTGCAAAGGCAATGAGTACCACAACACGAAGTAACACTGTGCTCTCCAACAAAAGCACGCTCATTGCTGTCTGAAAGCAACCCAGAGCTCTTAGGTCCAGTCCAGATTAGAGCTGCTTACCCTTTCTTTCAACCAAGGTGCCGGTAGGGGAGGGGTGTGAATGTATTTTGCCTGTTGGACAGGCTGGAGCTGGGACAACAACTGAAAGCTTGAGGTTGGGGTTTGTATTTGTTGAACATGAAGCGCAGAAGGGGCTGGGGAGAGACGGACCCAGTTAGGGCAGAGGATGGCTGTTTGGCAGGGGAAGATTCTTCCAGAGAACCAACAGGACCTGATCAATAACTTGCTGTGAACATACAACTGTCACTACCACTCAGCTCCTAGTGTCCATGCAGAGCTCATCTGTGTGGGGATGCTATATTATAAAGCATTTCGCAAGGGCTATTACAGACTGCTTCCCTCTGTGAACCACTCTTTCAGAATGAAATAGAAATAAATTAATAAAAAGCACACCTTGATAATTGTTGTGATGTGGAAACATGCTGTATATTCCACAAAAGCCCCTTACTCTGGCACAGTATCTTCACAGGGTGCTTAGATACCTTATAAGAGCTGTGTACGTCCCATTGGAAGTCCACAGCCCATGGTCACTTCTAGGACAAGCAAATTGTTATTTTCTTCCACTTCTTAGTTTTTCTCTGGGTGTTTTCTGTGAATAACTTGTAACTAGTAGATAATTTGTTAGTGAATCTTTGAAATGGGAAAAGTTTTTGGTTTGTTTCGTTTTGTTTTTTTCTTCCACCTTTTTTAAAGAACAGAGGGTTTCAGATTTGTGCTTTTGGTTTGATTGGTCAGGTCTTATGAACTTGGCTTTCCACAGACTTCCTCCAGTATTTTACACCAAGTGAGTTGTTTGGTAGTTTCTTAGGAATAACTTCTCCTGGAATAAAGATCAGAGTGCAGCAATGTAAGGCGAACAGGCACATCTAAGGGAAAACTAATGGAAAGGATAAAGCCAGGCTATTTTATTGTGTTTATGCCGGTGTGGTTGCAATGGCTGCCTTTCAAACTTCCAGCTGTTCGAATTACGCAGGGCTTTATACGATGTCTGCAAATCATTGGAACATTAGTGTGCTGTTCAAAGTGCTGTACGTGACCTTGCATATCTGTATGGGCCTGTTTTATGGAAGGGGTTTTTACCTTTCATGAAGGTGAAAGACACATCGGGATTAGCTTTTGGAGAGATGCATGGAATGTATCTGCCCCTAATCCTGTTAGCAAATGACAGGATCTGCGCCCATAATTCCTCCGCTGTCTCACTGAAAACGTCTCCTAATCACCTTGGCTGTTGACAGTAGGTTTCTTAAACACCTGAGGAAGAGACAGATGCTTGCCCATGTTAGAAGTGAACAGCCATGAATTTCCCTTGAAACCAAATCTGCACCTGCACAGCATCCGCGAGTTGTGTGCATGGGGAATCGGTACCAGAGAACGTGGAGACATCTGATTTTCATTATTTTATTATTTATTTTTTTTTATTGTTCACCATATGTTGAAGCACTGAATGTGTTTGTAATGCTGTATCCTTGCAAAGGGGTTTATTTCAGTTAGCGTAAGGCTTCACAGTCTGCTCTGTTTTGGTGTGTTTGTGTTCTGCTCTTACATTTCAGCTGCTTTCCTGTTTGCACCGTTTATTTCAATATTGAGTCTGCTGCAGTATGTTAAGGCTGTGTCCTCATCTTGCATATTTTGTGTCAGGAAGAGTGGATGAAAAAAAGATTATTTTAGGATTATCTGAATGATTATCTGGTAAAATGATTTTTCCAGGCTCCTTGTGTGCAATACATGCCTTGTACTTTGCTCATGCAGCGCGTAGTCTTTGCTCTATTTCTGAGAGCTCCAGCAGACAACTTCAGGGACCTTTCTGGCTCTGAGAAATAGTCATTTAATTACAGTCTCTAATCCTCTGGGAAATACAGAGGGGTTTTGATGCTCCACAGAGCCCAGGCTAATGCTAACACTCGTACTTCTGAAGAATCGGGCAATAAAAATAGCACGTTCTGACCGTTTGTAGGCATTTTAGGCAAGGCCAAAGGAGTTACTGTGCAATGTGTAGTTGGGATAACCATCACCTGCTATCTTACGCTTTCCATTCTGTCAGTCACGGTGGGTTTGGGCTCTGGACAGCCATGTGAACCTGGCTTGCTGCTGGATCTTGATGGCAGAGCCACTTAACCCATCCTGGTACTTTCACTATCCTTGCTACTCCCTGATGGATCTTTTTCCTCTCTTCTCTGTCCTGCAGTTATTTCTCCATCAACCATTCTCCACTGCCCTCTCATGCCCCGCAGGGACAGAGGCTCTTCATCTATTGCTGCTGTCTGTCTCTCCTCTCTCCCACACCCCAGCCCAGGGAAATGTCTCATTCCAGGCCCCTTCTTACAGCTCCAGTCTGTTTTGATCCCAGCTTCCACGTTCCTTCTTCCTGCCCCACTAGTCCTCTGTCCCAGTCTTGTTCAAATCCACAACCAATTTCAGTGTCGGTCCTAAATCAGAGGCTGATGTGGTGACAGAGCCGCGGCTGTAGCCTATGTGCTGATCCACCTTAGGTGTGGCTGCATTTCAGTGATAGATGATACAACTCCTTTCAAGATGGGTCCAGCACTATTGGTGGGTGTAGTCCCTGATATCAGGCAACGTGACGGTGTGAACTTTCTTCCCTTCAGGATTCACGCACTGTAGTGTCCTGGTTCCTGGTTCCTCGTTACACCTTGTAAAACCTAAGTGAGGAAAAAGTGTGAGTGCAAAGGGGGGTTCTGCTCATAGAGGATATTTGTCATCTTTGAAAACCAAAGCTACAGCTCAAGTTTCATATCGTGTTTTGGCAGGGTGAATGGTGAATAAATATATGCTGGAAGGTGTTTGTGAGTTGACTGGGCGAGGTGATGGGGGATTGGAGTGTGTGACTGAGATTGGTTTGGATGTTAATGAATCCAATGATTTTGAGTTAACTTTCTAAGTGTTTATCCTTATATTATGTTCACCAAAGCAAGTACAGATTAAAACTAAATAAGCTTCCAGGGTATGAGACCTATCCTCATGGTCCTGCACTTCCTTTTAAAATACAGTGCTCTTAAAATGCAGCAATCCTATTAATCTGTGTAGAGGGAATAAACTGCCAGCATTGGTTTGTTAAGAAGCTCTCTGTTTCCTAGTGTGCTGCATTAAATAAGCCTTCAAAGCATGAAGGCTGGGTTTCCAGGTCAGTGATACATACATAATGTACAGTAATTCAGTTTGTGCTTTCCTGATGTCATGGCTTTGTTCTTGTTCACAAATTTGAGAGGATGCAGCGTGCTGTTTTGGAATAAAAAAATAACACGAGAAATAATATTTTTTTTTGTAAAAAAAAAAAAAAAAGTTCCAACTTTTCCTTCTTCAGAAAACACTACCTGCTTCAGTTACAGGGCTAAACAGGACACTGAGCAAAGAGGACTGAAAGCCAATTCTCTTTCCAGCCAATCTCCTTGTCTCTGTATCGAAACTTTGCTAAAATCGTTCCTGTTTCTGTTGCTGCTGTAAGTACACTGAGGTGGAGGCAAGCTATAGCCTGAGCACCATATCCTGTAAGTCTGGTTTTACCTCATGTAGCTGAGGTGGTACTTACAGTGGCAAGGCTTGTCTGGAAAGTCTTCTTTTTGTCACTTGCTCTAAAAAGCCTGGCAATAAAAATTTTGAAGTTATTGCATCCTAGTCCTAAGAAACTGAAAAGTGCAATTCAGCTGGAAAGTGCTTATATCAGGCTAACAAATAAGCTGCATCTGTTGTATTTTACCCTCTGTTTGTTCATCAGTTTACCCTTCTCAAAGTATATCCTTCAGGTATAGGATTAAGACAGACCCTGTTCTGCTTAATGTGTAATTTTGAGTTGTTTTTCAGGAGTCTAGGCTGTAGGAGATACAGCTTTGGTCAGTACCAGCACTCTATTGCATTTCAAGGGAAGTTGTTACATCAGAAAATTTAGTAAAACCAGACCATTGCTGTAGGTATAGGGAAAGTGAGCAGTAGTAAGTGGGAATCCTCTTGAAATGGGTTATAAGTATTGTGCTTGAATAAAAGGAAAAACTCTGCTTCCTAATGACAACACAATTTCCACTCCAGCCTCTGGTGGAAAAAATATATTGCATGTGATGTGGGTTATTTATTTTTAAATAGAACAACTGTTTCTCATATTCATTGCTGAGAAGAAATATGTATCTTGTATATGTATGAATATAAAGTAAATATAGAGAAAATATACTGTTGGACTGTGAAAAACAATCTTATGCTCTTGTTCAGCTTCATCCCTATAAAGCTGCAGAGTTCCTTGAGTGTTTTTGCTCCACATTCCCCACAAGCAGTCTGATGGGGTGTCCATCCCTGTCTACACCTACCTCAGTGTCCTGGTTTAACGACATGACTATGTAGGATGAGAAAATGGCCCGATAACAAAAGTCTTCCTCATGCCTTCCTTTCCTTCATTTAAAGATCTCTGATAGCTATCGTAGATTACAACATGAATTTTGTATGAGTTAAAAATATGTTTGAAAGAAGTAGAGAACTTTGTAGCTTGAGCATGACACGTTGGAGACCTCAGTTTGCCTAAAGGTGCACGGAAGGAAATGCAAGCTTCATTCCTCAAATCTTTTATGTATTTTGTAGGAAGACCACAGTTCTCATTAGGCAGAGGAGCTTTTTTGAGTTACATATGCTCATGCCTGTCGTCATTTTTAATTCCTTCTGTCTTGAGTAAATCTCTCAATCATGTCAATCGGAGTTTTATTTGCCATAAAATACGAAAGAGGAGTTAAGATTTAACTTAGTATCCATTCAGTAAGTGAGCAATTTGAGGTATAAAAATGCCTTGAAAGCCATATTGAATACAGGAGCCCAAAACCACAAAAAAAGAGAATTTCTGAGTTGGGTTTGTAGCGATTGTGGGTTGTGTATGCTGGGGCAAATCCTTTAAGTCCTTACTTATGCCTCAGCTAGGCAAAGTGCCCATTATTCTCAAGTCATATGCCTGAAATATTACTGGGTAAGGCTGTGGCATAAATTATTTTGGATTTTATATGCAATAAAGCACTAGGAACTGGAGGTAGTGGCAGCAAGCAGAAAGCAATTTGCTACAGAGTCAACAAATACCACAACAACCAGTGGCATGCACAGTGATTTGGGTTTTGCTCCCACTTCTGTAAGTTTGAAAAGATAAGCTTGTTTGGTACACTTTTGTGCAGGTTTGTCATCTACCAGGGAAACAGATTTTGGGGTGAATTCCACTAAGCTTCAAGGAAAGCAGTAAAAAAGTAATAGTCATCAGCTAGATGGCACTTGGCCAGTTACTCTTTTCTGCCTGGTTCCTTTTTTCTTGTGTTGGGTTTTGGTGTCTTGTTGTTTGATTTTTTTCATTGTTTGTTTTTTGGGGATTTTTTGTGTGTGTGTTTTGGTTTTTTTGTTTGTTTTTATTTTGTTTGGTTTTGGTCTTTTTTTTTTTGTTTTTGTTGGGTTTGTTGGTTTGGTTGGTTTTTTTGTTTTTTGTTTGTTGGGGTTTGTTTGCTTGGTTTGTTGGGGTTTTTTTTGGTTGGGTTTTTTTGGTGGTGTTTTATTTGTTGTTTTTGTTTTGGGTTTTCTTGTTGTGCTTCTTTTGGGAGGTGTGTTTTTTGTGTGTGTTTGGTTTGGTTTTTTCATGTGAAACTTCAAAATTCAGTCAGGTTAACTACACTACACTGCTCACTGAACAGTTCAATGTCAAGTCTATTGTGGATGAAGTAAAACTGCAGAGCATGACAGACTTCACATATTGAGAGAATTACATGCTTTTCCCTGGGACGTTTCCAGCAAGTGCTTTTATCTAAATATAATGTATGTTGGAGGCAAATTTGACATTGTTTCAGTAGCTGAAGGTTTTTACCCTTCACGTTAGCGGCCCTGCCTGCGATTTATGCTGAGGTCCTCACAGGCGATTTACCAGAGTTATGTGAATGTGGTTGGTGAATCTGCTTGCCTTTCATATTATGAAACAGATCATCAGTTTTAAGCCATGAGGGGGGAAAAAAAAAGAAAAGAAAAGAGAAGCACATGTATGAGTCATTCTGCCTTTGTGCAGAATGATGCAGTGATGTTACAGACTGGCTCTAACTATGAGGCCCAGGTTTTGGGACTTGAATCTAAAACCAAAAGCAGCAGTGTTGTTATGAGCAGAAAACTGCAAGAAATGAGACAAGACATTGGAAATGCTGGGCATCGACACAACTGAAGCATTTTCAACACAAACCAGTAATTTGGGAAGCCAGGATCTGTCCTAGAAGCTTCAGTGCCATCTTTAGGAATGACATAAAATCCCTGGCTATTTTTGGCATGAATTACTTGTTAGGCACCAAGTATTTTTTTCATCAGTATGAAGTCATTTTCCCTTGCGGTTCTTGCCTTGTGGATCACTTCTTGCTCTTCATTTTTCAATGTGGATTGCTTGCACCTTAGTTTTTTAGAATCAAACTGTTAAAGGAATGAGTGTAGCTATTCTTTCCTTACCTGTGGAATAAACTAAATATCAAAAACATCAAAAGGAAAGAAGCTATAAAGAATGTATACAAGCTGGACCTCTCAGAAGACCTTTTCTTTCCCATACTTAACTGTTTTCTCCTGCAAACAAAATAACAATCTCACAGCCAGATCCCTAACCAATGTAAATAATCTAAAGATTTCCTGTAGCTGAAACAAAAAATTAGTTGTTAAAATGCACACTGTTTTACCTTTTAGATATTTTAGATTGAGGTTTAATTTAGGAGAAAGCCTTCCCAATTTATAGTAGGAATTTAAGGATGCCAAAGCTGACAGAAAGAATGTTCTGCTAACCCATTGAATAAGTGTTACCCAGTAGAAAAATAATAATCCTTGCACTCTTTGGAGCTATCAAAAATAAGGAAGGCTATTACAAACACAGAGTATGAAAATGATATAAATGAGAAGGCAATATATTGAAAGGTGAAACAATCTCTATTTTTCCCAGAGAATTATGTGGATATCTGGGTAGTTTGCCTGCTCAGGAGTATTGGCTGTGTAGCTCTGGAGAATGTATGGGAGAAAAGAGTAAAAACATTTGTGAGACAGAGATAAATTATGAGCAGAATGAGAAGACAAGTACCTTCTGTGAATGGAAGACTATAGTGTTTTAAGTCTAGCAGGTGCCACCATATAATCTAGTCCAATTTTCCACACCTAAGAGATAATGGAATTTCACCAAGTTGTTTCTGTAATGAGCCCAAGACAGTATTTTACTGTAGTATGACTTCCAAAAGGCATCTGTCTCAATGTGGAGATGCAAGATGGATGTTCCATCATTTCTTGTATATTTAATCACCCTCACTGTTAAAAACATGTGCTTCGTTTCCAGTTTTAGTTTGTCTGGGTTTAATTTCCAGCCATTGGTTAATTTTATCCACTTCATTCAATGTGAAAAAACCTGGTGCATGTCAAATTGAGAAGTATGTGAAAAATACGGGTGTTAATAGCAGCATTCATGCACAACATTGGACTGAGAACTGTGGTGGCATGTCTACATGTCTCCAGCATAATCCCCTGTTTTCACTCACTACATCTTTTTGAAACATGAGCATTCTGGACTGAAATTCTGCTCATTCCCTCAGAAAAATGCATCTTCTTGAACAGGTCTGAGCAGAATACTGCAGCTTTTTTTTGACTTATGGAGGAATGATTACAAGAAACCATTTTCCCCACAACTGCCCCCAGCCATTCACCACATTTTTAGATATGAATTGAATGAAATACAGCTGACATTCGACACGCAAAGCTTGACAGAGGCATAATCCTCTGGAAGCATGTGCATTTGTTACGGGTCTTTTTGAGGTGAAGATTGATCAGTTGTTTATATCCACGTTTTGAAGTGTGCCTAACATAACACAAATTAAATAAAAAATGAAAAAATTTAAAAACATATGCATTCATGAATAAAATGGGACCAAATATCAGCAGAGACAGAGTGCTACTCCACAGTGAGCATTATCATGGAGCCCATCCTCACCCTGTCCCTCCTCACTCCACCCATTCTTTCAGGAAGAGCCTGGATAAATAGAAAGGCTTTCTAAGAGCACAGGAGGCCAACAAATGCAGCTTCTCTAGACTGAGTCTGGTGGTGAAATTTGTCATCGAGGGCATTTTACTGACATCCTCCGTCTGCCACCAGTTTGGAGATATACAAGTCAACAGATGTCATTTCAACTGCTGTGGTGTGAGGTGATAAAGGGTGAAGGTCTTAGAAGCAGGTTAGGTTGTGAGGGGAGGTGCAGCATTTTGATACAGGATGAATGATGTTATTTCTTGGGGTTGACCAGAGAGATCATCAATCTGTAATAAATGTAAAGGCTTCTAGGTAACGAAGTCACGTGGGAACAAAGAACTTGCTGAATAGGTACAGTCACATCTTATTGAGGTGTGTGTTGGGAGGGCAGTGCTATGAACACAAGGTGTTTTTGCAGGCAGGAGAGGGAAGACAGACTAGCATTTGAGTGAATCATGCAGGAAAGAGGAGAGATCTGGACTACTGGTTTTTAGTTAATAATCTAGTCTTAAAGCCTTTTGTTCTGTTTGGAAATTCTTCATGTATTTCTGACACCCTAGAGATGGAGTCAAAGCTCAGATCCACAGCTCTTCTTTCTCCCTGCCGTCTCTAGAATGGAGTAGTATGATCCAACTCAAACTAGGTATTGTTATTCTCCTACCCTTGTGAAAAATGAAAAATAATGTAGATTCATCCATTTTAGTTCACTGAGGGCAGGTAGTGCTATAAATTATTCTTTCACTTTAATCAGAATAGGGACCAAATCTTCCTCTCTCTTTATAAAATGCCTACTGTAACAAGCCCCTGAGCTTGGTCAGGAAATTTCAGTGCTGTCAAAATTCAGACAATAATAATAATGTAGCAGTACTGGGCAAGAAACTCTAAAACCAAAGTGCCTTAGATAATGTTTGAACCCATTTGTGGTTTCAAGTAGAAAGCAATTGAAGCTGGACTGTATGAAATGTTTTCAGACCCATAATCATCCTTGCTATTACCAAGTTTCTTACTGGCTTATAACTTTATTTAAATTCAGTGTAAAGGAGGGAGGGTGCTGAATCTCTCTGAAGAATTTCTGAAGGGGGTGACCTCATCTCCTATATTCCCAATCCAGAAGGGTTGTTTTCCACTCTAGTCTGTCGAGTCCCTCAGTTCAGTCTGGGGTAATGGTTTTGACTTATTCAAATAGTTGGGAGATTTGTTGTTAACTTCAGCATGTTTGGAATTTCAGTCCTGGAGATAGAAGTCTGTCCTACCTGCTCAACAACCCATCTGTTGTTACTTGTTATCCCCACCTAGTGTGGCAGGAAGTGTCCTGTCACATAAATGAGATGCTCAGTCTCCTGTACTCGAGTAGTTCTGCTTGGAAAGTATGATAGACTCAGCACTAATGCTTTACTAGAGCAACTTACCTGTAACACCAAGAGATTACACTGCTTTTTCTTGTGTCACAAACATAAAGAAGGTAACAGGAGAAGCAGCCAACGCTCTGTTATTTCCTGGGGCTTTTTCCCTTCCAGTTGACATTTAGCCCAAGAGTGTGTTATCTTTGGTAACTAGGTGTAGGATGGTTTCCAAATCATCATCTTTTCATCTAAATATTTAATAAGATGTGTCACTTATCAAAAGGCTTGGCATAACTCTTTGAGATCATGCTGTGCCATGCTCTCTTTGCCTGAGATAGCTGGAACAGCTAACTGTAGAGAGAGACTTGCCTGCAAAGACTTTGAACAGTTATGTGGAAGGTGACAAATGGATGGAAGGTTAGTTTAATTTAGTTCTGGGGTGCATATGCATGCTGGGCAGCAAGCCTGTTCTCCAAGGGTGGAGAAACAACACTGGCCAGCGTGGCTCATCAGATATCCATCCCTCTGATAACAGAGCTGAAATCTTGGAGTCATACTTCTTCTTATTTGTTTACTCTTGGTCTAAAGTAGAAGATAAGCTCAGAAGAGCTCCTAAATTGATTTTGCTTGTGATGGGTAGCTAGGGAGAGCTGTAACAGTGGGAGAGTGAGGGTCAGTCCTCCTGCTCCCAGTGCAGGGACACATTTCATGTTTCTGCCAGTGGTTTACTTTTTATTGAAAATTAGTTTGACACCTTGGGCAGCAGAGGAGGTGGCTACTTAGATAATTTAGGAAAAGAGAGTGATGTGCTAGCTGAATTAGGGTGAGCAAACTTAGTGCTCAAGGATTGAGAGAATGGCGAGATGAACCTTGCCAGAAGAGTGTGTTTTTCATGGGCAGAAGTGGCATTTGTCTAACTCACACCATCTTTCCTATGACCGAATTTCTCGTGGAAAGCCGATGGCAGTTTAGGATGGGAGGATAGTAGTAACATAATTGTAAAGACATTATACAGATTTATAAAATGCTGCTATTAGTTGTTAAGGCTATTTCCAGATTCTTGTGGATGTTTCATGTCTGTGCTGGTCAGCAGAAATGAATACTTACGGTGATCCTTACGGGTGGAGCCTGTACCTGGTGTACTTGCTCGCTCTAGGAAAGTGCTGTGGTATGCACTGAGCCAGTGGATATACTTAAAAGGGCATCGAGAGAGATTGTCAGCTTTCTTAGCAGATGGTCTATGTGATAAATGTCCAAGGACAGGAAATACATATCTGGGTATTTGACTTAATGGGTGACATTTTGTAGGAGATTTTTTGGCTTAGGGTATTTTTTATTTCCTTTTTTAGCTTTCTGAGCAACTGGTGGTTTTTAAAAGGCATTTTAAAGAGACTTTAAAAAGTAATTGTTCTCCTTACTGCGTAGGAGAGTTCTGTGTGGGCACAGAGAGCAGGATAAACTACATCCTCCCGTGATCTCACTGCAAAGGCAAATCCTGAGCCATAGGTACTGGGAATCAACTCAGGTCGTGGCTGTTATCCAGCTGCCACAGGCTAAGAGCAGCATGCTCTCTCCTGCGCCCTTACACTTGGAGTTCAGAGCTAAAAAAGTCACAGGGTTCTTGCAGCCAGAATATCTTCGTAACAAGTGGGATATCTGTGGTCAGTTTGCTAATGCAGTTTTATTCCGGAGAGATTCTTTTTCTTCTGCAAATTAAAGACCCCATTGGTTTTATTATTGTATTCACATGCTTTCTGTTCTAGAGTTAAATGAAATATTGATCCCCCTTTAAATTGCTTACAAATGACAGGAAGTGTTTTCCCTTGTCTTCCCTGCATCACCTTTAGTGCTTTGTCTCCCTTTTTTTTTTTTTCCCTTCTTCCTGCTGTGACCCTTCATGGCCATACTGCTCATGGTTCTCGCTCTCTTTGATAGAAACTGTTTCTGAAAAGAAAAGGTTAAAAGATCTTGAAGTGTAGCATTGAAAGCAGCAAATCAAATCTTTCACTGTGCTGAGAATGAAAATGCTCTTCTAGGTCTGGCAAGTGGCATTTTTAACTTCCATTTTTAATTTTTAAAGCAAAATTGGGATAATTGAATCTCTGCTGAACCTGTGCTTTCACCAAAGGAGAAAAGTAGTACCTGACCAAGGTGATGGGAGTGGCTTGGACCCAAAGACTCTGATTTGTGACTAAATCAAAATGTTTTAGTTGCCTTTAATGGCAAAATATTCTTTGAAATGCAAGATTTAACTGTGCTTGGTTTTACTCAGTGCAGAGCTCTTTTTTCCTCTATGTGCAGGGCTGTACGGCTAACTGAAATGCGTGACTACATAAGGAAGGGTGACTTCTTAACCACTATATATCAGACCATTTCTGGAAGCGAAGTAAATCCATGTCCTGACTGGGTCTGGCACGTGTTTGCTTCCTATTTCACTTTCCCTGCACAAAAAGATAAGAGGAATGCAGGCCTTTCCCTTTATCTCACACAGTAATAATGCACCTCAGCAAAGATTTGAATGGGCTGCAGGATTATTAGGATTGTAATGTCTTGCTTTCCTTTTCAAGTAGGATGAAGCTAAATGTAATCATCTGTTGGGTTAGATGAACACAATGGGTTCTCAGCTGTAGGCTTTCATCACAGCAGCAATCTTGTATGATTTGGCCTGGCAGGGCTCCGGGCTCACAAAAATTTTGTAGGTGTCAGATGTTTGGCACTTGCAACTGGACACTGAGAGCCGTTGTCATACTTGTGTCTCCCAGCTTTCTAGCCTTTCAGTTTTAGAATACTGTCACGATTTTCAGTATCTGATATTTAGAGGAGGCCGATGAAATGCTGTTTGGCTAAGTCCAGTTTCACTGACATGGGCTTGAGCTCAAGTGTTGCCGTGTGCATTCTGGCAGGACCATGGTGCAGTCTGGCAGGATGTTTCTTCAGCTACAGAGCTGGGCTTTTATGGTCTTAGTATTTTCTAGGAGCAGAGTGTGATGTGGCTGCTGCCTTCAATGCAACTATTTTGTCAAGTTCATTTCTGGAAGAGAAAACAGATCCAAGCTCTGAAACCATGCATCTCAACTTTACAGCGTGTTTTCTAAGCACCGTCTGGAGCTGCCGCCGCAGCCGTGCTTACTGTGCTCTGGGATGGCTTTTTGTAATTTTTCAGTCACCGTGTCCTATATGTTATATCCCCACTTTTTTTTCCCCTAACCTTAATGCTCTGTTGCAGGCTGTCCTACCAGAGAAATGATGACGATGAGGAAGAAGCTGCCAGAGAACGTCGTCGACGGGCTCGACAGGAGAGACTGCGGCAAAAGGAAGAAGGAGATCTATCAGGAGAAACAGAGAAATCTGAAGTTAATGCCCAAAACAGGTAAACGTCTGATGTTTAGACAAGTCAACAGTAATTGTTGTTCAGAGCAGAGAAGTATCTTGAAGAGGTCTGTTTTGCTGCTTAATTAAGCACCAGGTTTGGTGATCCTTGCTCTTGAAGAGGACCTAAGGCTGTGAAGAGTGCTACTGGCTGTGTCTACACAGTGGCAGGGGAGCATCACTGAAGTTGAGCTTGAGGCCATGCTCATGACCCATTCCCAGGGTGTCCTCAGGGATGTCTATGGGGTAACACATACCCACTGCTGTTAGATCTCCTCGGGCATGACAGCATCTGGCCTCACAAACCTCCACATCTTTCATCCTGCTTATAAAGGCCGTTGTGTTGAGGGGCCAAGGCACATAGGGTTGGTTGGCACCTCTAGTTTCAGCTGAAACTTGCCTGCAAGGTGCTGGGTGAGAGCGCTAGACCCCATCCCTCATCTGACATTGCAGAGTTGTACAGCTATAAACAGCAGAAAATCTTATGGAGTGATGCACCTTTTGTTGCAAGCTGAGTGGGTAGATCTGGCCCTCCAATCTGCCACATTGTTTATTCAGTTTCACAGAGTCACAAATAATATATCCAGATTTCCAGTAGCCATACCATAATACATAGAAGAGACCAGAAAAAAGCCCATTGTAATATTAAGCTAATAGATAATGAGCACAGGTAGCATTCTATTAAAGAGAAGGAGAATGGATATAGACAGGAAAACAGCAACATTTCTGATTGTAGACTAAGCTTTTTCCACAACAGGAAAATGGGGGGGGGGGGGGCCTAGAAAGGGGCAAGAAATCTGCATACAGGAGAATTAAGCAGCTGAAATTTGAAAGTCAAAAAACCTCCAGGGACTGAACGCCACATCCAGTCCTGATACCTATAGGTGTTGAACAGCATGTCTTAAATTAGGTGCTGTGCTCACTCCATTTTCTACCAGATTATTGTCCCTGTACCACCAGTCACAGTGTCACTGCACCCTTAATTGCCAGGCTATCCCATTATGGACTGTATCTGTGGATGTTGCTGCTGAACAGGAGTAGCTTCTTGTTGCTTAGAGAAGTTCCCTGAAGTCAGTGAGTACCTTGTTTGTGTAGCATCTTCAGAAATTTTGCCTGGTGGGAAGACTGTGCATAAGACATCTATGCCTGAGGCCGAGCTGAAGGGGGCCTTTAAAGCAAGCTAAGGGCTTCCAGGTATTCTGCTGCAGGGTGCAGAAGGGGAAGTTTTCAGGGCTTTTCAATTTTGCGGCTGCTCCAAGCGTTAGTGTTTCAGTGCCTACTGAGGTCAGTAAGACTCCTGGGGACTTCAGCTGGCTTGGAAGGCAACCTTTCCAGGCTCTGCCATTGTGAAATACTGCATTCCTATACGTGTAGAAATGCCATAGTTAATCCCCAGAACCATTTTGCTCAGTTTTGAAGTCTGCAACCTGTTTTGTTTTCAAGCCATGGAATGATGTTACAGCAAGTTTCTTCCTAGAAACAGCTAAGCTCACACATTTAGAAAGACTTGATTTTATTTGTTTGTTTGTTTGTTTTAATGCAAAATTGTCACTTTTATGTAGCGTGGTAGAAGAGGAAACCAAGCGTGCTACAACCACAGGGGAAACAGATGAAGAAGCTGCATTGTTGGAGAGACTGGCAAGACGGGAGGAGAGACGCCAAAAACGTCTCCAGGAAGCCCTGGAACGTCAAAAGGAATTTGACCCTACAATCACAGATGGGAGCTTGTCACTGCCCAGCAGGAGAGAAGTGAACAACGTGGAAGAAAACGAGACCACGGGGAAGGAGGACAAGGCTGAAACACGCCGAGGACGCTATGAGACGGAGGACACGGAAACAGTTACCAAATCGTACCAAAGGAACAACTGGAGGCAAGATGGAGAAGAAGAGGAAAAAAAGGAAGAAAAAGACAAAGAGGAGGTACAGGAGGAGAAATCAAAGGAGGTCCCCATAGTGGAAAATCAGGTAGATGTGACAGCAGAAAAATCCACAGATCAAGAGGAGGTAGTAGAAACAACAAATCTAGCTGTAAATGCAGAGGAACACAAAGCAGAGAATGATACAAATGCTGTTCTGGAAGGGGAGCAGAGTATAACTGATGCTGTGGACAAAGAGAAGCTTAGGGATGAGGAAAAGGCTGAGGAGGAAAGGAAGAAAGCAGAAGAAAGGGAGAAACTTGAGGCAGAAGAAAGGGAGAGGTTAAAAGCAGAGGAAGAAAAGAAGGCAGCTGAGGAAAAACAGAAAGCAGAGGAGGAAAAGAGGGCAGCTGAGGAGAGAGAGAGGGCTAAGGCAGAAGAGGAGAAGAGGGCAGCTGAGGAAAGAGAGAGGGCAAAGGCAGAAGAGGAGAAGAGGGCAGCTGAGGAGAGAGAAAGAGCTAAAGCAGAAGAGGAAAAGAGGGCAGCTGAGGAGAGAGAGAGGGCTAAGGCAGAGGAGGAAAAGAGGGCAGCCGAAGAAAAAGCTAAGCTAGAAGCAGAGAAATTAAAGGAAAAACAAAAGATGGAAGAAAAGAAAATAGAAGATAAACAGGTAAAAGAGAAGAAAGTACAAGAGGAAAAACCTCAATCAGCTTTCCTAAGAAAACAGGTACAGTAAACATTTTGCACCAAAATAAGACACCTGTGGTTTGTGAGAAATGTAATGCAAGGAAAAAAAAAAAAAAAAGATTGAATTGGAAGTTCCTCACAGATCTATTCCTGCATTGAAATGACTAATACTCGTGCTCGCTCTCTTGCTATCTCTTTTTTAAAAGTAAAGCCCCTTACTTCTGCTTACCAATGATGCAGTGCACAACATTCCTGACTTCACTCCATCGTTCAAACAAAATCTTGCATGTTCAGACCTCTGCATGGGTTTTTTTTGTTGCCTTTTTTTTTTCCTCAGCTGCTCTAAACTGGCCTACTGCAGTAACACGAGGTGGAGGCAGGCACATCTTGGCACGAAATATTATGAGCACCTGGTAAACTGTGTGAGGAATGTGTGTGTTAAATGCAATCACAAGAGAGGGCTCTGTGCTGGGACACGTCAGCATGATGCCACGCAAGGGAGAAAGGCCCAGATGGGGGGGATGTGAGCATTTGGAGAGGGTGGAGGGAACACAGTTGCACTCAGAGATGTGGGCACAGCAGCGTATGATGGAGATGTGGCTGCACACAGGATTGGTACGTGAACACAGCGTGGAAACACAAAAATGCAAACAGAAGCGATGTTTTCAAATTAAAAAAAAATATTATTAACAACCCAAAAACAAAGGGGGAAGAAAAAGAGGTTAAAGTGGAAGCTAAAAAGGAAAAGTTACCAGATGAGAAGCTCCAACCTACCTCCAAAAAAGATCAGGTAACCTGAAAGCCATTGACTTAGATGTTGTAGTGAAACTTGAGATAAGAAAATAAATGAGGGACCTGTAACTGAAAGCTACTTGTTAGGAAAGTACTTAAGCACGTGCTTCACTTCAAGGACATGGGTAATCCTCCTGAAATAAATAGGGATGAAGCTACTTACATGCTCAAAATGAAGTAAATGTTTAAGTTTTTTGTTCTTTTGGGGCTTTAGAACCAAGTCCTCTTTGTCTTAGAACAAATATTCCAGGAAACTGAAATAGTAATGCGAGGATGGTTTGCACCCTAGGGATGAATTTTTCAGGATTGTATCAACTAACCATCCTTCCCTGGTTTCCTCCCACTTTACTGTGAACTTTTTTCCCTGTGGCTGAAACCTGCTTTTACCATAGTAGTAACAATAATAATCTAGGCCCTTTGTCCATCTGACTACCTTAACTAATGATTTTTCCCCCAAACCGCAATGCCCCATGATATAAACTGTGCATACCCAAGATTCTTCTTTTGTTTTAAAGAGAAAATCTACAAAATTTACTGCATTGCATTTCCACTGTAAACACAGGAGCTGGTGCCATGGTGGTTTACTGTATGGTAAGTAAAGAAGATTTGGGGACCACATACTTTTCAGGTTACAGCTGGACACAGGGAGCCATGTTGAGTGTTATGTAGCAACTGTGCCTTTGGTTCAATGCAGCAGGTATCAAAATACCCCCTGATTCTGATCAGACATGGAGACTGGTCAAGTCTTTGGAGGTCTGGACCCATTTGGTTTCCACCAGGTCTGCGTGCTTTAAAGGTAGCCACGGCACAGGGGTCTTGTAGGAGGTAGCTTGCTGCCTGACCAGCTGCTTGGGAACATTGAGGGTTGTAGGTGGTCTGGTCCAGGGTCCTTAGTTGCTGGGTGAATTTGGAACATGGTGTAGATGATTAGCTCACCCTCAGAGAATGATAAAGGCAAATCGTACCATAAGGTTTTATGTCCAGTTGCCTGGCTTGATCATCCAAGGTAACACATTTTGCATAAGGTACACATGAGATTGAAATGGCAAATGAATTGTTCCTCATGAACAGGGAGAGAGACTGCTAATACTAGAATAATTTGCTCTGGAAAGAGGAAGGAGCTAAATGAGACCTAATGAAGATGCTTTAGCGTACTGCACTAGAAAAATGAAACCATCGCTCTACATTAATTGTGAAAGCAGAGGAAAGACTTGAGGAAGGGGGGGAAGGATGTATTGTATTTAGAATTCTTCATAAAACAGAATTGGCTTGTGATATTCACTGTTGCACACAATCTTTGAATATCACAAATCAATGTAAAAAGGAGGCTGTAACTGACCTCAAATATTGATCGGGTGGGGGATTTGAGACACAGTCATCCTGCTTGTGTTGATGTGGAGCTCAGTCAGCTCTCACTGAAGCTCTTATAATGCTTTTAAATTATAGGCTCAGGGCTAGATTATTTCAGGAAATTGCTTAGACTTTTAAAATTACTTGTGATTTTAGTGCTTTGATTTTTAGAAGCTCAGGCTGAGAATTTAGGAGTGTCACTTTCAGTGCAGTGCTGAACACCCATCCACTGAAAGGTAAATCTTTTACACGTGTATCAAGCTGTGCATTTGAATTGTTTTGCTCAGTCTTGAAAAACTCAGTCGTTCCTTCTTGGCTTGTGCAGAAAAATTGACAATCTCGAACTCTCAAGTCAAGATCAGACTCTTATCTCCACTCCTAGCCCTTCAAGGACATACAAATTCAACGATGACTATTTCTGAACAATATATTCAGTTAAGAGTATGGCAGTGTGTCATGAACACAATCCTGAAGGAATACAGCCTATCTGCATAGTCAGATTTTGCTTTTGCAGTTGTGCAGCACATGTTCTTTCTTACTGTGACCAACATCTGGCCCTCAAAGTTCAGGTTTTGATCAAATTAGCAAGAAAAATCTGTCTCCTTTTCTGAACTGCCTCACAATTTTTGGTTCTCAAAAGTGGCCTGGAAAGTTCATAAGAACTAGCTTTCTCATGATGTGAGACTCGTGGTATTTCCTGCTTCCAGTTTGGCTAGACGTGCTGCAACAGTTGCTTTTCTCATGGTATTTGGGTATGGTAGTTGGCTCTAAACAGGAGCCCTAAACCCAGATGCCCACAGCTTTTAAATCACCAAGTAACGGAGCCCAAATAAGGAATAAAATTTGCCAAATCGCCTCAACCTCAGTAACTGATTCACTGTGGTCTGAAGGTGTTCAAACTCTGGATTTAGAAATTTCAGCTTTCAGATATTAACATTATACCCGAACGGGAAAGAAGCAGTGTAGAGGAAGATTAAAATACAAATAAATAAAGCTGGAATTCACTAAACATGCTTTTGGTCCTGTTCTATCTTGACCTGATGGTCAAGATCTGTGAGAGCACGTGGACTGAAAGTTCAGGTAATACCACCAGTTTACTCCAGCTGGAGTCACTGTGTAGTCTTTTTTACTGAATTCAGCAGAAGCTGAATTAACCTGTAATTTAGGGAAGCACTGAGACAAGGGAAAGAAATTTTCCTGTTGTCTGCATTAGGAATGGGACAGAACTGTTTCTGCTTCTGTGCTCATCAGTCTGTTTTGGCATTAACATTAGTAGGAGAAGGATTGGGCCCAAAAGCGGTGAAATGTTTCTCTAATATCTTATTTTATCATCTTTTTGATTAAAGAGGCCAAGCTGTATTAATGGTTTTCTCAAATGCAGACACGTTCCCATAAATCCTACTGGCTTCTGAAATGTTATTTCCTAACCTATTAATTTTTAAACTATATTATTTTAATATTAGTTTTCTCAGTCATTTCAATTAAGATTCAAGAGCTACGTCCCTCCCTAACGGGCTTCAGTACATCAGGCAGCTGGAAGTGTAGGCTTTTTCGTGAGACTTAGGAAGGTCTTGATGACAATCTCAGCGAAGGAAATCCTACATGCTCAAAATCCCAACAGACATCCCGGCATGGGAAATCTTGCAGCAATCAACATTGCCAGTTTCAGTATCACCCTGACTGGGACTGAAGGGTTAGGAGATCGGGCAGCAAAGGTTCTTGCTGTGAACATGATCACTAGCTATAATCTTGCCAGATTTGGGAGCATCCAAAAGATGTTACTGTCTGATGGCATTCATTAGGCTCAATGAATGGCCCTACTTGTCTCATCCCAGCTCCTAGAAAACAAAAAAACCCCCATTCCTTGAGGCTGCTAGTAATAATGGCCTTGTTTGCTAGCTATTACAGCATCATGGCCAAAGAATGCATGGTCATGGAAACTGAACTCCCCACTTGTCTGTCAGCGCCCTTCTGCTGGGTTGTGGCTAAAGCCCATAGGCAGGAGCGGGTGCAGGAAGTCTGCACTGCTGCTGCCAGCTCTCAGGACACAGCAAATGCCTCTGTAGGTTGTGTCCAACATCCCTCGCCAGTGGTAAATTCGCTGGACTTCTTTAGTCACCCAGTGCTCGCTTGTAGTGTGTTCCACCTTGGCATTGTCTGGTGTATCAGTATCTGTGAGCAAGCAAACTGGCCTGAGGTAAAGTCAGAGGCTGACTTTGGGATGTCACTTAGCAGATGAATTCAATGCCCATAGGAGGATCTTGACTTTGGAGACTCTGAACTCCCCCTTTATTGGTAAGGATATTGCATCCCCAGGAGTTCTTTGATGAAGAAAGATAGAAATATGGTTTGATTTTGGGGGTGGGGTTGTGTATTAGGGGTTTTTAATTCAAGGTGCAGCTTGGAACACCGTAAAAGAAGTTGTGTTGCAGACAGGACTGTTATGGAAGTTCTTTTTCTTTCTAGTTAGCAAATGGGATAGCAACAGTCTTCCAAGAGGCAACAGTATTTTATTTTTTGAAGGTCTTCATATGAGTTTTCCACAGAAGGCATTTTTTGCTTGCGAGCTAAAATCTTCCTCCAACATGGTAGAGCTGGGAAAAATATCAATAAAATATATTGGAGGTAAATGTATCATCTGCTGCTGTTGAGAGTTTATTTACGCTGGTAGTCTAATTGACTTGGAATAATTCTACCTGGAGATGAAGAACTTAAATCAGTTGATATCCTCCTCTTATCAGTATCTAGCCATGACTCAGCATGCTGGGATCAGGCCATCTGTGTTACTGATAACAAGCTCGTAACTCTGACAATAGTGCAGAGTGAAATCCATGCACTAAATACACTTTATTGCTATTAAGGATTATAAGACATAGCTTAAGGATAAGAAGGTATTTTTGCTGCAGTGTTTCTGGAGAGAACATTTGCTTCCTCCTAGGATTAAACATTCATGACTGATAACATTATCCATGACAAGCTCCTGGTAGGATTGTGGGGTTTTTTGTCAGAGTAAGTTTTACTCTGATATGAACACAGTTTTGTGTTTTGGCCATTATTCTTGCAATACTGTAGTATCCACCTGTTACAACAGTACAAAAGGCATGGATTTCATTGAGCAAACCTGACATTTTTTTTTATTTTTATTGCACCAATGCCCACGCCCTAAACCTTGCACTAAGAATGTATCAACAAACCTAATCCCAAGGAGTCTGCAACCTAGAGGTGCAACAGGCAAGAGGTGAATAGTGCTGTAGTGGGAGGGAAGAGGGTTAGGGTGCCTCAGTGGGGTGCAGTTGCAGAATGAAGCAATAGAGTAGTCCCATTGCCACAACAAACTTACAGAAGACTGATAATCTTTTTCATGTTTTCATCTCCAATTCAGATCAGGATAGCAGAGTAGTCGTTGGTCACTGTTTAGAGCTTTGCAGACTACTTCTGCCATAAAGCACACAAATGTTTCGAAGACAGTTGCTTAGTTAATCATTAATACCAAGACATCTATTCCTCAGCTGTTACTCAGAATGCCTCATTGTGACTTTTTTTTTTTTCTTGTTTTTGTTCTATGATTTACGGTATCTCCTGAGCAGGTAAAAGATGACAAGGATAAAGGAAAAGCACCCAAAGAGGAAATGAAAAGTATCTGGGATCGTAAGAAAGGAGTTCCTGAACAAAAGGCGCCGAATGGAGAACGTGAACTCAGTGCCACAAAACTTAAATCTACTGAGAATGCTTTTGGGTAAGTTCCACACAAGCACTGGGCTTGCTGATGGCAGAGCAGATGGGTCTCTGCTTAATTCCCTTGTAGCAGCTGAGTAGAAGACCTGAGTTGGCAACATCAGCAGAGGCTCTAGTGTTCACTGGGTTGTAGGTAAGAATTACAGCTTTTGGCCTGTCTTCACACAGAATTGCTTGGGTTGGAAAAGACCTTCAAGATCATAGAGTCCAACCTTTCTAATTGGACTGCCCCCACATTCTTGCAGTAACAAAATGAAGTACAAAAAGCAGCTGTAAATAGCCCTGCTCCCTCAGTAGAGACAAGTGGCTTATTTTTGTTGTGTTGGGGCTTTCCTTCCTTGAAGGAGGTGTATTTCTAATGTCTGCACAAAGGCCAATAATGACAAAAGTCCAGATTTTGTGTTCTCTAGTTTTTTAAGTCAGATCTCAACCTTTAACTAAGTAACCTTTTTTCAATTAGCTGCTGGATTTTAATCAGACTCTGCATATCAGTATGGAGCCCAGTCCAGCTGGTAACCCTTGAAAGAGCTTCTTTCTTGATTTCAAGGCAAAATTTGAATTAATAGCTTCTCTGTAACAGTGTTTTTTTAATTTATGTGAAAACCTCTCCTAGCCAAAATGTGGTTTTTTGGGTTTTTTTGGGGTTTGTTATTTTTTTCTTTTTGTTCTATAAACTGTATCACAGCTTAATTTTTATTTTCCTTTTCAAGGAAATATTTGCCTTGTAGGGATTTTGGAAAAATCAATGAAGGTAACAAATGTCTAGTGAAGAGTTTATTAAAAAAGGATTCTGCCTGCTAGAAGTAGGGAATAAATGAAAAAGAGCAGAAGTTCTTCTTTTCAGCAGAAACCTGGGAATCAGTAAGTTAGTTAGAAATATGATTTTTTTTTTTTCCTTCTGCACCTCTCTTCCTGTTTTACATTGCCACAGGGAGAGAAAAGGTTAAGTTCTACAGGCACTTTGAGAAATCTGTACATGGCAGATGGGATTTGCTGTTGTATCTCAGCATTCCCCTTGTGATTCTTCTGGGGAAAAACAAACTTTCTCAAAATAAAATGCAGTTCAAAAGCCCCTAGAGACACCCTGACCTAAGGCCAAAAGACAGACAGAGATGGAGATGGAATAGCAGGAAATCAGCCTTGCTCAGAACTGTCCTGCTTCATGACTTGGGTCACATCATCAATAACATGAGAATGGTTTTCCAAAAATATTTTTGTTGTGTTTTCATTTGCTTTATTTCCTGTGGGAGACAGGCTTTAGTGGCAACATGTAAATTTGAGTTTCCACTCCTTTTTTTTTTTTTCCCCCTCTGTTGTTCTTCTACCATTTCCCAAATGTGGGAAGAAGCCTGTTTAATAACCTTTTATCAGTTGAGTAGAAGACTTAGGTTGGCCACATCAGCAGAGGCTCTAGTGTTCTTTGTTAGGTATGAATTAAGGCTCTTGGCTTATTTTCTAATGAACTGCCTCCACATTGCTGGGCTTTATTTTGAACTGTCTTCCTGTTTTTACATGAACATATCAGATACTAGTTAGGAAACATGTAACTTGGCTAGCTCTCAGTGGTGAGGATTGAGAATAAAATAGGGTGGTGGAAGCTAAATGGAATGTTAGCTCTATCTTGTTTGTCTATGTCAGTCAGTAAGAGAAATACAGGATAAAATCTGGTTTTATGGCTTCCCCTTCACATCTCCCCTCCCACCTGCCTTCCTCTTTATTCTCATACAGGACTGCAAAAGTCTTACGTATGATGTAAAATGTATTTTTCACATTATTCTGATGTTTTTGGCTTCCATAAACCACTTCCTTCATTTTCCTCCTTGTCTGAAATCTGTCAACCAACTTCATTTCTTTGCACCGAAGAGGTGCTTAGGAAACAATTTCTCCACCCAGCATCTCAATAATAATTTCCCCAATGTTGACAGTAGGGAACAGAGATTCCCAGAATCTGTTGAAAACAGAGGAGTTTGGGAGGTGGAAAATTACTGAGAGTTTATTCTTTGCTAATTTGGATTATTCAGAACCAGGAGGGGAAGCCCTGTAACCTTCATGAGCATAAAACAAACTAGAAACTTTAAATATTCTTCTATGTAAGGAGGAAAAAAATAGTCACCTGAGGTCTTCAAACAGAAGTGTTGAGACTAGATTCTACCTCTGGCTTTTATCAGTTGAAAGCTGAGAGTAGCTGTTAATTTCATTGAGGTTATCTATGCTGAACTCACTGAGGACTACCCTTTCTTCTCACAGAATCTGAGAGATATTAAACATATATTATTTGCTCTGATATAAAACAGAGGGGCTATTTATTAAGAGAATCTTGGCGAATGTTATTTTATCAGTTCTTTTAATACTGACAGCTGAGTATTTGCCATTGCCAGGGATATCATTATGTCTGTCAGAAGTGACTTCTTGAATCTTCTTTGGCCCTGAAGCTTGCAGGTATGGGTGGGCTGGCAACATGGGCTTCAGAGACCAAGAGACAAGAAAAAAACCAAACCAAAACAAACAAACAAGAAAACCCAGTGAGGTTCCTGGGATGTTTGCTACAGAGGCTGCAATCTGACATGAAGCAGGAAAGCCTTAAAATAGCCAGGGTTTTCTCATGGCCTGTGCAGGATAGATGCACTGGATCCCTAGAAATACTTAGTGCCTTATAGAGGCTTTTGGAACATCCTGGGTGCTTGGTACTTCTGTAAACTAGATCAGAGGTCTTTCAGGCTGGACACCCGAAATCATACCTTAGACTTCAGGTTTTGGTCATCACTTTGTTTTTGAGTGGGCTAAAGGAAATTTCAGATACAGTTTCCAATGTTTTCTGACAATGCTTTAGTTAATTTTATCTGTATTTTTCATTTTAAAAGCATGGGGTTGTTAGACATCACTACCTGATGCAAGCCCTCATTTGTGACCACTTACATTAACTTGACACGGTGGAGGGTGATTTTGTGGTTCTATTGTCATGGCTTAAGCGATTTCACTGCAAAAATACATTCAGGAATAGGGTCTGGATCTCTGGGACTTTTTTTTTCTTTAGCTTTGCTTTGTGATGTTACACCTCTGCATCGAAAAGGCTTTCTAAAACCAAGGGACATATTACAAAATAAGTGCCATCTCCTGCTACTTTAGTGTTGAACTTGCACAGATGAAGTACAGCAACTGAATTAATACAATAGCCTCAGTTTTGTTTTGCTATTTTGCCATTATGTTTTTTTAATGATACAATTCCTCAATCACGTACGCTGTGCTAAAACTGAATTTCATCCAATTTGGTAAGATCATGTGGGGGCAGAGGACTCTGTGTTGTGATATTGATACCACAGATAATTCAGCTCTGATCCCACAGCCTGTTTTGAATGGTTAACTCCATCTAGATGAGGCATCTCTCTGAATGAAGAGCACCTTTGCAGGCTTGGGTGTGATTCACCAGACTGCACATTTATATGGTATTTGCTCTTCATGTTGTTATTTCTAGTATGATCATCCCTATCAATTACTGTTATTGCTGGAACATTTGCTTTGTACCGTCTTGTGGTGGTACACTCTGCAACACTCTGTTTGCATTAATAAAATCATTAATATCCAGCTTTATTAAATGCCAACGGAACAGAAAGCTATTTTAAAAAAGTCTGTAAGTACATTCCCTTTCTATCTCTTGTGAATACCTCTTAGGTACCAATCTCCTTGTCAGCCGTAATATTAAACACACTCGGGGAGCAGACATTTGTCTAAACACTGGTGTGGTAATCGTTTCACTACGTGATGCTATCTGACTGTTGAAAGTATGCATTTCACCTATGCAAATTCTTTGGGGCTTGGGGGTTTGTTGGGTTTTTTTGTTTGTTTGGTTGGTTTTTTATATTCTTTCTTTCTGTCTCATACATTACACGCTGGTTGGAAAACTTCTGGTTTTCTCCTGTGGAAAGTTGCCAATAATAAATAATTTCCAGTTCCTTATTAAAAAGTCATACTTTCCCTGGAAAATTTCATGCAACATATCTGATGAACCTCTCTGTTTGTACAGGCTGACAGAGTTAGTGACAGGTGTTATAGATAGGAACATTCTTTAGGTTTTTAAACACTGTTGAAGCTGTAATATTATCTGCCCTTTCTTGTCTTCTTCTTTTATCCCCAAGCCAAGTAATGTTTTCTATCCCCAAATAGGTTTGTGTTTTTCTAGAGGACTTACAAAAAATACTTGCCTTTGAAAGTAAAGGATTAGTGCATCTTTTATTTTTGCTGTGAGTTTTTTGTACATAAATTTATCTCATTGAAAATCAACAGAGAAGAGTTAGTTATGGCTTTCCATTGCTTTGTTTTCTGTATGAAGTTTATGCTTTGGAAGTGTTTCCTCTGTACGCAAACTGCTGAGCAGAGGTATGAAACTGTGACAGTTTATTGTATACTATAGAGATACTGATGAGATATGATATCTCTTCCTGAAGTTACACGAGATGTTAAATCTTTCCAGCTCAGTTACTGAATTTGCTTAAAACTGGAGGTGGTCTGAGTTCTGAGGCAGGGTGGTGCAGCTCCTGTGCATGGAAGCACATGAGACTCCTTCCTAACTGGCAGCAGATGGGAGAGGTGCTCCTTATAGTATCCCAGCCGACTAACTCCTGGTGAAAATGGTTTGGGCCTGTCATAGTTTGCAAGGAAGAAAAAGTCTTATGAAGCATTATCTTTAAGTGTCAGTCTTTCATGTTGCTGGTGAGCGCATGGAAGTGGGTGACTCTGGCCAGGAAGGGAAAACTTGTGGTGCATCACCATTCTTTTCATTTCTTTCCTAGCCGCTCCAATTTGAAAGGGACCACAAATGCTGAGGAAGTGAAGCCAGGCTCTCAGTTCGAGGCTGGAAAGAGGCTAGAAGATCAACGCCGTCGCCGAGGTGAGAATGAGGAATTGGAGAAGCTGAAGGAGAAGCAGCAGGAGGCGGCGGCAGAGCTGGATGAACTGAAGAAGAGGCGGGAGGAGCGCCGGAAAATCCTGGAGGAAGAGGAGCAGAAGAAGAAGCAGGAAGAAGCTGAGAGAAAAGCCAGAGAGGAGGCAAGTGTAAAATATCAAGTGTTGGGCTGTGGTTTTATTCCTTTGTTGTGAAGAAGGAGCGTGCAACAAGGAAGGCAAGACTAAACCCAAGCATACAGGCCAAAGTGTGCTTCTCCTCAGATCTGATGTTGCTGTGTGGGGTATTGCTGCTGTGATTTTCCTTCAGATTGTACCCTTTGGCTGGGTCCTTTGGGTTGTGTGCTCTACTGGGCATCACTGTATCTTAGCATCTGTCAGGAGATGGTCTGTGCAACAGACTTTGATTTCAAATTTTCTGCCCAGCATGAAAATCACCCTGTTTTCTAACCTTCAGGTTTAACTGCAGATATGTCATATTTGACATTGAGTGACCACATCACATAGATGGTCCAGTGAGGACCTGAGGTAAAACATACTGCCATCTAGGGTAGAAAGAAACATTACAAGAAGCAGAGCTCTAATACACGTCTTCACAAGTCAGGATTTCATCTGAGATAGTTGTGAATTTTGTATCTTCTTGAGGAGGCAAAATGTTGGGTGGGGGGCAGTGTTATAGCCCCAGAGTTCTTAATTTACTCATGGTGTCTTTTTTGGTATTACACAATTGGATTAAAAATCACACATCAAAATTTCTCTCCTGCAGATGAACTGGAATACTAATGTTGTATATAGTTACGATGGGCTAGATCTTATTAGGAAGATATTCCTATCTATTTAAATATCAAGTACTCAAGCACATCTCATTAGCTTGTACTTCCTCTGCCAAGGGACTCTATAAATAGGATTTCCAAATCTCTGGTGCATCATTTAGTAATCCTGGTTGTGTGGAAAACAAATGATAGATGAGTAATAGTGTTTGGCAGCTGAAAGCCAGTTGCTTTAAAATACCAAGCTCTTTACAGTAAAACTCAAACGATGAGATTGCACAATACCTTGCTGCTCAGACCCAGTGTTCACAGTTGGTGGTATTCTGTAGAGCTTCTGGTTTGACTTGTAGCTTATGAAGTAAAAAAAAATTCATGTTATCTCTTTGGAGGAAAAACTGTAAGTGTTTAGTCTTCACTTTTTGGGGCACCTATTACATTTTCCTTGTGAAGTATTAACCTTGGCACAAGAAATGCCAGAGTAGATGGACAGAACAACAATACAAACATGATGTATGAGGATACAGAAAAACAGAATTTCGAGTACTTTTATAAATGTTCTTTTTCTCACTTTCTATCACTATATAGCAATAATTCTGTTGATCTCACTGTGACAAAGCACTAAAGCAGCACAGACTAGCTCTCTTCCCTGCTGCCTTAATGCTGGGATGGATTAGCAGCAATTTATGGCTAGATTCAGACAGGTCACTGAACCTTTTTGACCGGTGTAAAAATCTATTCTTAGAAAATTTGGTAAATGTTTGCAGGACTGCAAAGCCCTGTAATGGTGATGTAGTTTCTGAAAGAGCAAGTGACAATTCATATTTTTTAAGGAGGAGAAGAGGAGGATGAAGGAAGAAATTGAAAGGAGAAGGGCTGAAGCTGCTGAGAAACGTCAAAAGATGCCAGAAGATGGCCTATCTGAAGACAAGAAGCCATTTAAATGTTTCAGTCCTAAAGGTTCATCACTCAAGGTAACCTCCCCACTAACATCTATACAGTACATAAGAAGTAATGGGGGGTGTAGTCCAAACCGAAAACCAAACACCAAGGCAGTGTGGAAATACTTGAAATCAGACCTGGGACAATGCTCTGAAATAGACCTCAGCCTGAAACCTTTAGCTGAAAGACTCATTCACTGGGATGATTGAGAAGTAGAGATTCTATCTACAAGTAGAATCTAGACTGGGAGTTACCTGTTTTTGTTGATAAAAAATGTTCAAAAAGGATCTTTGCCTTCAAGAGAAAAATATTTTGGAAACTTAGAGCTATGTTATTGGGTTGATTTTCAGTGTTAGTTTATTATAAGAGTGCTTTGTGAAGTAGATAAAGGTCACAAACATTCTATCTTCTTCCACATCCACAAATACTTTCTCCATTGCCAGATTACTTTAAACATACTCAGCCTAATCATCATTAATAGGAACTGCTCCATATGGGAGTTTAGTTTGTCTAATCTCCCCGAAAATAACATCTAGAAGTACTGGGCTGGATTTTATTTTCTTACATAACAGGAAAAAAAATGCATTTCTGTTGCTGCAGGAATTTCTAAGTGGTCTTCTGTGGCTTATATTATACTAGAAGTCAGATAAATCAATTAAATGCTCTTTCAGTGTGGAACAGGAATCCTTGCCTCACTGAAATTATTGGGAACTTTGTTTTGGTATTCAGTCCAGTTTCTTCCTCAGCTCAAGCTCGAACTACAGTTCCATTAATTCTTCTCAGCTATCCTTTCCTTTTTCATTTTGTATCATTAATCACTTAAGAATCAAAAATGTTTGTCAAAAAAAGCCCCTTAGTGGGCACTAGATGAAAAAAGAACTAGGCAGGAAGTTATCAGGTGGGAACTCATTGAACTATGAAGTGGTTCTCTGCGGGATTAAGAACTGTATTTGTTGAGCGACAAACTGCACTTGGTCAAAATTACAGTTCTGCCTACAGAGAGCTATACTTTGAAGCTATCTGGAGCCTCCTGTAACTGTTTTGGGTCCAGTCCTAGCAAATACAGTGTCCAAATGCTTTTGACTGGACTTGCCTTTGACTTCTGCGACACATCTGAACCCGAAATGCAAGGAGAGAATACATACAGCTGTAACTGAAGATTGCCAAGCTTCACAACTTCCTCCTAGTAGATAAACCTGGTCTTGCCATTTTCATTGCAAAAGACCATGTCAATAACAGACAATATAAATGTACAGCTTCTTCCCAGCCCTCCTGGGAGGGCTTCCTTTTATTCTTTCTCTTTATTGAGATGCCTTTTATGATATGCATTTGGAACTTCAGTTCACAGATGACTCAGAAGAGGGGAAATTATACTTGAAAACACATAATAGAAATAGATAATAATTTCTGGGAGAGTGGGGAAAAAAACACTGGATTTGGCAGGAGGTTAGTAGCTTTGAGAAAACTTTTGGACTGATGCTACACTATTCTGCTAAGTGTCTTTTTAGAGGAAAGCTGGAATTTTTCCAAATGTCATTAAGCATCCACGGTCCAATTTTAAAATGATGATAATTGCTGCTGTTTTGTATGGCTTGTTAGGTAGAAGTTGTTACAAAAACTGACATATGCAATCCTGTGCACATTCTTTCTGTTTCTCTGAGAAACTGGTGATACTGTACATATTCCAGGCCAGTGTCTGTGGGTGGCCAGGATATGTAATGCTGTTGAACTTCACACCCAAAACTGTTTCTTGGCTTTCTGTGGTCGATAGCTGAGAAGCGAATAATCTCTTTTTAATAACCTGATGTCCAACTCCAGTTTTCAGAAGACAGTATATTTTGCTACCATTCATTAAGGCAGACTTCTCAGGCTGGTTGGTACACAGTTCTCTCATTGCCTGTTATGCCCTGCCCAAGTTATCTTTTTACTTGTAAAGTATCTGGCAAATATTTCCTCCCTTGATGAATGTATCATTTGGTTAGATGTGTCATGAGTCATGTGAAAATCCTAAATGCACAGTTATGGGTGGGTGGTTGGAATTAATAATAAGAAAGGGAGGCCCAGTATTAAAATACTGTTTGATAGATGTGCACATTCTGACTTCTCAATCATAATCTGGCAAAGCATCCTTTTCTCCTTCCTTGTCCTTGATATGATAAGTTTTTTGGGAAGCAAAAGAAGTTCCTGGGAGTGACTTGTACGAGGAAGGCAGGGCATGCTGATTACCAAGTGAACTACAAGAACAAAGGAAAGAAGGGACAAAACCTGAAAGGGTGTACGGCATTTTATTGTCTTATGGACACTACATTTATCTATCACGTGGGGCATGGATTTAGCATGTCATGCAGACTCAGAATTGAGACACCAAAGTGTGCATCTCCTCTCCAGGTACTACATCCATGGTTCATGGATGCACATGTAAAAGTGTATGTGTGCAAACAAGGACATAATATACACACGTGCTTATATTTAGAAAGAACTACTGTGATTATGTAGTCTGGTCTCTTAAGAAATCACAGCCTCTACACAGTGTTGACAAAAACCTGTTGTTTTAACTGTTAAATACAGTATTTCCCTGAAATCTGAGGTGCCATGTCAGCGAAACTATGTCAGCTTGGAGTCCTCCCAGTGACAGCACCAGGGCTAGTCTTTTCCAAGGTGACAGGGAAGAAGCGTGCAAAGCAAATACAGCCCAAGTTCATCACTAACTTAGGAACAAAAGCAGCTTGGATTCCCCAGGGCTGGTGGAGTCCCGGTGGGCAGTAGCAGCAGTACCAAACCTCTGTACAACCTCTGCCCTCTCTCTTGTATTTTTCTTTCATAAGGACAAAGACTGGAACAGCCTCTGCTGCTCTACCATCCTGCTCTAGCGCATGCTTTCCCTGGTTTAGTTCACACAAAAGGTGCTGCAGTAGAAGCATAAGATTTGCTGCATAATCTTTGTTCATTTTCCTTTTTAGACAAGTTCATACCTCATGTTTTTTGTTGGGAATGAGTGTTACTGACTTCTTGTATAACTGTTGTCTTGTTCCATAGGTTAATCAGGACACAACAGGATATTTCAATACTAAGTCTTCTCTTGAGCCTTAACCCCAGCGTTACAGAAATGCAAAAGGAGCTAGACATTGAGGGAAGAAAGAAATGGCAGGACACCAGGAGCCTGGGATATCTCCTGTCTTTGCTGAAAATATATCCTGGGAAAAACTCACTACAATGCCATGCTGACAGCTAAGCCCCAAGATAGGATTTTTCAGGGGTCAAGATTTTTTTTTTTCCTTAAAGACCTGTCTGGTCCTGTATCATTATTGCTCTCAATACCTGACAGCTGGAGCAGTAGATGGAAAGAATTAGACTCCACACAATCAGTTCTTCCTAGATGAGCTACTCTTGCAGCAAAGGGAAGATAAGAGTGGTTAAGAACAGCATTTGTGACATTTGTTTTTCCCTCATCTTTGATGCTGATGGCAGCACTCTAGTCTGGCAGGTAAAGTGCAGTAAATTGGTGCACTTTGCACAGATGCTGCTGAAAAAGCTTAACTGTGCTCAATGAAGCAAAAGAGCAGTGAGCTATTCAGGGAGGGTAAAAAGAAGTCACTTTACTCCCAGACACTACCACTCCACATGGATTTTTCACTAAGTCTTCCACCTGCTGGATATGAGGCAAAATTGTAATACAGAGATTCCTGTTTTCTGTGTGCATTTCTTATTCTCCTTCCTCCTTGATCCATTTTTTTGAGAAGACTTTTTCTGTGTCCGTTTGCAATACTTTCTGTCCCATAATATCCAATACGCAGTTTAAAATTCCGAAGAATCATTTAATACCTTTCTAAGAACCAAGTTCTATTGGTGATCTCTAGGTCTTTTTTGTTTCCCACGTCATTCCTCTTCCATGCCATTTCTGTTCTTGGAGAATGTACAGACAGAAGACAATATGCTTTGGCAACCACACTTCAACTGCATTTTTTAATAGGCAAGACATTTCTTGCACAGTCAGTGAACAAAACACGTCTCTATAAAAAAACATGTCTATATAATATTGAATGTGGATAAATGCGTACATGTATCTCTGTATAACATCTTAATTTATTCCTTGCCACTTGTATATGCTGACCCTGTTGAATAAGGCCCTAATCAGGTGTGAGAATACACATGATTCTGGTTTAATTTCATCTGAGTGTCCATCTAAGCATTTTATTGTCCAATCTAAGCTTCTTTGGTAGTTAATGAGTGCCAGCCACCCTTGGTGTACAAGAAATCTCACTTTTCCTAGGGTGAGGAGAGCTCCTCTGCCTCTCCACTGGCTACAGAAGGAAACAAAATGAGTAATTTTGACTAAATGCTTAATTTCTAAGCAACTGAGGTTAGGTGGGATAGATGCAGCCTGAGATCCTGTGTTCTTTCTCTCTGGTCATTATTTAATTAAAGGCTAGCAGGTTGACTTTTCGGAGCATGTATGTGTTGTGTGTCAGAGGCTTTGGAAAGTATTCCATGATGATAAAACATAGTCCAAGCTATTTTACAAGATCTTGTTAAAAATGAATGCAGCAAAAAGATTATTCTTATCTCCTGGTTTTAAAACAAGGAAGTGTCTTGCATTTTGTGCTAAGCCCCTTGTTTCGCCTATTTCTCTTACAGATCTATTTTGTAATACTGTTTACTGTATGTGCATTTTAATTTCTTTGCATGGAGTTTGTGTGGTGTGCAGTGGATAAATGACCTTTGGATGTTTCTGTGCAGTCTAAATGTATTTGACCCATATGTTGAATACACATGCATGCAGGTGTGTTTGCTCTCAGCGTATTCAATGTATGCTTCTTTTCCATACATCTGTTTTGAGGAACAGAACTGTAGGAACAGGTCTAGAACAAATTCTCATATAAATGTGCAGAAAATGTGTTATCCATCCACACAAAGCACCTGCTTCCTCAGGCAGAGGACCACGTTCAGCTCAGAAGGTTGCTCCCTAACTCTGCTTTCCTGCTTATTTTCTGGGTTGTTTCCTCACTCTTCTGTTCTGAACAATCCCTGATCTATTCCTGACACCACAGCAGGTGCTCTGAGAACTCCTGTTTCCAGTGGGTAAAGAATGACACTATTGTGTTTTTACTACAACCCCATTAATACACGTCCCTCTTAGCCCCCCAGACTATCCCCTCTTACACCAGTGAGTACTGAAGCCAGGTTTTCCTGCTGCATAGAAACATCTCAGCTTCCTGACACAGGAAGACTATAAAGAGGCCACGGTTAGCCTCTTTTAAGCATCTTTTTAAGATCTGTCTCTTTTGTAAGAATTCAAGTAGAATCTCAGTTCATCTGAACTATAAGATGATGTAAATTAATCGTTTGGGTGGTTACCTTGAGTCCTGGTTCTTTGAGATAGTTCCATATTGCTTGTCCTTGCTGCCAGCCAGGGTTTCACTGGTGCAGTTGGGGAATTACCTGTTCGTGCAGAGCAGGGGAGAAACCAGTGCCTCTTGCTGGTATAACTCATCATTTTGATGCATTCCAGAAATCAGCACTGTGGGAAACTTTACCTACTACACCAGAGCTGAGAAGCGGCGTGTTTTAAGTTATCGTCGTAGATCTACATAGCCACTTTTAATCAATTAATTTGCTCACTGGTTTTATGGCAATGCTGACTGTTATTTCCTCTGGGTGAAACTAAGTGGTACAGTGTTGAGGCTGGAACTAAGCGGTACAGTGTTGAGGCTGGCAGACAGGGAGCTGCAGCTCTGGACCGACTTGGATGTGCGCTGCTCTTGGGCTCCTGCTCGGTGTCTTGCTGCCACCTTGTGCCACCCCTGCGTGAAACACTTGGTGCAGAGCCCACCCAAGCCAACCTTGCCACTCGGGACTGTACTGGCAACTAAGCCTCTTAATGTAAATTACGCTGTAAATATATATATGTATATATATATATTTTAGAGCTTTAGAGGCATCTTTGAGCTGGGGTGATGTTAGCTGGGAGTTCCTCCAGTGAGCTCGTTTGGTAAATTCTGCACTGAAGTGAACTGCCGGAGTTTTTGCTTTTATGGTCTTGAGAAATAAAATGTGTTGTGCCCTTTGATGGGATTGCTGTGGGATTTAGTAGTCTGGTACAGCCCGTTTGCTAAGGGCACTGTGGAGAACCTTTTAAAGGAACGGCTGTCATTGCCTGGTTTTAAAGGCACGAATGCCACAGCAGTCACTGTTAAAGTAACTTGAAAATAGACAACCCGTACTGAGACCAGGGAATCCCCAGGAATCCAGCCAAGCTGATTAATAATCATTTCCATCCCCTGGAGCTGCTTGTGTATATTTTACTCTTAAGTGAAACTGTAGAGCCTGGGAGAAGGAGTCACAAAATGTGATGTGAAAGAGACTTGAGGAAGTTTGATAGGAGTATTTCTTGGTCCAGAATGCAAATAGACACACACCCGTTGTGAAATGTTTTAAAACTTGAGTCAGGGTTGGAGTCCTTTGTTTTCAAATTATCGAGAGATTTGGCACAAGCCTTGTAAGACCTTTTTGATTCTTTTTCCCTGGAAGCATTACAGTATTTTTCAATACACAGAGTAGAAAATACTGATGAAAATAAGAAACCAGCTTGTGTAACAAATGCTAGATACTGACACAGCAGTGACCCTGCCTGAACATGAGCAGAGTACAGTCTGAGAGGTTTTTTGCTGCTCAAATTAAATTGTCAGTGTCCTGCAAAAGCATGCCTGAGAGAGGGTATGTGGCTGAGCTCCAAACTTGGTCTAGTCTGATACTTCTCCACTCAGAAGAAGTTTATTAAATTTGCTGTCTGTCTCAAGAGATACATACTTGCTTTTATGTGGGAGATATGAGGAAATTTGACATAGATTGTGTGACTATCAACCCCTTTCATAGAAGAACTTTTCTCCTTTCTGTATTCATGTTACAGATGAGGCACTGAAGAAAAATGCGAGATGCCAACTTTAATGTGGAAAATATTTCTACTTCTATGAATCTGTAGCATCACAGGGTCCTAGCTATAAAACCTTGTGTGTGTCTGCGGTGATTTTTGTTGGAATCTGAATTCTCTTTCAGACTGACCTTTTTGACATTGTAGAATGACATTTTAGCCTGGCCTTGTACAGGTTGCCTTTTTATTAACTTGAAACTTACAGCTTTTGTTTTGCTTTTCTAGATAGAGGAGCGAGCAGAATTTTTGAACAAATCCGCTCAGAAGAGGTAAAACAATAAAACAGTAGGTTCAGTCCAAACAGCAGTGTTTAATTAGAGGGCATAATTTCCTTCTGTCTTTTTTTTTTTTTCACTTCCCATAGTGGTATGAAACCCAGCCACACGACAGCAGTTGTCTCAAAGATTGACAGCAGACTTGAGCAATACACTAGTGCAATTGAGGTAAGTTAATTCCAGGTCATGATGGCTCTGGTTACATTTTAGACTTCAACTCAGCCTGTGTTTTACTGTTCAAGAATTGCAGGGCTTTTGGGTAACGAGCTCTTTTTTTAATGTGACTTCAAGAACAAAATGCATGAGGCATGCTAGCAACAAACACCTATATATATATCTAAACAAAACCTCAGATTTGTGTCTTCTCTTTCATGCCACAATTTACGCTGCTCTTTAAGCTTGGAGTAGCTCTTGAAGGACTCAGCATTTCTTGAGTGACAGTCGCATCTTCTTGGCTGATGGAGAGTTCTGTCAGTAGCTCACTGAGTCATCCTGTGCAAAGGTGACTTAGCAGCTTGTTTAACAGAATAAGGAACTTAGCCTGTGTTGCTGGCTGCCACTTCAGAATGGAATTCCTTGGCAAAGACTGAGACAGTTTAGTGAACTAGGGAGTTAAGTAGTGACAAAGGAAAAAGAGAATCAAAATAAAATGCAGAATTTGACCCCAGGTGATTTTGACAAGTAGTGGCTAATAGTACTCCTTGAAGCTCGAATTGAGGGCTCTTTCTTTTTGTAGTCCAAGGGAAAAGAGTTTGCTTTTCTATTATTTTTGTTTGTTTTGTTGTGGTTTGGGTTTTTTGTTTGTTTGTTTGTTTTCAGTTGACTGTTGAACCTTTCAGTTAGAAAGCCTATCAGTGCTGGAGAGTTTTATATCGTTATGTCAGTTCCCGATGGAAAAACCACAAGCCTGGCAGTGCTGAAGGCTCAGGCTTGCCTTCAGCACCTGTGTCAAGATGAAAGTAGCTCAAAGCCCTCCATTAGAGATGAATGTCAGCATGGCACTCAGTAGTCCCCATATAATCAAAGTAAGAACATACAACTTCTGTCCTCCCACTACACTCTGTACTTTTTCTGGATGAGACATAACCACCCTGGAGTGACAAATGGCTTTAATTTGGCACTGGGGTTTGATGTTAAAACTCCTTAAAGAGATGGGGTGGGTTGGAGGTACAGCTCCATCCATCATAAGAAATTTATGTAATAGTGAAGTCAGGGTTTGTCAGCCTATAAACACATTCGGCCAGCCCACCCCCAGCTTATATTAGATTCTCCAGTACTTTCAGTAGGGCGGTACTAAGCTCTGAAGTTTTTATGTTCTGTTTAGATATTAAGAAGCATAGCTCTATGGCAAGGGGCAGGCAGTACAGCTTCAGAGCTATATACAGCTCCCATCTGATCCAAAACTATTCCTTTGCTGAGTTTCTGGGTTTTCCCACAAGTTGACAAATCTGACATGCTTTCTAACTAGAGAGGCAAAGCCTCAGCTCGCACAGGTTCTTATTCTCCTCAAATTTGTGTTATGTAAAATATACGAGAATCTTGAAGAGAGTCGTTTGTCCCAGTGTTTTTTGTAACCATGCAAAAGACACGCTACCAAAAAACCCCAATCCCTCACGCTTAAAAACCCACTTCATTCCAAATACACTCACTGAAATTTACCCATAGAATCTTGAGGTGTGATGTTAAGTTGTCAGGGACAGATGGAGCTGAGTCTGATGCTGAATGACAGAGCAGCCTTTTTCCCCCACCTCTGCATAAGGATTTCCTTAGCTGTGTTCCTGAAAGAGCCATGAGTACAGGATACAGGTGCTAAGACTTGAAAGAGGACAAATGAAAGCCTTGGAACAGTTGCGTGCCGAGCTATGGTTTGCTATGAGCTTTAGAAACATAACAAATACAAAAATTGAAGTGATTGCCATTTTTGTGGTCATGTCAAGGGTGCAACTGCAAATCAGGAGGAGGAGATCTTAGTGGCACCTCTTGGGCTGGGTACTCCTTTCTGTCTTTGCATGATTGTTACTAGGACCACTTAACAGCTGCTGTATTCCCCAGCACTGCGCCAGAGTCAAACCACCCTGTAACTCCAACTCTTAATTCCAAACACCAACTGGGCTCATTTCTTCTGCAGGGCACAAAGGCTGCGAGACCAGCTAGGCCAGCAGCCTCCGACCTTCCTGTTCCAGCTGAGGGTGTCCGTAATATTAAGAGCATGTGGGAGAAAGGAAATGTTTTTTCATCACCCTCTGGGACAGGAACACCAAATAAGGTATGTGTTTAATTTTACATAGTGATGATAAAGAATTATGTTACAGACCTGACCTTGCCATTCATATTCCGTTGAGTACGCCTGGTTGCTCCTGTTGACATTATGGGTGAAGAATATCCCAAAGGATCCTGAGGTCCTTAGAAACACACAAAATTTGGTGGCTGTAAGATTGAGTGTCATGGAAGAATTTAGTGACATACTGAGCTAAGTTATCAGAAATTCCAGAGCCACACCAGATATCTTAGACAAATATATCTGGGTAGTTCATGCAGAGTACGAAGAAATTCTTTGTGTTGGGAAAGACTCTTTTGGGGGTTAGAGGAGGATTAAATAGGCAAGATAACGATGATTTTTTTATAGCTAATGCATAGCAGCATTTGTTAGATCTTTTATCTTTTCTGTGTAAATCTTTTAAGACAACATTTCCATTATTTAAATTGTTGGGAGTTGATGAGCACTCATCATAGCCAAAAATCTTGAGCTACAGATTGAAGGACTTTATGACAGATAGCCATGAAATTTCAGTAATTTGTTCTAACTTTTAAAGATTTGCTTTAATGGTTTAAATTTTAGGCCATTTAACTCCTCATTTATGTGCTTTTTTGAAGAAACTTAGCTTAACAAACCAAAAATGGTGACTTAGACTGGTGTCTCCTTTTAGGCTAAAGATTTTTTTCTTCTTGGAGTTCGGGTTATGGCAGAAACAGCAGGTTTATGTCTAACATTTATTCCTGGGTTAGCACTAAAAAGGAAATGATTTTGCCAGTCCACATGTATGATTGAAAACCAGAAGGTAGTGGTACTCTGTCGTTCATAGCAATGTACCTTCAGAGCACACAGGATAACTCTTAGCTAGACACAGTCTGAGTGAGGATCTCTATATTAAACTCAGGCTTGGCTTTGTTTTTAAATCTAAACCATGGAAAACGTAGCAAAAGCTTTTCTCAAAGTCTTCTGATCACATTTCATTATTTTACAGGAAACTGCTGGACTGAAGGTTGGTGTCTCCAGTCGTATCAATGAGTGGTTAACCAAGACCCCAGAGAGCAACAAATCACCTGCTCCAAAACCTTCGGTAAGTAAACTTGCAGAAACCTGCCCTTCAGTAGGTGGGTTCTCTTCTGGTGCAGAGGTGCTGATGGTGCTTTGTCAGCCAACTGCTAGTCTTTGGAAAAATCTTGCTGCATGATAGGATGAGTGGAAATGGCCTCAAATTGCACCAAGGAGGGTTTAGATTGGATATTAGGAAAAAATTCTTCTCCAAAAGGGTTGTAAAGTATTTGGAATAGGCTGCCCAAGGAAGTGGTTGAATCAACATCCCTGGAAGTATTTAAAAGACATGTAGATGTGGTGCTCAGTGACATGATTTAGTGGTGGACTTGACAGTGCTGGATTAACAGATTGACTCAATCTTAAAGGATTTTTCCATCCTAAATGATTCTGTGGAAGCTCACAGAGGCCCCCTGGCTGCTGACTCCTGGGTAGTCAGAAAATGAGGAGATGAAATGGCAGTTCTTACCTTAAAACTTAGGGATGCTCTCAAGAGAGTGATCAGTGAAGCACTTCTCTGGTAGAGAGGGACATTAATTTACAACCTGTGAAAGGCCCACCAGTAGTCTAGAAATTATCAGCCACAGACCTTGGATGAAACACATGTGCTTTGGCCCTTGCCCTGTAAGAATCTTCCAAGTATATTTTTAAACAATTGAAATTCTATAATCCTTTAAGACCCTCAATGTTATTTCTAATGAAGGGTCTTTAGCACCCCCCATTACTTCAGCAAGAAACAGAGCAGAAAATGCGGTCAAAGAAATAAGCAGGGAGTGTGGGAAGCAGCAGTGTCCATGTGGGAAGGAGCAGAAACAGGTAATTGTGGGATGGGGAAGGGTAGGGCTGAGGAACTGGAGCTGTAGGTGTCCATATTGGAGAACAGCAGGGCGTCACTCATGTTAATGTTTCAGCTTTGGGATTTTATTAAAGAACTAGTTTCTTCCCATATCTTTGTGCAGCAATTTTGACCTTATAAAAGGTGCAACCTGAAAAACACTTTCTCAATTCACACTCCTGTTTCTCGCAAAGAGGAGCTTGAAAGTTGCAGCGTTGTCCCTAATGTCTGTATTTACTGGTAGCCACATGGAGACTGTGTCCTTATGAACATGAATATAAAAAACAAAAGGAGTTGTTGTGGTTGGTGGTAATTAATCACAACTGCTAAAAACCTACACAGCATCTGCCTCCAGATTTTCCTCTCTTAAGCTGCATCTTTTAGGTAATATGTAATGAACCTCTTGATTTCCCCTCAGTCAACTGTTTCTATCTATATCTTCATTTCCCTCTTTCTCAATAGATTGTTCTTTCTTCTTTCAATATCTCTGCTTGAAGGAACCTGCCCTCCTCCTATTCTTCTTCTTTGTGGGTCTGTTTGCTAAGTTGGTCAGGTAAACCCCTTTATAATTGATTATGAAGAATGATAAACATCTGTAATATGCGTTTTTCAGGTTTGGGGATTTTTTTGTTGTTGTTGGGTTTGGGTTTTTTTCTTAGGATCAATCAAAGGGAAGCCTATAACTTTTTAGACAGCAGATAACTTCCTACCTCCATCCCATTCCACCAAAATAAAGACCCATTCAAAGGTTTTGCAACCATCAAGGTTCTGGTGGTTTTTGGAACAACATTCAATTAAAAATGGAGGGAGCAAAGATCACAATTAGCTTTATGGTGAATGTAAATCACAGATCCCAAATTAGTTCAGGATTATGGAAGTGGCTTTGTGATAACATCCACTGCAGGTGGTTTTGTGATAAGGTCCACTGCAATTTTCCTGGGTTTTTTTCCTCCTTCTGTTACTGCTGAACTTGCTTTTTGATGTACAGCTTTGTCTTAAAGTTTCAACCTTTATCAACCCTCTCTGTCTGTAAATAACGCCAATTCTAGACCATCTCTCTTGGGTGCAAATACCTCTTGCAGGACACGAACACTTACTGAAAAGGAGAGTACTTCTATCCAGAATCGTTTCAAGAGTCTTTTGTTTGCTAACCACAGAGGGAGATACCAACCCCTCTGTCCCTAAGCAGGTGCATTGGTACTAGCCTGCCACATACCATCTTGATTTGTAGCCCTGCTTTTCCTCAAGAAGCAACTTGACATTTTTATTGAGTTTTGCTTGGAGTCTCCATATACACTAATTTTCAGAGAGTATGATTATTTGTAATGACTTAACCTCACCTGTTTCGTTTTTTTTTCCTGTTGGGCTAGTGATTGGTACATGCTAAGGTTTTAAAGGATGTGGTGAAAATTCAAATGGATATGAAGGGCTACAGTGTTAAATCCTGAAACCTATACCTAAGAATGCAGGGGAAAATCTGCTTTTCAATTGTATTAGGCGTTTTACTCTATGGTTTTTACTTCTTTTTTTTTTAAATTAAATATTTTAATTCTTATCTAAAATAACTGAGATGAGTTACTTTTGAACTCACCTCTCCTCCTTTCCCACCCCTGCAAAAATTGGAATTGTCTTTTTTAAAAACCCAGTTGTGCAGTAACTTTTCACTGTACTCCCTGTAAGTTATGGCCAGTCTCTGCAATAGTAAATAGATGCAGCAGGATTGGGTTTTGTCAAAAAGCATGTTATATGTGTCATTATGTGAAGTATCATTCTGAAGAGCTTCTAATTTCTAGACAATGTAATATTTGTCAGTGGTGGATGCTCCTCAACTTTTCTTATGAGGGAAGCTGCAGTCTAACTTCTTCTCTAACAAAATAAACCTGAACTAATATCGGTGTCTGTTCTCTGATATTAATTTAAAAATGCAGGATTTAAGACCAGGAGATGTATCCGGCAAACGTAATCTCTGGGAGAAGCAGTCAGTTGAAAAGCCAGCTTCTTCTAAGGTAACACTTCAGTGCATAGTTAAAAGGACAATATGTCTGTGGGAGGCTTTCTAGGGGGAGGGTGCTATTCACCTTCATAGGGTCAATCAATTGGAATTAGGCTTCTACATGTCTTTTGTTACTAACCTGCTTTTCTATCTCTGAAAGAAAGTTCAGTGAGGCACAGAAGGCCATGGGCAGCATGTAGCCTTTACGTTCCTATTTGGCAGAGTCATGTTGTACATGGAGATCTGTCCTTTCCATGGAGTTGATTTTTTTTTTTCTTGTTAAAAACAGTTATTTTTTTCCCCCATATTCACCTTTAATAATGGATTATTACTTTTTCAAACAGGTATCAGCAATGGGGAAAAAATCAGAGACTAATGGTAAGTAATTCTAACAATACACCTGCACATAAAATAGAAACACCATCACATTTTCACACAGGCATATCTGTGCTTTAAAATTCTAAAGCTGTTAATGTTTATGCAAGAAAAAAACACTCCACCTTTCTGCCTTTGCCTTTCAAAAACTCTGTTGCAATATCATCAAAATACGAATGTTTGAGAAACAAATCTAAATAATCTTTCCAGGTGGACCGAGGACTAGCAGTGCTCCAGCCAAGTTTACAAAGCCTTGTTCAAGTGACACATGTAGCTGGAGAGTACCGTTAAACTGTGAGAGGCCTGAGAATTAGGACAGTCTGCCTCTTCCTCTTGGCCTTTTTTTTTTTAAATCGAGCTGTCAGGAGAGGAGTTTTCAGGCTCCTTCGGTATTAGTGAAGCTCTGCTCCCATGGAAGGTGTTGGCAGTCGTGTGTCATTGCCCACAGGAGCAGACCCTGCTGAGTGGCTTGGACACAACCCAGCCTATCCTCTAAGGCTGAGTGAGAGGAGACCTTTTACAGAGGGGGTGCAGGAGCCAGCTTTCAGTCTTGCTGTGGACTCAGGCTGCGTGCACCAAATGCTGCAGCACAGCCTGCATTAGGCAGCCAGGCATGTGTGGCTGGGGAGAGCACTGGGTGCAGCATCTGCCCTGTGTTCCTGGGTGGGAAGCTCCTGAGCTCTCCCTGAGCTGCCTGCTGGGACTGTTGGAGATAAGAGAGGTGGTGAAATCCTGCTTGTCCTCTTGGAGACCACTTGTGACCAATCCCAGTACATGAGCACAGAAGCATCCAGCTTGTGTCCTGCCTTCTTACATGCCGTGTGTTATTCTAGAGCCATACCTTCTCTATTTCAGAGGTGTGTTTGAGTTATTTCAAGCCATCTTTAATCTTTCTCTTTCTCAGCAGGTTTGAGACAATTTGAGAAAGAAGCGTAGATGGCCACTAAAGCCGCTGGACCAATCAGTTGGGGAAAAAAAGAAAAAAAAAAAGGAAAAAAAAAAGGAAAAAGTGCTAAATTGATCTTTTTATATTTATGTTTATTTACCAAAGTGTCTCTTTGCATTATCCCAGTTAAAACCATGTATATTAGCACTGTATTTAATAATCAGTCTAGACATTCATCATAATAGTACTGCCTTTGCACAAGAGCCTTTATTCCTAAAGAAACCCATGCTGTGAAATATATAGACTTTCCTACTGATAGTCATAACTATGTATCTGAACGGTGATTTCAACTGGCATAAGAGGTCAACTCAAAATGCATGTAAAGTGAAGTTGCTTAAGAAAGGTGTGCAGTAAACCGATAAAAACAATGGTTACTTTTGTATTACAGAAGTCTTTCTTTCTGCACTTTAGACTAAGGCATGGAAGAAATATCTTTAGTTGACAATGTAATATTTTCTCTAAGTTGCCCATGTCATGAGAAATACTGCATCAATAACGTGTTTTAATTTTGTTTTGTTTTATACTTTTTTTAAAGTATCAATTTTTCCATTCTAGTTTAAGTTAATACCTAAATTTGGGTGATTATGTTAGCTGACAGCGGTACTGATACTTCTTTTTGTTGTTAGTGACTAGTAATTGAATGCAATTTAGAGTATATACACACATAGCTTTACAAAGTTTAGCCTAAAGGCACTACTAATGGTAGAATGCTTTAATACGTGCTAGAGTATTATATTTAGTAATAAACATACATAATTAGCCAATATCACAGCTTTAAAAAAATAAAGACAAAACCACACACTTTTCTGTAGTGAGATTTCATAATTGCCATTAGAGGTATGGTGGGATAAGTATTAAAGAATTTTTAATGTCAGTTGCCCAGTAATGGGTAATTAAAAAGAAAGTATACTTTTAAAAGAGGAAAAGGTAAGGGTATAGAGGGTCAAAAGTAGGTCACTTGTATAAAACGTTGTAGTTTAATTTATATAAAACTACCATAATTAAAAAAGAAAAAAAAAAAAACCAACCAAAAAAAAAAACCCCACAGTTGGAGCTTGTTTCAAAAGACTGTACACTAAATCTTGCCATCTATCAGTGCCGTACACTGTCCACCTAAAATGAAGTAAACCTCTATCTTTATAGTGCTTCTCTTTAACTCTCTCTCCCAGATATGTTATTTACAGATGTTTTCATTTGTATATAGTAAACACATGGCTATAAGACATCAGCTTGGTTTGAATTTACATGCCATACAGTTTAGCATTTACATCCTACAGTGTATGGGTGGCATAAACTGAGCAACTGAAGCAGCCCCCGAGCACGTTGTAAACAGCTTTGTTGTGCATTGCAACTACCAGGATCTCCATTTTCACCACTTCCATCTCTTAGAGCATCTGAATTCTTCCTTAAGAAGAATAATGTCATATTTCCACCCAAAGATGAGCTTCCCTGCTCAGCTGAAACATCTTGTTTACATATAGAGGTGCATGTAGTTATCTAGAGGGGGTGAAACTGTGCCTGAAATTGTCTGTGAGTTGTCATGTTTTTTTGTTTGGGGGTTTTGTAAGCACTCCTCTGAGTCTTTCAAATACATCCGATAGCTGCAATAAAAATGATTTGTTCAAACAATGTATTCTGAAACTGCATCCACAATAAATGGATTATTTCCATCATCAGCCCCGTTTGTTAATGAGTAGGAATGAGTCAGTTGTTGTAACTGGAGGAGGAATTGCATAAGGCCGTGTAAGATAAGGTATCGTTGCAAAGAAACTGGAAGTGGGGGGAGGGAATCTTAATTGTCTCGCCTATCAGTACAAGAGGGGAGCTCTGCATCATCCTGAAGTCAGCACACTCAGCAAAGTTTGTGAGAGTCATCATGTTTCTTCTCTCTGACTTGGTGGGATGTCATTCCAGGCTTGGATGATGACAGGGACCAAGCCTGGGAACCTGCTGGCTCCCCTGTCATCCTCCTATCTACTTCAGTTTTTGCTCTAATGGCAGCACAGTGAGTAATGCCCCAATGACACAGGTCATGGTCATCTGAAAGAGAGGCTGCCCAGGCTGCTGCCAGCCCTAGGGGAAGCAGTAGGAATGCTGCAGCAAGCAAAGCTTTCTCAACCACTGGGGAAGAAATAATCAGATGCTGCCTGATTTAACCTGAAAAGAGCTTTTACACTTGAAAGTGGGCCTGTACTGCCTCGTGCTGACCGCTTAGGTTGCTACAGTTCTCTGCAAGCTTTACTGAAGCAATACTTTTCCTTGTTGAGGTAGGTAAGTTGGGTTTTTTTCCTAGTTACTGCCTTTTCTGTGAGCATGAAATCATGCTGAGCACAATTGGTTTTACTTTTAGGCAATGTGGTGAAGTGGTGCAGTCACGGTTTCCTCCCAGCAGCGGGCACTACCTCCTGCCAGAACTGGCAGGAGGCAAATCCCAGTGGCTGACAGAGCAGCACTGCAAGTTTTATTACTGCTTTGATACCATTATGGAGTGATGATTTTTCAAACAATACCAATTGTCACCTGAATTTCTAATCGTGTTTTCCTGCAGCTCACTCAGCATCCTGGTTGGATGTTCTTTTCTCAGCGTGTAAAAAGCCACAAACCAGCTTTTTGCAAGCCTGCCTTTGCTTTGGCCTAACATTATCTTTCTGAAAATGCTACCTGAAATAACTAGGGCTTGGCTTTGGTGTTTTTAAAGATTTTTCCATTTTCCTTCATAAAAGCCAAGAGCTATGTTTAGCTGGGTGGTTTTTGGTTGTGTGTTACCATCGCATAGGATGCTGTCTTCACTTTTCATCACTAATCACACGAGTGCAATTTCTAGGTGTTCACTGCCATGCAAGGCAGGAGGTACAACTTTGTTCTCTAGGTTCTAGCTAAAGCAGAATCCTGTTTGATGCGTAAGTCACAGTGTAGTCTCTGAGTTGTCCTTGTACAGGAATAATAGAAGCTCAGTTCCATCTGTATTCAAATATAAAAAAAAGAAACCCAACAAAACAGACTTCGGGGATGTTTTTCTAACTAATTGAAACAATTTAAGAACTACACTCATTAAGTCTTGCTGTTATTCAAACTTTATTCTTGTAAAATTTTAAAGCATTAGAGTCAAACTATAAAAATCACAACTGTGTAAAAAGCAAAGTAATTAAAGAGAACATTCCTTTACAGCAACTCCTGAGCCAGTACAACTGACCCCACTGAAAACATAGCAAAAAAAAGGTGTGAGTAAAACAGAGGTTGTGGTTGAATGTATCTTTAAGGAAAGAAGGAAATGAGGACGCTTTTTCTTACTATTATTCAAAACCAGATTTCTGCTAATCATCTTTAGGAAGGACCCAGCCCCGCTGATACATTCTAGTAACAGCTAGTGGTCTTCTCCTCAAAAAGGAGGACCAATAACGGCTTGTAAGGATTGCTGAGGACAGAAGAAGACCAGGCTACAGAGTACACCTCTAATCTGGAAGGAGTCGCACGGAGGTCTCGCAGAAACCACTGGCATTAATATTCTGCTTTGAATGGGTAGTCCTTGTGATTGACAGCTCTGTGAAGAGAAAGAACTGGTTATTGAAGTGTTGTAGGAAGTATCTTCAGCTGTATTTCCCTGCTGCAGTCTCCCTCCTCCACTGCCAAAGTACTTCCAGTTTTGCTGCTGTCCTTAATTTGAACACAGGCCTGCAAAGAAGCACATGCAATGCCAAGATGCTGGAGGGAATACCCCAAATGAATCTCTCTCCTGACACCCATTCCAGGACCTGTCTCACCTGTGGTCCGGGGTGTAAGACATCAGCTCTCCCTGGTTTTTATCATGTATGTTTTCAAGATATAGGGGATGAAAATACAGGTAGAGATAGGCCTAGTGGGTAATAAGGAACTTACTGCACCACTGGAACTGCCCTCCAGTTCCTGTTAAAGCTGAGGATGACATCCATCTCCTTTTTAGACAGTTCAAAGTCAAACACCTAGCAGGGGGAAAAAAAAACCCAAACAACTTAGACTCCTAAACAGTTAGGTACTGAGTGTGCTTCATGCATTTCTGACTTGAGGTAGGAACATATGGCTCCCACACTAAGCACAGGTAAGAAATCCTCTTCTTTCTTAGCCAAATACCAATTTACCCTTGAAAGAATCAAGACAGACCTTGTCTCTGAGGTGCTGTTCATAGCACTACCTTACACTTCTGGGTGGTTGAATGAAAACACCGCTGCAGGTTGTGTTGTAAGGAAAAGGATGGATTACTCCCTTTGTTACAAATACTGGAACTAGCAGTTAATATTTCTACTACAACAGATGACTACAGGGTACCAACTGCAAATAGCTGTCTCACAGTATGTTGGTCGTCTAAGAATTCGTAGGAGAACTACATCCAAAAAGTAGCAGCGTGAATTGAAAGGAACACTGAGATATGATCTAAGATGCCAGGCCTTATGAGCAAACACCCATCTGAAACTCCCTGCAAGGGGGAACCACAGCCTTTAAGCAAGGCATAAACTGTAATGCATCTGCTACTGACGTTTTGTTTCTTTACACCCTGAACAGGGGCTCACGAAGCATTTCCCAGAGGGAAAGTCCAAAAACTGGGATTCCTGTTCCAGAGCAGCAGAGCTCAGACCACCCTGGTGTAACCCATTTCTCTCCTGGCAAGAGAAAAATGCTTTTCCCTAGAGAACAAGCGCAGATGGTCATGGAAGGCTGAGCCTAAAGCTTCAGATCTCTGCGCTCCCCTTCCAATGTCTCTTTGGTGCTGCTTGGAAACATGGAGGAGATAGGAGTGTGGGTGCCTATCCTGTGTGAAAAGGTAGCAGCGGTCCCAATGGAAACTTCACCTTCATGTTTTCCTCCACACGCTGTGGTTTGTCAGACTTGGGAATGACAATCACATTTCTTTGGATATGAAACCGGATCAGAACCTAGGAAAGGGCAAGGAGGAGCATGAACACAGGGGTACCAAGAAGTCGGTTCAAATGCATTGTCTCTTCTCTCTTACCTTTTTTTCTATTTTTTTTTCATGAAGAATCCATTTCTATTTTACTACAGCTTTGCCTGCAGTCTACTGACAAACTGTAACTGTTTCTGGCCTGTGCTGTTTCTACATCTGGCTCCTCCAGGATTTGTTTTCTTTCCATTTAGGCATCTGCTAAGACTGCCCATCAGCCTGTAAAACTCTCAGAGGAGAAGGAATAGTTTTCCCTGACAGCCCCACTGACCTGGGCAGGGGTTTTATGATGTCTAACTGCAATCTCTTTAATCCTGGGATCTTCCATCAGCACAGGATCCCCGGGGTTGGCCCTGTTCAAAAAAACAAAAAGCCAAGATCTCAACAGTAGGAAGATATTAGCTTCCCTGCAGGAATGCTGATGTTTTGTGTAGCATAATCTGCAGCAAAGCAACAGCGCTTTTCTCATTATACCTGCACTTTTTACATCATTTCCCTGAAAGACTCAAGTTGCAAATGCATTGTTTTGTGTAGGGCAAGGTTGCAGTGCTGTCCTACCATGGGCGGTTCGGAGAGCCAAGGGGGCTGAACGCAGTCACAGCAATCCCTTTGGATTGGCAGTACTTGATCAGCTTCTCCTGGGTAAGGTAGGGATGACATTCGATCTGCAAGCACAGAAACACCGTGGTTGATACAGTGGGAGACTGCATTGGGCTCCACAGCGTAACGTTTTAATTCCTCTTGAGTCACATAAACAGTGAAGAAAATGCTGATAGTATCAGAAAGAAAATCTAGCTTATAAAAAAAGTCATTCATGTCACAGCAGTATCTAGAGGCCTAGCACAGAGAATAGGGCTTTGCCATGCTACATACTGCACAAAGACAGTTAGGAATAGATGAGAGGAGGGAAAGTGCTCTCTGTCTGGAATCAGGGAAATCATTCTCCCTGGGCTACTGCAGAGCAGAATGCCATCCTCAGAAGGGCAGCTCAGAACACTCCAAGGTTAGTTTCTGCTCCAAGTCACCCAAGCTCTCTTCTTCTCAAGGAGTCTCTCTGATTCCTGAAAAAGCCTGGGAAGATGAGCTTCCCTAGGTTAACTCAGATCATATTGTGACCAGCTATTCAGGGAAGATGTCCTGTAACTCAAAACAACAGTAGCCTTCACAGGGATGCTGCTCAGCTTGCCACAAGCCATAATATTGACCACAAGGCTCTGCCTGTGCTGTGAAATATGGCACCTTGCACAAGCAGACTGGAGTCACAGGTTCAAGTTCTTTAAACTGCTGGAGTTGGTGCTGCTTTTAACATGGGGCTAATTGGGTCCATCCCCACCAGAACCTTACAGTCCTCAACAAAGTCTTTCCAAGCTCTACATCCACACACTTGCCCCAAGCCCAGCACTGCAGCACAGGCAGCACCCAGCCTGCACAGGAACCAGTGTGGGCATTTCCCTGGATATTCCCAAGCTGGCAGAAATGGGCATTCAGCACTCTCAGCCAAGTGTGAAGAAATCACTTATGGAAAAAAGTCAGAAGGTCCCACTGCTCCAGCTGTCCTGTGATTTCATTCATGAGGTATGTGGGTAGAATTTGTTATATAATTGTATACTCCAACCCTCCCTTTTTAAGATGACAGTCAGTGAAATGGTTTATGTTGAAAAAGAGTAAGTCTGGTGAATGAGTTAGAGCATGCCTTTGCAGTAGCTCACAGCAGGGATTTTGCTGATTATCCTATGGGTGGCAGAAATGGGCCTGAGACAACTTGGGCCATGATGTCCAAGTCCAAGTAGTACTTGGCAGCGTGAAAAAAAGATGTACTGCAGAAAGTCACAAGGTCCTATACAAGGTAATGGAGATTTTTGCTGTTTCCCAGTGTCTAAAAATGAAATAGTCATCTGTTTCGTGTTACTGTGATAGGCACAATTCACGCTCATTTGTATGATGGTGTTCTCAAAATCTCCACTGTATTATAGACACACAAGTCTACAAAGACATTTTTCTGTTGAGATCCCTGTCAGCTAAAAACCATCAAGACTGACACCTGCCTATGGTATGCAAGGTTTCAGTTTGCCCTGACTTGAAGGGACTTTCAGACAACCAGAGAGCGCTAGTGCTGTGGGAGATCTTTCAATGGGCCAAAAACTATTTAAAGGTCATGGCAAAAGTCAGTTTTAGAGCTGAAGCGTAGCAGGAACATACTGAGGAATATTCCAAGGTTAGCTGACATCCGTGGAACTAAGCATCTTACCTGGTTATTTACTGGCTTGTATTTCAGTCCTGGCTTCTTTAAGAGTCTTTCAATCTGCTCATGGTTGAAGTTGGAGATACCAATGGCTTTTACCAGACCAGCATCCACCAGCTCTTCCATGGCCTAATGAGGAAAGACAACCAACGTGTGTTCCTGACGGGGTTTTGCTGCCAAAGTCAGTATCTAATTTCCCTGAAGCTAGTGACAAAACAGCAAACAACTCAAGCTAGATTAAATAACAGGATCTCAAATAATAATCAAAAAATAATCTTTGTAACTTGTATTACCTGTATGCTTTATGCCCCACTGCAGATGGGAAAGCAATGCAAGAATGGCTTGGCCAACCCTTTTGCAGTGGAAGCAAAATTATTTTCCTTTATCTTCACTGGGGGTAAATTCACCAGAGCTAAAACACTAGGGAGGCATCTCCACCTCCTCCCCTGTCTGCACACGGCCTCTGACAGGGCAGAACCCAACAGGGAGGCTTCAACTCTGTTACCACAGATCTGCTATTGTAGAGAAAACTATTGCTTCCTAGAGCTGCAGCATCACGGAAGTGCAGGTAGCAGGAGCAGACCCGGAATCCCATCAGTCCATGAGGAAAGGAGGATTGAAGGACAGCCTGAGATGTTGATGCTCAACAATGAAAAGCATGAGAATTCCCTATCTGTATGGCACACCCATTAAACTAACAGCCCCACCCGAATTAATCTACCCTCAGGCTCTACTGTTGTGTGCATTCAAGTATTAATTCAGTGACAACTTCCTCCTCTTCGGCCTTTGTAAAGACATGCCTCTCTTGCTCCCCAAAACCAGGGGGAGCAGCAGAGCTGTTCATTCTGGTTACGAAACACACTTTTGTGCGACTACCCTCCATCCCCAAACCCAGCCCTTAATTTCATGGTGCACACAGATCTTTGCTCCCTCCTTGGTGCTGACACCTGCTTACCTCCCATGTGTCCAGAAAATCTGTATCGCTGGGGATGATCATTCCCTTGTCATCCGCAGGAAGCAGTTCTTCACCAGCCTGGGATTTCAAGGCAGAGGAGATAAAGACTTTTTTCTAAGAGCTGGATTTCCTACTGTTTACTGACACTTCTGACTGGATATATAGGCAGCACAATAGCAAGTTATTAAAACATCACCCATTAACTAAGAATTCTCCAGGTTCATCAGTATTCTCTTATATATTTTACAAATCAAGCCCTGCACCCAAAGAGTGGGGATTAGTAGTAATTATGTAATTTAGTCAGATCCAGAGACAAGGGAACAGAAGTGGTCTACCTTTATTCTACATTTCTTTGTTTATTTTACACAGGTGTGGACTGGGGAAAAAAAGCAGCACTTTTCTTGGTCATGCCAGATCAAGCCAACATCTCCAAAACCTGAGATGTTCACGCTGTTCTGGCCAAGCAGGAGGCCACCATCCTCTGTTGGCTCCAGTTTCCCTGAAGACCCAGGGGTTCACTAGCACTGCTCATCCCTGCAGTTATCTAGCCTCAACAGCATAGAAAGCCAGACTTACTAGCTAAAATATACCACTACCTAGTTAGTGACTGAATGCTTGCTACCAGCAAGTTCAGGGAAGAGCTAAATGAACCACAATGCATCCCATCTGTATAACAAAGATGGTCACGGCATAGATGAGAGAATGCACACTGTTTCTAGCCAGGGAAGGAAAAGAGGGATGTAGAGCAGGAGTACCTTGAATCCCATAGGGTAATGCATCAGGTAGAGGTCAAGGTAGTCCAGTTGCAGTGCAGCGAGGCTCTTCTTGCATGCTACCTTTACCAAGGACTTCTCGTGAAAGGTGTTCCACAACTGTGAGAAGAAAGCAATCCTGACTGTGACTTTACAGCTTCCACAGTCCAGACCTGGAGGCAGAACCTTCTCCCTTGCTGGTCTGGGAGGAAAACTCCCTCCCCACCTACTCAGTGCATGCTGAGGATGACAACATTTGAATGGTAAGGTGGGACAGCCACAGCACAAAGAGGGGAGGTCAGCCAGGAAGGTGGACCGTTAGTATTCCTACTTATGAGATTCTCAGAAAGAAATGTAATATCTCCCAGGTGTATCTGAGATGGTAAAGCTGCTAGTGGCAGAATCTTATTTTCTATTTTTTCAGCCTAAATTTTGAGTCTTGAGCAGCACCATCCTTCTGTCCCTTTTAACTGGCCAACTTCAGACTGAAGCCAGACATGTGTCCTCCTGCCCTGTCCACCTATTGCCTTGCAGGCTTACGTTTTGTACATGACACCATTTGTAAATGTCTCGCACACCACTAAGTAGCACAGAATCTTTGAATTCAGACATCTGTCTTTTTTTTTTTTGCTGATCTTTCTAACGTGCGTGCAAATGAACCTTCAGTATAATTATGTGACTTAATAGAGACAAGGAAGTTATTAGATCAGTTAATACGAAGTAAATTGTCAACGGTTCCTGATAAAGTTTAGTCAAACCGCAAAGAAAGGATGGCGTTTATAGCACACAACAAGACAACCTAGAAGTGAATGTCAGGAAAGTGAATAGGTTCTTATGTTATCTGACAGATGTAACAAGTGCTTCTCCCTGAGAGAAGCTAAATGCCCCAATTTTCCTGCATTCTTGTACCTTAGTGACAATGAAAAGGTCTTCTCGTTTCACAGCCCCCTCCTTGATCTTCTGCTGGACTGCATTCCCTATTTCGTTCTCATTCTGGTAGAAATAGGCACAGTCAAAGTGGCGGTACCCTGCGTCGATAGCAAACTTCACCACCTCTTCCACCTTCCCTGGAGGAGCCTGAAAGCGAAAAAAAGAAACCAGGAGCTTTCCCGTGGCCTTCTGCCAGAGCTTGCTGCTGTGATAGCTCTGCCAAACCCCCATCTCCAGCTGCTGCTGGAGTTCCCTCGACACCTGCCTTTACAGCGAGTTTCAGCTCTCCAGGCCAACACTTCTGTCAGGCATGAGAACAGAGCAGAAAGGAGTTGGCTCCGGCGAGACACTTGTGGTTTGCCATTTCCAGCAGCGTGATGCCCAGCATCATTTCCCAGTGCTGGCTCTCGGTGTTGCCCAAGCACTTTTGCCAGCCTGCCTTCCCCACGAAGGCAGTTTCAAGGCGCTGGGCTCCCCTCAGCCGCTGACCCCATCCCAGGGATGCAAGCCCCGGGACAGGCAGCCTGGTGCAGCCTGCTTTGGGCTCTTTTGTGTTGGCTACATCTTTTTCTCCCCTCCACCGCCCCCCCCCGCTCTTCTTTGCCTTCCTCCACCTTCTTCGGTCCCTGGTTTGTTTTGGTTTTTTCTTTCCTTTTTTTTTTTCCTTTTGTTTTCTTTGTTTTTTTCTTCCCCCTTCCCCGCCCCGGCCCCCCCGCATCCTGGCAGCCTGCCCGGTTACACAAGCGGCCGCCATGGCGGCAGGCGCTGCCAGCGGGCCCTGAGACCAACCCCCCGGTTCCCCTCCACAGCCCCCAGGCCCCTCCATGGCAGCCGCTGCCCCACAGCGGGAGCCCCGGGTTTGGGCGCCGTTTCTTTTTTTTTTCTTTTTTTTTTTTTTTTTTCCTCTTTTTTTCCCCCCCTCCTCCGCGCCTGTCTGACCCCCCTCTCCCT
>WUAM01000278.1:388879-426009 GCA_024336885.1 Actenoides hombroni
GGGCAGGGACACCTCCCACTAGAGCAGGTTGCTCAGAGCCCCATCCAGCCTGGTCTTAAAAACTTCCAAGGATGGGGGAAAACTTCCAAGGATGCTATTACTGCCTTGTGCCCCCCTGCATTCCCGCTGAAGAGGAAAGAAATCAGCTGTGGCATCTACCTCAGGCTGCTCCTCGTGGCATCTTGACCTTCATAAATCACATCAATCACATCAAGCCAGCAGGATTCACCAGTAGCCTCTGAAGTGCTGGAAATACCAACAAGGTAATGCAATTTTCTCTGTTCCCCAACTGCACCTCTTCCTGTAATTTGCTGGCTGTTCTTAGGCGTTCAGTTGCTCGGCACAGCCACCCAAAACAGGTGAAAAACAGGTAATGTTTTTCAAATGTACTTTGGGGAAAGGTCTGGTTTGAAGTAGTTATTCACCACCTCGCAGTGAATTCGCTGGGAATTAGGTACCTAAAAACATATACATGGGGCTTTAAAAGCCTTTTAAAAGAATGACCTATCCACAGAAGCACCTTAGGTGCACTGATTCTCTGTAAATGTTAGGCTCTGTAGGTCTGCATTCATCTTGCCTAACTTTAGGTACATAATTGATGCACTTCACTTAGGAAAGTAATTGTCCTAAGTCTCCCCTGTAGTCAGTAGAGAGAAATAAGTTGCTTGTACCACTGAGATCTCAAAATATCTCAATTGCTGTCAGTAGGTGCCTTGTTATCTCCTAGGATACCCAGGGTAACTCTCATTAAGTGCCTAAAATTAGTTAGTAGGGAGGTGGGGACTACCTGTCAATTGCTTTTAAGATCGCAACGTAGATGTTTTTGAAAGGTAACTTGTTAACTTGAAAAATGTTTCTTTCTGATAAAGGTCAGAATTTTTTTTTTATTTTATCTTTTTTTTTTAAAGTAAGGAAAAGGCAGCTGAGATGCTTCTTACAGCAGATACTCAGCCCTGCACTACAAACCTAAAACAAAGAAAGGGTGATTTTGGTTGTAGGTGCTCACTGATACAGAATTGTAACTATGGTGCTTTGGAAAGGATTGGGTCTACACCAAGGAGCTGTGGCACTGTAAGGTGTTCCCTCTGTGCCTGCCTTTGCTTCCTCACCAGGTGTTACACACCTGTGGAAAAGGTGCTGCTTTGAGTAGATATTTTTATCCATTTATTTCTGGCAAATCATTTCAAGAGGCTGGAGAATTTTTACCTTTAGAAAGGAGGTTTTTGAACAGCAGTCAGTGAAACGTCAGGCCACATCTCAGAGTCCTGTGTGGGTTGCTGAATGGATCTATCTGTAAAAAAATATTAGCTGAGATCTTTCATAAACTGTGTAAACATGCCTTCCTAGGGAATCAAAGGGTACAAAGTAAGATGATTTGGGTCAGAAGTTCTTCTATTTCCCTTTCTGGTTCTCAGTGTGCACCCAAATGCCTCTGCTATTATTAGACCCCTTTGCAGACACAAACACAGAAACACATTGGCAGTCACTACTGGATTAAAAGATTTATCTCAAGAAACAATCTGGCTGACATTGGGGAATGGATGGTAGAAGGCAGAAATGAAAACAGTCAGATATGAATAACGTGGTTTCTTTTCTTCATTTTCTTCCCTGCATATGATCTGCTTTCACACCCAGTTGTTAATATTAGAGGCTCAAGAAATGATTGTACAGTAATTTATGTAATAAATCCTGGCACTTAGTCTGTGGTACTGACAAACATATGTTCTAGGAGGCTGAGGCTCATTAAGCATAGCTCTTTCTCACTCACTGCTGTTACAGATTTTAAAGACTACACTTAGACAGGAATTATTCTTGCTCTGAATTAATGGTATTGAAATGTAAAGACATTTGAAATGGTCTCTCAAAGGCTTGTTTTGAATTGATAAGAACAGTGTGAACAAATTAGTGGCATGATCATGAGGAACTGTAAACCCAAAGGTAAAAATGGCTTAAATTAACAGGGGCATCATTACTGCTCTAGAGGGAGGAGAAGAACGTGTGTCTCTGTACTGCTTCCTACCAGAGGTTCTGTATGACCATGAATTAGAGGCCTGCTGGAGTCTGTTTGTTCTGCCAGTGGTTTTCTTAGCCAAGTGAAGGCAAGACATTTATTCATACTCCTTAAGGATTTAATACAATAGCAGCAGATTCATCCCTGGGAGGAACCTAATGACATCTGCAGAGTTACAACGGGTGAAAGGTCTGTGCTGGAGAGCAAGTGGAAAAGAAGAAACCAAAACTTTCTTCCACTGGGTAGGGGCCTTTGCACACCATTGAAATTCTTACTTAACTTAAAACATGGCTTTGAGCTCGAAGAGGTTGCTTTACATTGGACCCAGTGGTGTGGTAGGTTCAGTTGCTCTTACATGAGATTCTGCTCCATTACATGGACATAAGAATTTGCAGGTAAAGATTGTCCTGCAACACAATGCACTTGGGCTTTTAATAAAGGACTTGATGAATTTATATTCCCTAGTGTGTTAAAATAAACCCCAAAAACCCAGAACTTATGAGACAGGGTAGGCTGAACTCCTCCTCTGTAACATTTCTTGAAATCACAAATGTTATTCCAGTGTAACCTTCCAGAAGAAAAAACTCTCTAGTTCTTACACAAAGTAGGACTTAATCAGTTTTGAAAACAGCCCTCGCTTATGAATAGCAATGCACAAAATACTCTGCAGGACCAAGTTAGCTTTCAGTGGAGCAGGATTAGAATTGTGTATGCTGCACGTTGCTGATTGCATGATGTTACTGAGCTAATTAAAGGTTAAGTTGCGAGTTTCTGTTGCGAGTTGCCTCCTTGCTATTCTTTATCTTGTCCTTCTGGATTTGCTCTCCTACCGAAAACAAACGTAAGAACCTAATTGAAGTAATTTCACATTTTTTGAAGTCACGATGATTAACTTCAGTCCTTTAGTCTGAGTCTTTTCTTGTTTTCTTTCTTCACTGGTCAAGAGGAGGTAGGGCAAAAGTTTCTTTAAAAATGTTGAAGGTTGCCAACATGTTCAGACTCTCAAAACTTTTATCAGCCATGCTAATGGAAATATTACAATGTCATGCAAATGTGAGTTAGTTGGCAGAACATCTTGTTGCAGACAAGGGAAAAAAAAAACCAACCCTGCATACTGAGTGGCATATTTATACTTTTCAGGGGCCTACTTATTGGTTTAAAATGGAACACATGTAGCTGTACTTTGTAAAAATAATGAAGTCAAGGCTATAAAATAACTAGGCTTCTCCAGTTTTCAAACACTCTTTCAGATCGACAAATTGAAAAGGTTTTTCAGGATTCTCTTGTGGCTTTATGCACGAAAGATGAAATCATTCAAAGAACAGGTCATACAGATACCATCTGATATGTGGATCACAATAATGCACTCTATGCTAAGAAAATAAGACCACTACAGAAATGGTCGTGAATGAGATTTAGCATCCATTGTTTCCTATAAAATTGATTGACAATTCTTTGCTAACTGTGTAATTTTTAAAAGAGCTACAGGAATTGCTCAGCCCAACCTCGTTTATATAGTGAAATAAAGCTTTGTGTGCTTTTATCCATCATGGCAAGCATAGAAAAAATACCAGCACTTATCTGATCCTGGCTTTACATAATGCAGCATTAGTCAACAAAGTTTTACCTGCATTCCTCCTGTGGGTTACTGGGTCAAATACTGAAAGTCATTACCATTTCATGGCTGCTCGGTGTCTTGTTTTAAAAGAAGTCAGAGAGCTCAGCTTAGCTTCTGACAGGCCAGCAGAGCTGTACCAGAGATGCTAGGCTGCTCTGGACAAAAAAAAAAACCTGAGCTAAACCTCAGCTTTAGGCTGTGGTCCAGCAATGAGTTCCATCGATGTTTCCATGGAGCTCAGTGCAGGATCAGCCACAGTTGCTTTTTAAAAAATATTCTCGTGAGGCCACAGTGTTTCCTGTCTTGCTGGGATCATGGGAGGAAGAACAGTCATTTTGTGTTATTTTGGCACATCTTCCATGCCTTTCAGCGGAGCATGGAATGGAGGCAGGCTCAAAAGGCACCTTTTTGTTTTTTCGACTTGTAGTGAGCTGTGAAAAAAAGGGTTGAAGCAATGAGTTGAAATGTTTCTTTGGGGAACATTGCCTTGTCTCTTTTTGTTTCTTTCTTTTTTTTTTTTTTTTCTGGAGAATTATAGATTAAAGATATCCCCAGACAGAAGTCTGGATCAGAATAATCCTAAATGATGGATGCTGCTTCATGATCCTCATTCCTGGGTTTGTAGGTGTACTTTAGTTCTGCAACTGCCAATCAACATCTCAGATCTGAACATCCCCAGTTGTGGGAGCTATATCATGCATTCCTAATTTGATTTCAGCTGACATGGTTATCATGGCAGAAAGGAAGGAGAGACGTCTTGAAAGAGAAACTTTTCCTCATGCTTACCCATAAACTGAAGCATACTGCAAAACACTTCCAGAGCTTCCACAACTCTGCTGCCCTTTCTCTCAGAAAGGCTGGCAAAACACTAAATAAATTAAACCACATTCTGAAAGTTCATACAAATAGTCTTTGCTCTTTTCCCAAAGTTAGTGAACAGCTTTTGAGTGGGGAATGATGCTGCACCAGCTCCTTAGAGGAGGGATGTTATTTTAAGCCAGCTATAATTCCGCATTTCTGCAACTGACAGTTAGACTTACTGGCTGGGGAGGGATCTGGCTTCTGGCCCTGAAAAGGAAAACAAAAGGTCCCGCATACACTGAGTTGTAATGCTGCTGATGCCACTCAAATTCTGCATGGATTAATGGTACACAATGGTGCAAGTCCTCCTCCTTGCTTTCAGACATCTCCACCATGCATCTCACCCGCTCATACAGACTTCTCTAGCAGGCAATGCAACCAGGAATACTCCACCACAGTGATTCATCTCACCTTAGGGTAGATGGTTGAGCCCTGTCCTGCAGGTAAAACTCTTGCAAGCTGGTTCCTTTCTGGTCTTTGTGTGGGGTCTAGTCAACTAAGTCTACACAGCTGGAGTTTCATGATCTAAATTCTTTTCCTGCATCTACATGCATTTCACTTAGCAAAGGGATAAATCCTTCAGAAGTGTAATGGGATATTGCATTTTGATCACAAAGTTACCTGCAGGAACTAGTTTGGAGTAGTTCTGTTATTTCTTTTGTTCAAAATGATTTCTCACCTTTCTGGGAGTCTGTTTTTCAGATGCTCAGATTGCAGCAGGGGTTGTCCACTCAGCTCTTTGCTATGCTCCTTTCTCCATGTCCCTGAAGTCATGCAGCATTTTGGGTACTCTCTAGACATATGCAATTCAGATTAGCCCTCTGTTGTGATGATGGTGTTTAAGATTGCTTTCTTGCTCTCTCCAGCTTCATTCAATGTGCTCCCATTTCCTCTCTTTCAAGAAACTCGCTTTCCCATCTGACCATTGTAAAATTAATCCACAGTCTGAGCATCCTTACTTCTTACCTGCAACTTGAAATCTGAATCTAGAGCTGCTTTTTATTTCAAGGGCACTGAGCAAACTAAATAAGCTCCTTAAGGTTCACGTTCGGTTAGTGGCATGTGCACGCAGAGAAGAAACTCCACCTCTGCCCTTCTGTGTTTTGACCTGCAGTGTGTATTCTCCACGCAGAGTTGCAGGTGTTACAGAATATTTGAAGGGTGAAGGAAACAGAGAAAACAAAGGAGAGGACCATCAATCCCTGTCTGGCAGTGCTGTGTGCTATACATTAAGACAGGAAGCAGGTGAGTCTTAGAACAGGGGTTTCACATGATCGAGAGTGAGGTAAAGCATCTGGCAAGAGCTTCCTCTATCAAGAACAACTAGAATTCTGTGTCATATTTCCAGCCATGTTATGAAACCAAAGGTTCTTTAAGCAACAGTTAGGACAATTTCCTCTTTTTCTAAAGTATTTGTTCATCCAGCAACTCAAGAAATAGTTACTGATATTTTAAGTTGTTAGTTTTCTAACAAACTTAAGTATAATTACTGAGAATATTCTAAATCCAGATTGTTTGGTTTCTGGAACAAAACCAGCTTGTTTCCAAACCATATTTAGAAGCTAAAGAATCAGTTGTCTAAGACCCCCTTATCTCATGCTGCTACAGGACTCTGGAAACAGCTGCATGGTGAGGTGATGTCCTCTTGGAAACCTCTGGTGCACTTGGAGCAAACCCCTAGAGTTCGTGCCACTTGGCAAGGATACTGTAGTCTCCACCCAAGTAGTGCACACTGTGGGAAAAGACAAATTCTGCTTGGCCAGAACAAAACCCTTGTATCTAAAGGGCAGGAGAGGAAAAGCAGAAATGGAGAATCACAGATGGGAGTAACATCTAAGACTTCACATGATTTGGCTCACCTTGACTTACAGTCTGTAACAGGACATATTATTCTTAATGGTACTCCAGATCAGTTAAAACGGAGATATTGCAATAGCTGCAGCTAAACTTTGAACTGGAGCATTCTCACATATCTAACATAAAAAAATGTACTGTCTCATTCATATTGTTATTCTTTTGTATTATTCTATTTATTTTATGTTATTCCCACATTTTCTGGTGCTTAAAATACTTTGGAATAACTGCCAGCACAAAATTACATGGTTGAGTTTGTCAAGAAGTGTAGTTGTATGACATTTAAGATTTTGGAAACTGGGATACTACCAAAGAGAGTTTAGATTGCAAAAATGCTGAATAATAGAAAAAAATGAATATTCATCTATAAATAATCTCGGTAGGCTTCGGAATTCCATAGTGGTGAGAAAAACAAGGCAACAGCTTTCTTTGTTTTGGATATGCTCCATGTTGAGAAAGTTTTTCTGGTAAATAGACACTAGTAACGACTTTTCAATGAAATCCTAGGACCTGGAGCAACTTTGTGGCAATGGGCATATGGCAGTGCTGTGCCCTTCCAATGGTGGGCATTGCCAATTAAAAGAAGTGTGAATAGAGATTGAATGTCACCATTTGATAATACTGTGAGCTCCACGTGTGCCTGTCAGTTGCTGTAGCTGTGTGGTTGACCTTGCTTAGGCATGGTCACATCAAATTCTACTCACAACCATGCATTTTCACTGAGCTTTCAAAGTGGTGTTCTCCATCCCAAATGGACTTTTGGTTTCACTTTCCCATCGTTCACACAAGCACCTTGCGGGACTGAAAGCTGGCTGTTCCCCCAGTGAAATGCAGTGGGCTTCTGTGTTGCAGTGCCTCAGCTTCCCTCCCTGTCCCACACACCACTGAAGAGAAAAGTGGTTGTGAATGAGGCTGAATTGATGTTGCTGAGTGAAATGATCTGGCTCACTTTACTGGTCAGGGTACCAGGTAACAGAATGGAGATCCATGTGTTTACATATCTGCTGGTCCTGCTATTGTACCTCTCTGGGAACACGTATTGTTGTATAGCAGCAGCTCTGGGGAACCTACATGCTGTGCCTGCTTTGGAAGCACTGGAAATCCTTCATTCAGAACCACGCAGACAGGGCCAGCAGGGTGGAGGAGCTGAGGGAATAACAAAGAAACTGATGGTAATGACACCTGGAAACTGCATCACTGAATGCAAGATGCAGTTGCCAGAGTTAAAGTACCAGGCATGGTATGTAGTTTTATCATACCTACAAGCAGTATAAGATGCTTTTGGCATAAACTCCCCATAAGCACAGTTCCAAGGCTTTATCTCGCAGCTAGAGTTTAGAACAAAGCAGATGTGAAGATTAAGTTTCAAATGCAATACACTGGTTTATAAATCTACTTAGTAGATTGAAATATAGCTCATGTACTGCTAAAGATTCTGATTTAATAACATCTCTCCTCTGGAAAAAGGCAAACAACTTCCCCTCCAAACCCCCCACCACTACTACCAATGCAACATATATTTTCCAGTTATAGATTATTGTTTACCTCTGCTTTGGAGACATGAAACATTAGCTGTGTAATGAAATTTGTCTGTGAAATATTCCTATACCCCTGTCCAGGCATTTATAATTTACTTTCTACTTTTCATGACATATTTTGAACATTTCTCCTGAAGGAGAATAATCTTGCAAGGGCTGCCTCATGCATGGACAGATTATAGGCTACTTTTTTGTTGGTTTATTTTTTTATATTTAACCTCCTGAAATGTTATCATGATCTGAATAACTAACAACAACCTGCAGCTACAAGAATAAAAGCTACATTTATGCCATCAGTGTAATATTGCACGCATTGTATTAACTGCAATAAAGTATTTTATACATGTATTGCTGTTTTATATAATACAGATCCCATGGTCTATAATTAGTGATGTATTGGTTTATGTCAGTATTACAAAAAGATGTATTATTTCCTAAGTGGACTCTGATAGGAGGAGTGTCAATGTGTGCAGCATGCCCTGCTGATGGCTGGGCAAAAGGCTCAGCACAGACCTATTAGCCGCAGTAAGTTTCTGCTGGATGTAAAACTAATGCCTAGCACCCTCAGTGTGCAATACAAAGTTAGGCTGAACCCTATTCCTAATCACATCAACCCTGAGGGTGGGACTGTGATTTCCCGTTTTAGCACTGAGAAAAATGAAGACAACAACCACAGGAGCCAAGCTAGCAGAAGATACAGGTCTTGGAATTCCCATTCCCCAACCTAGTGCTTGGTATTCTGACTCTTCACACTGCTACATGTCACAGCAAAGCATCTTTGGTGCCTTTGAAATATGTTTTCTTTGGGGTAATATATTTATAATGTAAAGAAAGACATTTGGACTTTTTTGACTCTTCTAAGCAAAAAGATGAATTAGATGTACAGACACACACAGACACACAAAATTGTTAAAAAATTACTTGGTAATCCAATGGCAAAGATCTTTTGTCCCAGCTGATGGATAGTCCTGATGCCAAGACTGAGTCCTTTCCCGATTACAGCCTGTGGCTGCTCATGATCTCAGTGGGATGTGGAACATGAGGAAAAGCCTGGTATCAGAGTTCAAACCTACAGCATGGTGCTGAGAGAAGACTGTCATAGAATTTTTAAATAGCCTGCTTTCTGTGAATGCCACTCCAAGGGAATAAAGATAAGACTGGATAGTTCTGGAAGGTTCCCAGAAAGTTAGCACAATTTTAACTCAATCTCATATGGTTTTTGGAGGGTGCATATTTTTGATGTATTTTGATGGTTATTTTACTCCTAACCCATGAAATCCACAAGTAAATATCACTGGCTAGACCCAGAATTATAAAAGCATTTCAGCTGCTTTACTCAAGCACCAGAGGAAACATGGGGGAAAACAGTATGTGCATGATGATGTTGCATACTAAAAGAGTAAAAATAATACTAGAGTAGTTAATTTTATTACTTCCCCCCTTGGAAAAAGCAGTAGCCAAACAAGGTGAGATTTTAATTTGGTATGGTCACCAACATCTTTACCTGTTGTTCAGGACTCTTACGACTTTTAGCTAAACTGTTCCATGTATGCACCTGTTGATTATGTAAAGATCATTATATCTCCTTCCCACAATGCACTGCATTAGCTTCGGGTCCAACCATCACATCACATTTAGGCACATTGTTTCTGAACTCCTGAAATTAACACCAGAGACCTTTCCAACTGTAAAGAGTTTTGCTGGCATCAACTAGTTCCAGCTGGATGTTTCCCATAATTCAAACTCTTATCTGGCTGTGGCTGGTTAAAGTAGTTGTTTCTAGCTATTGCATGAAGATTGTCATGATTTCACAAGGGGATTAAACGTACAGTAAAGTAGTTACTTAAGTGCCTGATGTTTGTGTGAGCCAGAATACAACGTAACAATGGGCCAGTACCTAATCTCAGAACTATCTTTGCTCAGATTCTGGGCAAGTTTGGGCTCGAATGTGCACTGAGCAGTTTGACACGTTTCTAAATGAATGTTGTCACCTTGTTCTTCAATTTAGCTGGGACACTTCTTGAAAAGTCATTGCAGCACAGAAAGACATTTGCAGATGGTTTTTATCTTCACTCGTTTTATGATTTGTACTCTGTTTTAGTAGCTTTGTTATGACTTGTTTGAAGAGAATGCAAATTCATTATTGCATTTTGCAGGAATGACAACACTCTGCTCAAAGTGTCTCAGTTTACCTCTCTTTTAAACACTTTGCCACTGGTGCACCAGGGGCAAGGGGGGGGAAGTACTCGTTCAAGAGAAGCATAACTCAGTACATTCCTACTATGCTCAAGCCTATAAAGCCATTAAACATTTTTTCTTTTTTTTTTTTTTTAAGGATGATTGCATCAGTTTTATTCTTGTGGAATCTATTGAATGCAATTCCTTGGTTTGAACCTTACCTAATTTTTATTTGTTTACTCCCCCTTGGCCATTAAAGTGATTTATTTTGTTCTTTAAAACTACTAGCAGCTCCTTCCATGCATTAGAAACCGTGCTGTGTGACAAGTTCTCCTCTCTATCAGCTCTTTTGTTGTGACCATGAGGAAGATGGTTCTGTAGCTTTCCTCTATTCTTACTTGTCACAGAAGAAATTTATTTCCCAAACCCAGAGGGATTCTGAGAGGTCCAGAGAAATTACAAAGAAGGGACCTTATTTTTCATCCAGTCTGTGCTGCTGGGCTTGTGAGAGCATTCTTCATCCACACTAATTTTAAAGACCTAGATTTGACCTTTAACACCTGTTTCCAGGGTCACATTATTCCCTTTTTTAACTTCAAATTTTGCTCCATTATGAACCTTTCTTTGCATGCACAGCAGAAAGGAAGTGGAGAAAATACGTTCCTCTGCACATTCTTATGTAAGTCCAAGTGTTTTGCTTATTTGTTCTTCCCTACCTAATTGTTAACTCCTAGTATTGAACTTCTGTAGGATTCACGTTTTGTTTCACCGATTCCTCCACCTACTTCTTTTTCAAATAACTTATTGATGACTCACAGAACCAGTTATGCAGATTGAATCACAAAATGTTATGATGCCTTGGATGGATCACACTGATGCAGACAAGGATGCCGTTTAATGCTGTGGGACTTTATGGAATGTGCCTACTGTGCGGATATCAAAACTAGGGGAGATGACCTTGCTTTGGGGGTGTGCTTCCACAGAGTTCTAAAATACTTCTTAAAAATGCTTTATAAATAAAACAGTAGAGCTTTTAACATTTAAAGGCTTCAAGACATGCCACACATCTTACTGCAGAGCATTTATGAGTCACCTGCTGACCCTGCTGCTCCTACCTAAGGTATAAACTTTTGGCAAAAGAAAACAAAAAGAACACAGTAATGGGTGGTAATTAGACCCAGCAATATGTAGCAGGTTGTGTGCTGTTGTTGCATACTGTTCTCATGCTTATAGCAATACACCTACTTAGCACAATACCATTTCATTTGTACAAGGGGGTGAAATATAACTTTTCCTATAACGTGAATGAGACTTAAAACTGGTAGTCATTCCAGAAAACACGTGTGAGTCCTATATTTGTACTCTAAACCCTGTCTCACTGGTTGAAAGAGAAAACAGCAGTTGATTTTGAACAGAACCACCTCTCACTCCCTTAACTTTTAGCATTACAGTAACAGGACTCCATAACCTCTGTGGAAAAACAAACAACTCCAAAACTTAGGATAGTAAGGAAATGAGACAGAAATCAATTCCTTTTAAATCATTTAATGCATTTACTTGTTTTTATCTCCCATCTATCTTGAGCTGTTTATTTTTATTCCCTTCTGGGGGGATGTTGCAGCCATTAGAACCCTATCTCTCTTTATTGACTCCTGCTCCCACTACTTTAGTGGCACCTGCCTGCTTTGCAGTTGGCTTTAGCCTTATGAGTGTCTGTGTTTCCAGTCTTAATGTCATCTGTAAAACCAGTCATACCAAGAAAACACGTGCTGGTGCTCACTGCCGATTGAGGTTTGGGACGGGGTTAATTAAGAAAAGACCCTGGAAACACCAGAAGAGACTTATGAAGAGATACAGATAACAGGAAGCCTCACAGCTTGAATGTTGACCAGGACTGTTCAGAAGTACTGTTTTCTTAAATACAGAGGATGGAGAATGTCAGATGAGGAAACAGTTCTTTGTAAATTAGAAGTTGCCATATACATAAACAACAGAGCAGGCTGGGTAACAGAAGCTCTGCTTGTCCTTTAGCCCAAGAAAGGCAAAATGTAAAAGAATTACTAGCCTATCTCCAAGGATTAGTGCCATCAGGTATGTTTTAAATAATGCAGTGCCAAACAATCCAATTATCATTAATTTCATAGCTGATGGCAAACTTTGTCACTTTTCATATTTCTAGTTGGATATTTTAATTGGAAATATTTCATATCTCTAGTTCAACCTTGTAACAGCTGTGTCATCTCAGTAGTTGTCTAATGACATAATAATTGTACACTTATTGCTGACATTTATTAAAATTTGTGCTAAAAGGGCCAGTTCTAAGTCTGTCACAAAAGTCATGACTGAATGTGTTTATCACCATCATTTTTCAGTAGGTTAGACATCCCAATCATTTCCAACCCATAATTTAATGGAATCTTGAGACGCCTTTGGGTAGAAGCCTGCTTTCTTAAGAAAGAATTTTTTTTTCCTGAAACACAAGGAAAAATTAATAATTTTACCATCACTGTCAAATTGTTCAAACTCAACAGTTTTTACTTCAATTACTACATGATCTCATGATAACAGAGACCTCGGAGGATCCAAGGTTAATGGTAGATTTGGGTAGGGGCTGACTAGAACTGCAGTGCTTGGAGTTCAGATTTTCCCAAAGCCTCATATCCAATGTTTGAGTTGTTTTTTTTTTCCTGAGGGAAGCTCTGATACAGCAACCGTGGTTTTTTTTCCTTCACATCTGTAGCTAACTGACTCCTAAAAACTGACAAGAAAAATCCTAAACTGCCAAGACACAGCGGTACAACCATAAGGCAGTTGCAGGTTCAGTGCTTTGCTGAAACGTTACACAAAACCCTGGCCTTTTCTTTATACAAGTATCAAAATCTGGGTCTCTAGGAGGCATCTAGGTCCTTTTTTCTTCTCCTCCACCCATCTGCCCTTCACACAGGTACAGGGTTTTCAGTAAACTTTTTAAAGCAACTGGGAAGAAGCTGCCCCATGTAGTACTTTGGTCTGGGAGATAAAGGATTTAATTCCCTCCTTTCCAAAGAATATTAGAAGCACTGTGATTTGACAGGTCAGCACTGACTGATGGAAATCACACGAGACATGCTGAATATTCAGCAGTAAATCAGCCACAGGGCCCAGGGAAAATCAGGGGTAGTTTGTCTGTTATAGTAATAGTTTTGAAGTAGTATGAATAGGCTTCAGTCTTACGGCAGCAGACATAGTCAGCTGGTCCCCTAAAGAGAACATTCCTTTCCCAATGCATTACATGCTAAAAAATCCCACTGTTTTCACTTTTTGTTTTGCTTTTAAACACATATAGAACTAGAAAGCCTGGGATGCTGAATTCCACTGTTAAGGCCATGGAAAGAGACTCTAGCCTCTGCAAAAATAGAGCTTCTTTCTTGATATTTCTTATATTCTCGCTTTCTGTCAGTAAAAGAAATTCTGCAATAGTTAAATCATTGAAATGTTTCAGAGTCAGTGCCAGTAATTTAGTGTCTTTACTCATTTCTGTCATTCTGGTCTCCTATTATTTTTGAAGTTTCTAAGCCAATGCAATTCTTGCATTAAAGACAAATAAAATAGCTTCGTGACACCTCCCTTACCCCTTCATGAAGAAAATTTAAAAGTTATCACAGAGATTATGGTTGCAGATTTGAATCACTAAAAAAGTGTTTAGGAAATGTTAAATAGTTCTGTGTGACAAAAGCAGAAAATAAAATTTTAAAAAGCTACAACAAACAAACAAACAAAACAACAAATCAACCAAACAACAAACAAAAAACCAAACTAACCAAACAAACAAAACCCAACCTCTCTTTTTCTGAGCTAGGGGCATCCTTATCCCTATTTTGCCTTAAGACACAAGTTCAGCTTGGACAGATATTGTATCTTGAAGAGTCCCTTGCTAGAAAGGTTCAAGTCAATACATCTTCACAGGGTCTATGGCTGGGGGTACACAGCCCTGCTTCCCATGAAAGGGCTATCCATGCTAAATTTCTCTTGTAAGCACAGCTAATGTGAACCACAGAAGGGTTGAGGTTGGAAAGGACCTATGGGGGTCATCTTGTCCAACCTCCCTGCTCAAGCAGTGTCATCTGGAGCAGATGGGCTGGAGTATGGCTTGGCTGCTTGTTAAGGCAAGAAGACCCAAAAATAAAAACAAGAGGAGTCTGGAAAGGATAGTGTTTCTTTTCTGCCTGATCCTTTCTGTCTCCTGCTTAGCATCAAGGGAAACACAAGAGCACTTGAAGGCTAAAAGTAGCTTAAGCAGTAATAAGGAAGCTTTTAGGCTAGAGAGGACATCTGTGTGTACAGGAATGCAAGCAGATGAGTTATGGAAGGCTAGCTGAGGTATTGGAGAGGAGGGAAAGGCTTGCTGGGGCAGAGTGGCCTGTCACAGGGCCTGAGTATGTTGTTGGAAGCAGGTAAGGAGCTCTTGAGTCAGTATGGAGCAAGCCCTCTGGCTCTTGGGAGTTTTGTTATGTGCTGCTGTTGTTTAAGGTACAGGGAAAAGCTGCTTCAAAGGATTTTTATTTAGCTGCTCTACACAAGCTTTTTCTCAGCCTACATTTTAATGCTTGACAGCTGAGCTTTTACAAGTTTTCAGAGCCATTAATCAGAGCAGTGTTTTGGGAAGCTTTTGCAATGTATATTTGAGAATCTGTGAGGCACTGGTTTAAATTAAAGGCTAAGGCTTACTTCTGAGGCTGCTTTTGGCCTCTTTCTGTAAAGCATGGAGCTGTGTATTATTTCTAAGAACCTGTAATTAGTAGCAAATGTTTGTAAAATGCTAAAGGTTGTTGCTAGGGTGCTCCTTCAGGCTGGGATGTGTGAAGGATGGTTAAACCTAATTTAGATCTATTTCAAAACCTTTTTTTCTGAAGCTGCAAGTATAAATCATTTTTATGCAGTGCAGTACATTCTGACTTTTCAAATGGGCAACAGGAATAAAGGCATTCCTTCATGAATAGGTATGACTTTGTGTGAGCAGAAACTAAGCTCCTATTCTCTGAAGTAATTTTCTAGTGAATCAGACATGAGACAGGAAACAGAACTTCAGACTTAGGCTGATATTTTTCATAGCCGTGTTGATTCATTTGCCCAGAACCACTCAAATTCCAAGCTATATTGTCAACCTTCTATTCAAATAAGGACCAGAAGCATCTATTTATTTGTTTTCAAGGTAAATTACAACTTCTCTGAACTGAGAGTAAAAAATGATTAAGCATTAAAGTACCTCCCCCAAATTTCTTTATATAACATTATTTGCCTTTTGAACACATACATAAGGTTACACGTAACAACATCATGACTGCTTTTTGGTATGTTTGATGCCAAGTTTTGAGAAAAACCCATGTAAAAGGTGCTCTGTTTGTGCCAAAATGTCTCTGAAGATACTTTGCTGGACAGTACGCTGTTCGTTACCACACAGTGGCTCTGCAGGTCACAACTGCCAACGGACTAAGTTGACAACCTGCAGACCAGAAAGGCTGCCATTGCTCTCCTTCAGGTGATGGGCCACTGCCTACCACGGTGGGTGCTGGTTGCTCCTTCTGAAGCAGTCAAGGTGTTACGGCCAGGCTGTGGGATTCAGGTGTCGCCTCCGGTTCTGTTGCATGTGTCTCATGTGATTTTGGGTAAGCCAGTTAATGTTTCAATCCTCAGCCTTCTCCCTGGATGTTTGACATTCCTTATGCCCCCCCCCCTTTTTTTTTTGCACAGTGCCTTTGCTTCTGGTACAGCACTTGCACTGCCCATGTCAGGGCCAAGAAGGCACCAGCAGGTGCATCCCCTGATCAGCATCCCCTAGACAGGACCCCTACCCACTGCCTATGTCTGCTGGGAGTGGTGACCCATGGGGGAGCTTTTTTTATGATGGCCAGGTCACCTTAAATGCATCCAAATTTCTTCTAGACTGTGTGAAAAGGAAAGCAGATTTTCTCTCTCTTTGTAAGGTCGCCAGCCCACAGGCAGTCAGTGGCGAGCTGGAAGTGCTGTGTCCTGGGGTGACAGCACACCTTGCTTCTATCAAGGGTTGCCCACTCTGCCACGTAGTGTGACAGGCCATGGGAAAGAGGCCGGTGTGATTGTTGCAGCTATGCTCCATGCAGGGTTTATTTGTCCCACTTGCATTTGATTCTAAATGTACTTTTTTAATTCGCTCTGACACTGACATCATGCCATGCCTGGAATTCAGACATGTTTGTTGTAAGCCTGTCATAATCTGCCTCTGCTCACTGGTGGTTCTGCATCAGAAGGAACCAAGTTGAGGGAGATTATCTGTGGAGTTGGCTGTACAGAGGGTATGCTGTTAGCCATTTGTCATGCCAAAGTTTAAGGTTTGTCTTGGGGTATTTTGTTTTTTTTTTTACCACCTTGCTTCTAATTCTCCCACCAAACAAAAGCTTTAGCATTTTGTCTTAAAGTCTGTGATCAAAGCTTCAGAGCCTGTCTACAGTTAGAAGATTTATCTTTAAGATCATGAGTCAAGGCAGTACTATTATATGTATTTTGTTAGTGGAGTGTGGAAAAATAGGGTATCAGGATTTCCCCAGGGTGCATAAAGTTGTGGTATGGCCCATTTGCAAGTAAACAGGAAAGACTTATCACTGATTATGTTTTTCTTTTCCTGGAAGAATATTCAAGTTAAACATAAAATTTGTTCCAGAGTTTTTGTGTTAGGGTTTTTGTTGTCATTTGGGGTTTTTTTAATTGTCTTCCCCACCCCTTTTTCAACTGCATCACCTTTTACCTTAATGAAGGATCAAGGACAACCATGTGGTCTTAGAAACCCTTCTTTTGCAAGTTTCAACTACCAAAATGTTGATTTTTCAAGTGAAGGCACCTGAATGATATGCTGCTGCTAATCAAAGAATCAAGGTAGTAATTAGAATCAGACATGGTGAAGTGCTTATCTCCAGGCCATGAAGACTATAAAGAGACCCTCATTACTTTCCCTTTTTGTTTAGGACAGGAAATGCCTTATTTTTATAGTCTTGCTGAATTCTAAAGTCAGTCATCAGGAAGGCTATGTAAACTCTGAGCCAGTACTTAGAAACAAAACCAAGCTATCAGACTGATGCTTGAATAGTTTGGAGTTAGTTTTGTTTAAGTAATTTGTATTGTATGGAGTAAATTGTATTTTTAAGCTGTGGCTTCATGAAGTTTTACTTCAGTTGTCTGTGTAGTATTTCAGTATATGGACATCTGATATAGTTGTGATGCTGAAAAGCTGCAGCCAGGACAATGCTCTGTAGTCTTTGGAAGGTTGCTCTTAATTTCTTTCTCTTTGATTGGGAAAAGAGCTCAGCTTTTAGCTGAATGTAGGTGAGGGAGGGTGTTTTTTGAGAAATGTTATATTCTGTATCTGGCTTGGCTTCTTTATTTATCTGGAACTTGTGAAAAGATGTTTTAATGGCAGTAGTGGAAATAAAAGGCATAAAAGAGGGATGTAAGAACCCACCACTTGGAGGACAGTACCGCAAGCTGAAAAATGCTGAAGGTAATTTTGCTTCCTTAAAAATGACTTCTCTAAATGTGCAGATGCGGAAAAGAGGTTACATGGATTGTGCCCTCATGGAGTGGGTCCCTACAGGCAAGACTGCAGTGTGTAATTTCAGCTTCTTTTTCAGATGAATTCTAGTGGAAAAGAAATTCACAGAGCTTCATCTAAGTAATGGGAAACAGATGTATCAGGTAAGTGCTGTTGCTTGCACACCTCTTACTGTGTGTTCAAACTGTCTAGTCCTCACCTTGTTGATGATATGACCTGCTCTACAGAGGAAAACACTGCTATATTTTGCACTTTATAGGTAGTTAAAATAGTATCTCAAACCTGTTTTACAGTAATTCTGGAAGGAGCTGTTTAGTTTCCAATGTCATCAGTTTAACAGGCCATGGAGCATGTAAAATATCAAGAAATAACTGTCCATAAAAGCAGTGCTTTGCTCGCAAGTCTTTGCTGTTATTTTGATAGCTGTTGTTTGTCCTTGGTTTTGTTAGACTGGTTGGAGTATAGAACATATTACCTAAACAAAGTTTAAAGTATGGCTACTACTACCCATGCATCTCTGGAGAATCTGTTCATGAAGGCCTCCTGTGATGCAGCAGAGAAAGGCTCTTTGTCACTTGTTCCAGATAAGTTGGATCTTCAGAGTGACCATGCTGTGCAGACTCTCTTCTAAGGGTGTTTCAGCACTTATTCTGGAACCTTATTGCTCCTCAGAATAATAATAAAAAAAAAAAATCCACAAAAATTGCTTCAAGTAGCATTGTTTTGTGTAATCGTTTTGTGACCTGTTGTCCATGTCTTTGAGATGTGGTTCTTTGAGAGATCTATTAAAGGGTCTCCATACCTTACTGGCTACTGCATGTTGTCTCACTTGCCCTAGCCAGCTTGTAGGGCTTAGGATACCACTTCTTTCAGGTAGTGAACAGCGTGACTTGAAAAGTGGTATCCCTAGAAACAGTTTAGAATGGCATTAAGAGTCCTTTAGTAAGGATTCTAAGTTCAGTCCCTTAGTAAGGATTCTTAGTAAGTTCAGATATGGCGTCTTGTCTGCTATCTGATGACATCAGGCTTACCAGCTGCTAACACACAAGAAGAGCATGCTGGTACTGGTAGAAAAGGTGTTGAGAAGAATTCTGGGCAACCTCTATGTACCACTTTGTAGGAGATCTGATGGGACCCTTCTCAGATTTGTAGTGTCAAGAGTGGGATGGGGAGACTGCAGCCCATCTCTGGTACACATACTGTTTTGGCAGACATGTCTGACACATTTCATAGTAAGCAGTGTAGCTGGAGGAGAATGGCTAATGCCTGTTTATGGCTTACATTAGGTAGTCTGCTTGGAAGACAGGTGAAAATGTCCAGCTGAGATGAAGAGATGTGTTCCAATGTTTTGTGGAATCTCTCCTGAACAGATGTTAAGCTCCAAGAAGAAAGATGGAAAATTGAGGGAATGGCAGCATACAATGCAAGGATGTAGATTTATAGCTGCTATTGTACAGCTGTGACTTGGTTAGCATTAAAATGTGTCTAGAATGTAGATATAAACTGAATCTGATTCCCTTGTTAGTAGATTGTCCACCCCTTGCTAAACAGTTTGCTGTTGTTACTATGGAGAGCTAATACAGTTTAGCTTTTATTAAGCAAACAGGAGAATCTGCCAGTTCTTCAGCAAAGGCCTAATAAGGTAATTTCCTTCCTCTTGTGTTGACAGCAATGATGCAAGTCAAATACTGCAAATGGAAAAGTTGTCTCTTAAACTGTGCTGCCTGGGAGTGATGATGATCCTGTACTAGCTTGTATACTGACTGGCCTGGCTCTTAGAGTTTATGGTCTGATATCTGAGGACAGAGCTGCTATCCTTCTGGGAGAGAAAAAACATTCCCTGTGTTGCAAGGTGATATGCTATTTTAAAATCTATAGGCCAAGTTCAACAAAGCTCCTTGTTTGGGGAATTTAACTGGTGCTCTAAGTCACTGTGGTGGGACCTTACAGTTGGTTGCTTTTTCCATGCAGTAAAATGATAGATTCTGGGGCAGATGATGTTAGAAACAAGAGAAGAGGCTGTGCAGGTTTTTGTGAAGATCACCAAATCGATCACCAGGTGTGATTCTTGAGCCAACAAGATAAGTAGCCACAGGTGGAAAAAGAACAGTGCCACATAAATATGAAAAGCTGGGGTATATATATAGTTAAGAAAAAGATGAAGATTTAGGCAAGTATGTAATGTGGTATCTTTTGGCTTATCTGTCTACCATTACAGGTAACATTGACATTCCTTAAATTCAAACTCTTTGTTCCTTTGGATTCCATCAACCTATATGTATCCATAAGGTGGTCTGGTTCTGTAACATTTTCCATTTGACAGAGGGATGTCTTAATGGGGGGAATTATAATATTATCTCACTTGTTGTAGTAATGATAGGCAGAAGAAATCACACTCAATCATCCCTCTTTACACTTGAGCAGTCACATTGGTATAAATGAATGTGAAAGGGAAACTGGCTTTACTGAAAGGCAATTACTGTTGTAAGACTGAAGTGATCCTGGATATGTGTTCTAAATCTGTCTTCAGTAAAACATTTGGATAATGATAGACAGATAATATTGTACAAATCACTTTTTTCTTCATGTTTGATCTCTCTCTCTGAACTAAAGAATGACAACATTTTTTTCTGTACCCTCAGCTAAGCTTCTGCAATTTGAGATGAAGAATCTTGTGCACAAGCATAAAAGCAGAAGGGTTAGTTAAAAACCTTCATTTCTTTTCATTTGTCAGTGTACTTCGGACTATTTCTAGCCCAGTGGGTGAGAGGGGTTAAACAGTTCATTCAAGTGTATCTTAATCATCAGATACACCATTCATGGTATTTTTACCTTTTTTTTTACCTTGGTTCTGAATATTTTACCTTGGTTCTGAATTCCTGATTTATTCCACAGTGCCAGAGTTTGATGAACAAAATAAAAAATGAGCTTGCACCTATAAGTGAGACAATGCTCCCCTCTTTCTTAGTATTTATTTTTCAGGAAAAAGATAGTTACTGCAACTCTTCTATGAAGTGTGATGGGACCTTGATCAAAGTAATAGGTCCTATCAACTTACTAGTATGAAGCATCATTGTGGGAGCTCAAAGATATGGGGAGAAGTAGAAAGCAGTTTAATAATAGAATCAAAGGGTAGAGGTGAATTTAGCTCTTGCATATTGACACTTTGCCTCACAGCTTCAAAGTAGGTGATCAGAAATTGGAAGATGCCTGAGATGAGTTCAGTCATGGCAGAAATGTTACAGAGTCTCCCAAAAGCCAAAAGGAACATATGTGTCTTCTTGCAGAAATGAAAGTTTAATGTTTTTGTAGCATTTAGGAGTGTGGGGGAAGAGCTATACAAGAATCAAAACTAATAGCTGACAAGGACCAACAATCAAATCGTAGATGCTGCTGTTGCCTAGTTTGCTGAGTGTCAGGTGAGCTCTGTTATCTTTAAATTCTACCTTAGACTCTTAATATCTGCATCACAGAGCTTCCTCTCCTCTGGAGCATAATTCCTATATTTGCAAACACAGGTCCTTTGCTAGTAGGATCCACATCTTCATTAAGCCCTATTCAACCTCTGCACAAAGAATCATCTTGGTCTTGTCAGCTGGGATTCGCTTTGTGTAACAGTTGTGAACTGAGAGATGGCATACAGTTGTAGCAGGCCAACTTTGACATAAACTAATCTAGAGTTAGAAGCAGAATGACTTCCTATTTCCTAGTGGATACTGTCTCAATGATTTGTGGTGTTTTGCTCTAGTGTCCAGAATTCAAGCCCTTCTTGATCAGGACTGCATGGAGGAGATCTCCTTGGCCTATTCCTTTTAAGACTTCTCTGACCATATCAGAATGCAATGTTAAGAAAAAGTGATCAGGTCCTGGAAAGGCACTGAGCTGTAAGTGTATGTGACACATAGTACTTGCAACTTGAGTTATAGACTAACTCTAACTTGTGTGCAAATTCTGCAGCTGCACAGAGAAAGGGAAGAGAAGCCTGAAGTTTGATCCTAACAGATCAAGCTCAAGCCTTGCATTGTCTTCTCGGGATAACTCTATTAAACTCCAATTCAGGCTGATTCTGATGCCAAATAGTATACTTAGAGATACTGCAGATGTAAACAGAGCTGCAGTGACAGACAGCTCCAAAAGGGGCTTGTATAACATGAGTGGTAATGTTAGTCAGATGTTCCTCTTGATTTGCAATTTGAATTTAAAATATAGAGAAGTAATTGCTGGAGTAGTTGCATAGTCAAGTCTAGCTCTGGCTTGGCTTCCATAAGAGGCAGTTGAGTATAACACTTCATGCAGTTTAATCATGAAACAAAGCCTACTCCTAGTTCAGATGTTGTTAATACTATTTTGAGATTGAAAGCTGCTTTTGAAAAGTTAACATACTTAAAGGATTCAGATATGTCTTCTGGTAACTATTTCTACTTAGGCTTAGGCTTGCAGCTCTGCATGATGCCTATGCCAGTGAGTCTTTTAGATGAGAAACTTGTAGCATTAAACCTCCAAACTATAGCTTCTTGAAAATAATTAGGTTATTTTCCCCTGGAACTCTGCAAGAGTGAATGCAAGACTTGCATGTTACTGAACTAAACAGTGCTTTAACATTTAGGAGGTTCTATTGAAATCCCCCTCTCTCTACCTTCACATAGATGTACCTCTCATTTGTACCTTGATTTTTAGACCCCTTCTAAAAATTGGAGGGCAACAGCAGGACTAAATGCCACAATGCTCTGGAACCTCTCTGTCAGCTTCCAAAGAAGATGACAAAAGCATCGATCTGTATTTAATCCTGTGCTAAAGAATGTGGATTTTGTCAAGAGTAAGAAAAGTCACTGTGTTTAGGCCAGGATTTATGATTTTATGTGTACTTGTCTTGAGAGTATTACTCTTCTGTGTGTTTAGGTCCATTAGCCCTGCTACCACCTTGGATCATGCTGACACTAATTGCCTGCATGCTTACAAGAGAGACAGCATCCAGGTTACTGAGTTAAAGCTATCATCAATCTTGTCCACTTCATCTTCACTCGTGGCAACTTAAAATTAAAATATTACATCTTCCTTCCCATGCTGTAGTAGCTAGTTGTCTCTACTAGCACCACACTATAAATTTCATTAGGGACTTGGAAAAACATCTCTTAACTGTATTACCAAGCCCATATGTAGTTAAGCCTGTGATGTGTCTCACATAATGGGAAAATACTGTTATTCTAGGAGCAGACATTGGAGCTTTCTTACTGCTGAATCTGTGAAAGTTGATTCTATGTCCATGACTCTTTCCTTGATATGGTCAACCACATAAAAGTATAGATAACTACCTATAAAGAGGATTGACAGCTAACAGAGCTGCTACTGTTAAAATGAACAACAGTAGTGGTAGGTACCGAGTGATAGCTGAGGCACAGATACCCCTGCCTGTGCTCTAAGGAGAGCCATGAAGATGTGATTTCAAGGGGATTTTTACTGATAAGGAATCCTCCCTTGGAGGAAGATGTATGCTTTTGAGAGAACCGTGTGAAGGTTACAAGGAAATACTTCAGTATAAATGAAGTTCATCTAGTCTTATACTTCTGATTGTCACATACTATCCTTCTGTGGTACTTGCATGGAAATTTAAGTATTCACAACTGTACTAGTAAAGCTGATGTCGTGAAAGAAACCTTCCTACACATCCTCATTCACATTAACCTGAGCACAAGGAAAGCTCTGTATCCTTCCTCACACACCGAAAATATGCCCGAGAATAAAATACAGAGCTTACCTGTTGATCTCTGCTATTTTACACCAGCAAATGCCCTCTCCAGGAACACTACTGGAATCCCTAGGTTCTGCATCTGTCATTCCAGGACTGTACCTGAAGTGCTCTTGCAGTAGGTGTGAAGGTAAACCACCATTCTGCAGCAGAATGAACTCTCACTGGCAATTTATAAAGGGCAAGTAAACCATACTGACAATGAGTAAATGTTCAGTACAAAGCAATCGCTCTCTCTGGTCCTAGTCCTCAAACCTGTAATCCCTTACTACAAAAATACCAAAGATGAGCCTAAAAGCTAAAATACAGGATGCTACTAAGTTACAGAAATATGAACTCTATTGAGTGGTTTATTAAAATCCATGTGTCTGCAGGAGATATATTACTTGTCTTTATGACCAGCCTTTGCTCTCCTAAGGGTGAAATTACTACATCAGTTTTCTTTCTTCCTCACACTCTTCACCTTACTTTACTCCACAGGGATGTTAACTACCTTTGCTCTCAAAAAAATGGTCTCACAGTTATCTCTCTAGCTAAATTCCAAGTGATATATTTCTCAGATTGCATTTATCTTTGAAAGCTGCTGCTTTTCTTTCAGGCTTGCATGCCTGAAAACTTGTCTAATTTTTCCAGTCATACGGTTTGTTCAATAAAGTTATTACTTTAACCTACAAATATAATCCTGCCTCTGCTCTTGGCCAAACCTGTTACTTAAACTCAGCCTTTTTCCTTAGTTAGCAGAAGTAATTATCCCTCTGGTCTTTAAGTTCTAAGTTTCAGCCCAAACCACAAGACTTGACTATGAAATAGCCTCTCTTTGCTCTAAGTGTCTTTACTTCACAGTCTTTTCAAGTGGCCGCTGGTTTTTTCCTGCAAAAATTCATTTATAATTTAGTTTCTGTGAAACACAGGCAAAGGCTTCTGCCCGCGGTTTCACACACCCCCATGGCTCCCTTTGGATGTCAAATACAGGCAGGTTTGGAGCCATTGATGGGAACAAGGAGATGGGAGGTCAAAAGCAAGTGAAGTGTGTAGTGATAGTTTTAAGGTTCAGTAGGATCAGATTAATACTCTATTTCTTACCTCTAAGTCATGCCAAGCCTTTTCTCTGGGAAATCACTGGGCACCACTCCTTCAGTGCCCACTCTTCATGAGATAGCATCATAAACTTTAAATTAGTGGGTATCACGCTGTGTATAGGCCATAGTGTGGACTTCAGCAGGCTCCAGGTGAATAAGCATCTGCTGTGAATCTATTTATCAGATGGACAAGTGACATGTCATGTGAGGAGTTAGTTATGAGGGGGAAAAAAATTATTTTACTTAGGATTTCTGCCTGCTAATCCATCCCCTGGGTATTCAGCCTCCTGAGCTGCAAGATGAGGATGGCGAGCAGAACAACTCCTCCTAATCCAGGAAGAAGCAGTTAATGACCTGCTACAGCACCTGGACATTCATAAGTCCATGGGGCCAGATGGGATCTACCCCAGAGTATTGAGGGAGCTGGCAGAGGAGCGTGCCAAGACTATCTCCATCATTTATCAATAGTCTTGGCTAACAAGAGAGGTCCCAGATGACTGGAGGCTTGCCAATGTCACAGCCATCTACAAGAATGGCCAGAAGGAGGATCTGGAAAACTACAGACCTCTCAGCCTGACCTCAGTACCTGGAAAAATTATGGAGAGGTTCATCTTGAGTGAGCTCACATGGCAAGTGCAGGACAGCCAGGGGATCAGGCCCAGCCAGCATGGGTTCTGGAAAGGCAGGTCCTGCTTGACCAACCTGATCTCCTATGATCTCAACTAGTGGAGGAGGGAAGGGCTGTGAGCAGTATCTACATGGACTTCAATAAAGCCTTTGAAACCATCTCCTACAGCATTCTCCTAGGGAATTTGGTGGCTCATGGCACAGACATGTGTACTCTTCGCTCGGTTAAAAGCTGGCTGGCTGACTAAATCCGGAGAGTTGTGGAGAAGTTGCACCAAGGGAGGTTTAGATGAGATAGTAGGAAGAATTTCTTTACTGAAAGAGCAGTCAGGCACTGGAACAGGCTGCCCAGGGAGGTGGTGGAGTCACCATTCCTGGAAGTATTTAAAAAATGTGTACATGAGGCACTTCAGGACATGCTCTAGTGGAATGGTGAGGTGGTGTTTGATTTGGTTTGTTGACTTTGTTGTTGTTTTGTTTGTTTCTTAGTTTTTGTTGTTTTGGTTTGGTTTTTTGGGTGGATGCAGTGATTTTAGAGGTCTTTTCCAACCGTGATAATTCTGAGATCCACTCATCTTGATGGTATGCTGTTTTATCAGTACTTCCATGTTTTTTTCTTTTTCTAAATTCCCATTCTCTTGCATTTTTTTACATTCCTGTTAGATTACTGATATAAGACAGAAAGACAGCTGTTTCTAAGTGGCATTTTCTACAAAACATGGTGACTCTCTCCTTGTTAGCTCAATGGTTTACAATGCATTTTAGCTTCTCTAGCTACAGAGGCTTCAGCATTTTAAATTTATAATTAAAAAGGTTGTTATATTTGGGTTTCATAACAAGAACCACTTGAGCAGTTTCCTTATTTAGTACACATGTAATTGACAATGTGTAGGGGGATGCTTGTCTTTGTTTTTTAAAAAAATACGAAGAAAATAGTTCTCTCTTGTGAAAAGGGTGTGAAATATTTGTTCTCCTTGTCTCTGCAGCTGCAAAGAAAGCTCTAAACTTACAGAGGAAGAAGTTCCTATTGTGCTCTGGGGGCTGGGGGGGTGCGTGCAATTTAAAAAATACACTGCTGGGCAATCCACTCCCCAGGTCACTTTGCTCTGTTATGCTCACAATATATCAGGCACCATATGTGCTGTAGAGAAATTCCGAATAAAGATTGATATTTGTTCTTTGTCTTATCCAAATCATCTCATTAATCATTTGTATTTCAGTTCTGTTAGATCTCTGGCAGCCTGATTTAGACCAGGCTGGGATTTGCTTTTTGCAGATGCTATGACAAAAAGCACAGAATGTTGCTTGAGTATTCTCATGATGCTGTTTAGTTTGTAGGGTGTGGGATGCTGTTATTTATTCTGCTATTTGACCTTCTGCTGCTTAATCCTGTTTTTCAGCAGTATCTGCCCAGAATCTATCTTTGCAGTGGAAGACAAAATTGAAGCAGGTTGTTACCTTCACATGAATCTTGGGCTTAGGTAAAGGGAGATAATCTGAACTTCTGTGTGTCAGCCAGGAACAGGGTTGCTGCACTCTGTTAACACTTCAGTAAAAGTCATTCCAGTGACCCACTGGTTGTTAGTGCTGTCATGACCTCAGGACTGGCCACTTGGGGACTGCGTATTTTGCATGAATTTGAACGGTTTTGACATGCTTATTTTGCATTAGAGCCAAACCAAACCTGTGATAGAGTTTTACAAAGCAGAACAGCATGGAAACATCCAATGGAGGAGCTTCTGTGATGGTTGTGAGATAAAAGCTTTTGACTTTGAACACCTTTCACAGGAAATTTGCAGAAACAAACTTCTCCATGAAATGCTTGGATTTGAAAGACTGTTCAAAATCAATGGCTTGTAGTCACCAAAATAGAGTAAATGTTGAGAGGCAGATACCTGTTGGTATGAATGAAGTACAGTGATTGAGTACTAAGAAAATGTGACGCAGGGAGTCAAATTTAAGCAAAAATACTGGGTTAAGTCTCAACATGAATTCTCAATACTCTGCATAGTGCAGAATAATTGGAGCCTGCAGTTAGCTTGGCTCCTCACTTGAATGCCTCAACCCAGCTGAATGCTATGATCAGCTTTGACATCTTCACCTACCACTGCTTTGCAGTCTGTAGGCAGATGCGTGCTTTGCTGAAGGTCTGTTTCTGGAAGTCTTGTGGTCAAGCCTAATTCAAATGATCATCTGGCATTCATGTGTAGTATCCTAACTTCTAAGGGCAGAGTCAGCTTTCCAAGTGGGAGTGTGCTTATATTCACTTGGTCTCTTCTTCTTTCATTCCCCTTTTCTTCTTTTTCTTCATTCCCTCTTTATCTACTAGAAAAATAATTAGGGGTTCTGATCCTTTAAAAAAAAAAAAAGAAGATCCTTGCTATGTCTTGATGTGAAATCCTTGCCTGGTCTTGATTTAGATTTGGACTACAAGCAGAGGAGTTGAGAATGAATGGTTTTTCAAGCACAGGTTTGTCAGTGTGAGCCTTGTATGGAGAGAAGAGGGAGGGAACAATAAAAAAAAAGTAATAAAAAGAAATCTTTTTACTTCTTTCACCAGCAAAGTAGTATAGGGTCCTTGTGCTTAATTCCTTATCTTCTCACTAGACTTCCAAGTATAACAAAGAAGATAAATCTTGGCATTCTGATATTTTTTTATACTTTAAAAACAAAAAATCTTTTATCATGGATTTCTCCCTTTATACACTCCCTCAGATCTGAGAAGATGCACTGCATCTTTGAAAACACAATAGAGCTTTGCCAGTAGCCCCGACAGAAAATTATATTTCCTTGAAATATCCCGAACAGAAAGATATTTCCCTGTTTACCTGTCATTAACACCTGCGTGTCTACCCAGACTTACCATTTCTATCATCTTTGTTTACAACACATTAATCACCTGAAACAGCCCCCAGAGCTCTCCCCTTCATCCTTCTGCTTTCCCACTGCATTACCTCAGAGTGTAACTATATCATCTTCACTTGTCCTTGAACCTCTGGCATGGAAATCAGGGCAGAGGGTTGTATTCTGGGCAAACTTTGAAACAAAGGACAGGAATGGAGTGTGCTGCCTTCCACGTGGAAAATCTGACAGCCAGGTGACAGCAGGAGAGTCACTGTGTGTCTCTGCCTTGACTTTCCCTTTTCTTGTAAAGTAAGGATAAATGTTACATTCCCTGACTAAGTTGCTTTGTTTGTTGTCTTAAGGTGTGTTTTTGTCCTTGACTAGGAGTAGGACTGAACATAATATATAATTCTTAACTGAAGAAAGGCAAGGTTAGCTGTATTCTCTACTTTCATTATACAACTATGGTAAAAATTAATTTACGAAGGAAACAAAGAGGCTGGCTTACTAAAAAGCAAGGAGAGTGCTTTATTCATAACCCTAAAGAATAGAAACTTCTTCAGTGCAGAACTGTTAACATACAGTATTACATTTTGGTGTTGGATGAGTTTATTGCTTTTTATTTTTCAGCTGCAGTTGCAAGTATGGCCTTGAAACACTCATGTTCCTTAGGCTGTTGGATTTTTGTGCTCCGAGATACCTGCAGTAATTTCTTCATATGCATGGAGGATATGAATAACTAACATGGAGCCTGTTTTGGAACTTGTCTAAATGGTCAGCAATTGCAAAATGCTTGTTTGAAATGATACTGTTTTTATCAGGATCTAATGATGAAGATCTCCTAGCATTCATGACACTCTTTTTGTGTACGTCCAGCTAAAATACAGTCCAACAAATTGAGGCTGTGGAACTGTTCCCGTGTACAAATGTACTTTCAAAGTCCAAACTCTGAAATATGGAGGTTGAAAAACACAAATGGCATCAAACTACTAAGTGTAGTTTCCAAGCTGATGATTCACTGTGCTTCTCAGCATAAAAACTCCGTATCGTTCAATTTTTTTATATAGAACCAGCCTTTAATTTATTTTTTTTGAGAGAGAAATGATAAGAAAAGGTTGTTCACATCACTTAGCATACAGTTAATTTCCAGTGTGAATCTCCTCTTATTCTCTGCTTGATTTGCTAGCCCCAGTTTTAAAACCAGTCTGCTTTACCTCTCTGCATATAAAATCTGGATTTGTATCTTATATTTCCCAAAATCCCAGACAAGTCACTCTGGGCTTGTAACTGTATTAAAATACTGTACTGGAAAACTATATTTCTATTCACAGTGTGCTTTGAAATAACTTAATTGTCATGGAACATCTAATAGAGTGATGGTAGGAGTCCTTAGGAGGAAGAGGATGTGCAAAGCATTAAGTTCTTCTCTAGAATAAGGGAGTCAAAGTAAATTACATCTCCATTCTGGGGGAAAATAAAGCTGAACCAAAGACTTTGAGGTGGATTTTTCTTTTTCTTCATTCACTTAATCTAGAATCAAGTGTCTTAATTTTAGATCTTTTAGGCTAACCAGGAAGAGGTGAGAGACCCTACTTAACTGGGAATGTTCAGTCTCTGCCTGACTTCAATAATTCTTTTTTCTCATCAAATTTATAATGCATTTCTGTGGGATAGATCATTCTTTTTGTCTTCAAATATAAAGTGAATTTCTGTGGGTTTCCTCAGATCTGTGATCTGAATTTCTCTGCACTTGAGATTTCTGCTCAGTTCTGATACCTTCTTATTTTCTTCTTGAAAGTTTATTAAGTATTTCCAAATGTACAGGGTATTGAGGGAAAGAAATAGAACAGGAGCAAAATCAGGAACAGAAATAAGATCTGCATATGTTTGTGAGGCCTTAGATAGGTGATAGGGTCAAGGGCTGAGTAGCATGCTGCATTCTCTGTATGAGACAGAAAAAAGACTGAATGATGCTTCTTAGTCTGATCCATGAAGGGGCTTGTATCCAAGAAAACAAAGGTTTAGAGCGTAATTATCCTTTGAACTACATGTACAGCATGGTTCACAGACCACACTAGAGCTAGTCTGAATTAAAGATGTTGAGATGCATACAGTGCACACGTATGGATCTTGACACTGGCCACTTTGATCTCCTAATCCACTACTATAAATGTGACCTAGGATCACGTTGTGTAATTCAGCTCTACTCAACCTGAAAAAGTCTGAAGTTTACTGTAGGGAAAACACACATGGATATGTTTGATTTAGCATCAAGGAGACATTTTCTGTTGACAGAGAAAACTGAAGGTAAATATCTCTGTGGCACCGTCCTACATGTGAACCTTTAGTCATCTGGTCTGCTTAGTTGTGGGAAAGAATGAATGTCAAATGAAACCCAACTAAAAACCACTTTATATAAACCATGACTTTTTCATCTAGTTATCCCCCACTTTTATTTGCAAGTTCACTTTGTCCTGTAAGTAGCAAAGGAAAGCGTTGATGGTGTTGCTCTACTAAATTCTGTGGATGCAGCCAAATCATTTTTAAAAGGTGATGTAAGAATGCTTTTAGATTTATGACTCAATTTTGTCCTTTGACAGTGGGGCACAACCATAATTGGAGCTAGTGGATATTATATTTGCATAAGCATAGCTCTACTTGGGAACGTGAGCTTAGCAAAGAGCATCAGTGCTGGTACCTGTCGGTTAACTCCTCTCTCTTTCTGTCCAAATCTGTGGATGCAGTTTCCTGGTTTAGATAATGCTGCTTCAGCAAAATAATGATTATATTTCCTGACAATGTTTGTTTTTGAGAAATACAAAAGTGGCTGCACGTGATATATAATCAGATTTCTTCATCCCTTGTATGAGGACTCTCTGCAATTCAAAATCTATAGTGCTTCACTAGAGATACTTAAGATGTCGTTTATGCAGATGCTTTCACCCAAAAAGGTCCCAGAGTACTTCTCAAACTGATGGCCAAATCCCAAACCTGTTGATGTAAATGGAAAGACTCCCACTGACTTTAGTCACCTTTGGATAAGCTCATTAAATTATAACAATAATGCCCCTCAAAATTAAAAAAAAAAATAGATGTAGGTTATAAACTCTGCCGAAAAGTTACTTCAAAATGTTTTCACCTCAGCTATCTAGACCCCCTGCTTTTATAGCTTCTATCTGCCTTCTGTTGAACTGTCCTTTTTTTCAAATTATCGTACAAATATTTGAATTATACAAGAATCTGGGAGTAATACAATTGAGTACTAAGGGTATATATGCAGTCAATTACATCCATCACCAACACTGGAAGCTGGGAAGGAGCACAGATGTCAATGAAGATGCCCCCCATTGCAGTGTCTTCCTGCCTGCCTGTAGCTGTGATGGTTAGGCTGGGACTTTCTTAGTTGGTAACAGAAGGATTCACCAACTTCAAATACCAGGTGACTGCATGGTTGTCTGCAATTCCAGGCACGCTGCCAAGTATCCCAGTACCTTGGTGTTGCAATGTGATTTGCATAACTGTTTTGTAGTCTAGACATGGCTGCTTGATGCTCAGTCTTAGGTCTATTTTGGACATGGACTTGGCTTTGAACAGAGTTTGGAGTAGTAAGATTTATGCATAGGAATCCTATTTCAGGCCAAATTATAGCCTATAATTCAAGTTAATGTTTGAATCAAAATTTCCCACCTTTCTAGCTGTCGTGACTCTGGTTTATCTTTGAACCTGTGCTGATGGGGACATCTAACATGGTGCTTTTTCTTGTTTTTCTTTTTTTGTTTGTTTGTTTTTCTTTTATCAGTTGCAACAAAGCTGTCACTAAGCTACAGGACTGGATTTCTTAATATTGCACTGAAACAATGAAAACCAGTTCATAGAAATATGTAGGACTCTTTTATGTACCCAGTAAACTTCTATCTAAATATTTGCCAGCATTCGCAAGCTGCTACCATGCCTATCGCTTTGTGTCGTTCCAGAAAGGCAACATATCTTGCACAAATCTCTTTGTAGTTGTCAGGGATATCAAGGTATGTAGCTTTGGGAACGTGGCAAAATTCACAGCTAGGGTTTCTGACTTTCAGTCCCCTACCCTAATCATTGAGTCACATTCTTCATAAAAAACCAGCAGCTAGAGTCTGAACTTGCTTCATGTGAAACAAATGGCAAAAGAATTACTATACACAATCAACAGGTTACAAAAATGTTATGTCTGGAAAAAAAGGCAGATTTATATTTGAAGCCGCATCAAAATGTTGTTACCTGCAGCTATTATTTTAATTTCTTTGTGCCTTTCATAAAATAAAAAGCCTTCATATTTACCTTTGTAAGTCTGTGCTGAACAATGAGCAATTCAGATTTCTTCTCTAAAGGACCAGCCTCCTTAGTGTCTCAAGCAGCTATAGGAAGTATGTCACTGTGAGAAATCTCCCTGAACAGGTGTCAAAACTTCAGCCAATCTTAAAACACCAAGTAGAAATGAGAGTGGGATGCTCTGTTTGTTCTCCTTCATCCTATTTGCATTCTTGCAAACACTGATATCCAGAGCACTATCTAGCAGCCTAAAATGTCATTCCAGTGTTAGAAATGCCAAATATATTCCTTCTGCTTCTTGTATCATTCCGTAATAAGGATTATTCAGCCTGACTTTTGCTAGCAGCCATAATAATAATTCCTAGTGTCAGCTACTTCTTCTGTTCCAGCCAAGACCCAGCAATGCAAACAGAAATAAATGCTTGTTTCACCCTGTACAACTCAGAATTGAAGCTCCTCTCAGAGCAGATAGAGAATCAAGATGGTATTTCTACAACATCAGTCTTCTGACCATAACCAAACTTCTTAAAGTGGATGTTTTCCAACTTGTTATTGGAAACATGTTTCCAACAGGAGAGAAAAAAAAAGGTGTGGGGGGGGAGAGATAGTAAATTGATAACTGCGTGTAAAGACACAGCTTAAGAAGTATGCATTTTGGAGTCAGCTCTCTTTAACATACAATGATGGGGCTGTCTACTGAAGTCAAAGTCATAAGCTGAAATTTGGACAGTTAGAATATTAATTCCCATTTACTTCAGTGGGTTATCCAGAGAATACTTGCTATAAAGGGAAGTTTAATATAGTGTGGATTGATGATAATTTGGTAGTTTCTAAACCAGAGTGCTCTTAGGTGCTAGCTCTAGGACTAGATCCTGAATTTCAAACTCCTATTTTTTTCAGTTGCAAGAAAACCAAGTTAATTTATTGAAATTCAGCACGGCAGACAAGTATTTCTGTTGGCTGTCCAGTAACATTTTCATAATTTTTTTTTACCCAAAGTACATATCAGATCCTGCTACTGGCAATGCTGATTTTTGGCTCAGTGGTCTAGTTGCTGAAGTGAATTTTGTATCCAAACTCACAAGCTTTGTACTTGATATACTTCAATCTGTCTCTACATGGAAAATATTCCTTTTTTTTAAAGGATGCAGCAGTTCAGTGAGTTGGCTATTTTCTTTTTTTTGGTTGCACTATGCTTGTGCATTGAATTCCCTCTCTTTGTTTTCTATGTCTTCTTTTCTGTTCTATTTTCCAGCTCCTATAAAACTTCCTGACACTCATTTCCTTTCCAGTTATCCAGGCATCATGTTGCAACCAGGTCAAGGGATGAAACACTGCCTTTGCCCCGTCTGATACAGAAGGGGAAGGGCAGTGCTTTCTTTGAATCTGACAGGCCAAGTAGAGTGGTGTGGGATGACTTTTCTCCTGCCTGGTGCTGACAGGACACTAATGAAGGAAATCTAGCAGTAGAAAATTTTCAAACTTGAGCTGGGAAAAAAATGGGGAATAAAAGAGGGAAAACACCAGAGTATCTGGAGGGTTGTGCAGAGGCTGCTGCTGAGGACTGTAAGCTGTGCCGTGTGTGTCAGGCATAGTGCATGTCTACTAGTCTTCATCAGGTAGTAGTTACTCTTCTGGGGAAAACCTGAACATTGCTAAGGAGTTAGAAGGATCAGCTTTTCATGCTGGTCACATGGGAGACTCTAGTGATGGTGCATCCCAGAAGATGTGTTCTTGGTTGTGGGCAACCAAGAATTTTTGTGGGTTTTGTTTGGTGGTGTTGGTTGGTTTGGAATTGTTTGTTTGTTTTGTTCGTTTTTAATACAGTGATTGTATTTTAATCTTTCTATGTGGCTGTGGCCGTTTTGAGAGCCACAATGTGGTAGGAAGGGCTTCTGCCCATCAGAGTAAATCGCATTCCCAACAGTAAACAAGTATCAAACCTTAGCAGAGCAAGTGTCTGGAATCCCTAACAAGGTAAGTAAGGAAAAGAAGCCCAAAAGGTGCTAGTCTTTTCACCACTGCTGGCTTGTGTTTTTCCTTGAACAGAAACAGGCTCAGTACTGTTTCTAAATTTCAGGTCACTGAAGTTTCACCGCAATTAGCTTTGGGGTAGGGGTTAAAGCCTCTTCCTTGGCTTGAAAGAAGATCCAAATGTAAGGAAAATGGATAATTTTATTTATCTATTTAATACTTTGTTTCCTCTTTATTCAAAATCCTATAAAATTTACCACATTCAGTCTTTTTTAACATTGTATTTCTCCTATAAGAGATGTAGATGGAGAAATGTGGTACTTTTTTTCCTGACAGTCATAACTATTTATCAAGGATTATTTGCCAGGAAACAATTGTAATGATTACATCTGGAATGACAACTGCAACAGAGGGAACAGAAAGCATCTTGTCTACACAGTCCTGTTGTTATCATCTTTATTCCAGTGAGATTGTCTTTGATTGGTTTGTGGGAGAACCTCATGAAAAACGTATATTTTTTATATCCAAGTATAAATTACATATGTTTGTGTTTAGAAAATATTCTGTAATTGACATTTTGGTATTCAAAGATTAAGGACAATGCTAGTTGGGGTTTTTTTTTTGAGCTCGACTGTAAAAGGAAATCATTTTGCGAGAGGGTTTTTTTCCCTTTCCAGAAGCTCTCGTGATTTGAAGAGTTGTGTGGTAAATCTCACTGCACACATTCATTTTGTATGCTGTTTAGTATACCACAGTTCATAAGCTTAGCCTTTGGAGCCATAGTGATTCCAAGCTTGGCTACATTTTCAGTAATCTGGAGAAGTGAGTTTTGGAATAGATATGAAAGTTCCTGGCTGCTCATAGAAAACACATTATAGGCTTGGCTGCTGTGTGCCTCTGAAGCCTCACCAGTATTAAAGGAGTGTGTGAATTTTGTACAGTTTTTCTGATGATGTAAATAAAACCCCAATCAGCCGTATTCTTCTTCTTTTAGCAGTCAGCATCTTCAGGGATTTGAGTTTTGACTTTATGGAAACTGTGTTGAATTGTGCATTTCTAGATTCTTTCCTAAAAGCTGTTAAAACCCTGATGCAGAAGACAGGGCAAGAAGTTCATGACCCAGAGGTCAGGAAAGATTATTGCAGCAATCTCTCCCACCCCCCCCTGCAAATGCATCTTGAAGGAAATGACACTGACTTTCAAGATCTGATAGATGAGGAATGGGAGGGAAAACTGGGACCTGATTATCCTTTATCTTGGGGTAATGCTGACTTACTCTACTGTGAGGAGGTAGTGGTGTCCTACCTGGTGACTCATTCAGTCCTCTCTCAATGGACCTCTGATTAGACCTGGACATAGGCTCACTGGTGACTGGGTCTGAAATGCCTCAGAGGATGGTGATGGCATTTTAGTGCTCTAAAAGGAGTGAATCAGGGAATGATGATGGTACTTTGCAGAATTGGTGCCATTCTCCCCTCCCTGATTTCTCTGGTTAAAGATTGGTGGCACTAGTGAAAAACACCTGAGAGTAGAGATGCAGGGGGAGAGAGGCTTTAAAAGTGCAAAGACTTGGTACCCTGAAAAAAAGAGAGACAGCTTGAAGTTCAAGTAGTACAGAAATGCCCTTTTCTCCAGAATTCACAGCTCCTGCATTTTGCTGCCTTCTGATGTGGAACAAGCTTGCATATTTTTAATTTTTCTGGAGAGGAGTTTCTATCTCTTATATATCTCCTAGTTTTTATTTCAATAAACAAAAATGTTCCCCTAGGTTGTTATTTAGCTCTCCTGCATCTCCCTTTTCCACTCTTGTTTTTTCATTCCTCTGATAGTGGACTGCAGCAGGGTCTCAGTTTGCAGAGTGATTCCTACAGTCACTCCTCTCTCCTTTTTTTTTCTTCTCCTCAGCTGATTGTTCATATTTTCAAACTTCATAATCTCACCACCAAAACCTAGGCATTCTTTGGAGCATAACTTGAGAAGGAACACAGACCTCAAAAATGTCACTGAGCTCTGAACTCTCAAAACAAAACCTTTTCTGTGCTTAAACAGGATGCTACCAAAACACCTGGGCCAAAATTCAAAGGGAAAAATGTCCTTTATATAAAAATGCCCTGTATAAGACATTTCATGTAGTATTTTAAGTGACAATTTACATAGCCAAAAAAAGTGAATATTAAGTATTAATTCTATCCTTTCCTGAAGCCCATAAAAGAAACTGTCCAAACAGTGGGGTTTTCCCTCCCTCTTTCATCTTCTACACTTCCCTTGCTTCTCAAGTGAGTGCTGAACCAAGCACCTGGTGTTGTATAACAAGGCACTTTGTTTTCTGGATGATATCTACATCTGAAAGGTCAACTTTGACTGGGATATGACAGGCTGATTAAAATATTCTCCTTGCTTTTCTGTTCAATACTACAAGCCAGTTTGCATCTATCTCACTCCACTAGGGTTAATATTCACATGGCTTTACAGGGACTAAGGATCTGCACTTAAAAGTTTCTCTTATGTTTAAAACTGCACACACACAAATGAAATGGGCTTGTATGCATTTTAAGTCAGGGCAGAAGCTTCTCTAGAAGTGCAAAGCTTTTAAAAAGGCATTGGAGCAAAATAAGGCTGTTCTTCATTTCATGGCTTTCAAAATGAAAACTCCTAGTGATAAATCCTTACAGGGCTCTTCCCTCTGGGAAAAGCAAGTGGAGTCCTAGAACTGTTTCTAGCACAGGCAGAAGCAGAAATAAACAGGGAAAATGCTTAAGGTCTCACTTTGAGGAAAGTGAAGAGAAACAGAACATTAGCAAAGCCTGTGCCAGGAGGCAAAAGCGTGGCAGGGCTCGAGGCAGATAGGTTGTGCGTAGAGATGTATTTATTATAACAATAAGCCCTCCTCAAAACTTGACAAACAATCATGAAATATAAAATTTACTTTCA
>WUAM01000278.1:426453-459461 GCA_024336885.1 Actenoides hombroni
AGACACTGGAATGGGCTGCCCAGGGGGGTTGTGGAGTCTCCTTCTCTGGAGACATTCAAAACCTACCTGGACGCGTTCCTGTGTGACCTGCTCTAGGTGATCCTGCTCTGGCAAGGGGCTTGGACTAGATGATCTTTCGAGGTCCCTTCCAGCCCCTGACATTCTGTGTTTCTGTGATTCTGTAAAGTGTTCATATATTTGTAAGAGTGGGAGTAGGAAAAACACAAGATAAGTTTTAATGTCAGCTTGTGTACAAAGGAGTTGTGCCTCTCTTGAGGCTGGTGTGAGTCAACCAGCCAGAATCTGAGTGTCATTGAATCTTTTCAATCCATTTTTAGAGACACAAACAATGAGCTTTAGCTAATACAGGCTTAGTACTATTCCTGTTGTTTAGGCTTCCCTGATGGCTACAAAGCTCTTTCAATCCCTTTTCTTTTCCACTTTTCTTCCGTAGCTTTTCCTCTTATCCCTGGCATTTTTCAGAGCTCTTGTAGCACTAGTGAATAGTTAGTGCAGATGTCCTTTCTGACATTGCAAATGAAACAGAAATCCTTACATGAAAATGCTTAATGTTTACCAAAAGTTAAAAATCATTGTATCAAAGTTGTCTAAGTGAATTGAAAGAATGTGTAACTTACAGAAGTAAAGCCTTCAAATAGACCTGCTGACTTCAGCTGGCTTCTGAATCCTGCAGATCCAGAATGTGAAAACTTTTTGAAAGCTGAGTATTGAGACCTCTCTCTGGCCCAGGCTTTCAGTAGTGGGCTAGATCAGCAAATTTCTATAACCTCAGGGAGGGTTATGCACCATTTATAACAGATGGACACGTGAAACATCAGTGTTTGAGTTGATCTTACAGTAAAAGTGCACAAGAAGCTGCAACTCAGTGATATTTATTTGATCACTGGTGGCCAGTATCCTAAAGGATACACAAGCACTGTTTTGTTTAAATTACATTGCTAACCCATTTGTCATTCTTCAGATTGCCTAGTGTCAGCTTCTGTAATTTCTTTTATTTTCTGGAAAGCCTCATCTGCCAATAGTACGTGCATCCTGAGAGAGAAGTGTATGTTCTTTGCCTTTCTTTAATTAAAGAGTTCTCAGGGACAGTTTTCTAATTGATTCCATATTACAGGGACACAAAACTTACTGCCTTTCAGAAGATGGGAAAATGAAGGTGGCAACTTATTCTACAATGCTGTAGAGTTCACAGCTTCTGAAATAATAAAATGCTAATATAACATGATTGTCCTCTATCTTCTCTTTAACTGAACCACAAACTAGTACCATATGCTAGGAACAAAAGCTGGGCCAGATGTACTCGTATTTGAAATGAGCATCACTTGCTCTGCTCCTTCCATCTCCCATGAAATGAGGCTATCTGAATGTTGAGTAAGTGAGGACTCGAAGTTCAGCCAAAGATATATACCTTTATGTATTTTCACTTTTAAAATACACCTGATGTATTTTCATGCGTGATTATCCAAATCTGAAGAGAAAAAACGTGCCTTCTAGGCAGCATCAAAATCCACTGAAGCTCAGATAAATACTTGAAGAATAAGCAATTGAAAGAAATTAATGTTGGACTTCTCTCTTTTAAAAAGACTCCTCCTTACCTTGACTTCAGTGCAGGGGGGGGCCACATTCACATGGCTCATTTGTCTGCTGCTCGTACCTCACTCTGCTGCACCTTGCACCTCATCTTCTAACCATGTTTTGTATTGCTTACAGCACTGGCAGCCTCCAAATCACTTCTGCTACTGCATGTTTCAAAAGCTAGGAAAGGGGGGGAAAGTAACAGCACCCAGGGTGGGTTTGATAACGTCATTTCTCTGTGTGCCAGCAGATCAGCTGAGGCCATAAGGGCATCTTCCTCTGTGCCCTGGGTCTGAGAGCCAGTGTGTACCTTGCAGGCAGGTACATGTCTCTGGCATCTGGTGCAGCCTCAGCACACTGTGCCATTGTCTGTTGGGCTCATCAGAAACCCAGAGATGAGTAGGGGAAGGTGGGAACTTTTCTGGAGCACTCTGAATCTGTCCTGTCTCCCTTAACAGCTAAAGGTAAGAATGCTGCTGCATCCCCTTGCATTTAGGGTCCCTGCAACACTTTTGTGAGTTGCCAGCATGCACAGGGAGGCTTCCTGCAGACCTTGGGCAAATCACTGTTGCAGCACATGATTTCATGTTTATGGTTGCCAGAACCTTTTAACTTCACACTGTGCAGGCAGTACTAATTCCCTCCTGCTGCTATTGCCCATATGCATCATGTGGCTTCCTAGGGCTGTTCATCAGTGTATGGCTAGGGCCCATCACAGACTGACAGCATGGCACAGGAGAAAGCCAGTGGCTTTTGTGACCCTGCGTGCTCTCTGCAGACCAGCCCACCATCTGTTTGTCTCAGGGCTTCAGCTGCAAACAAGCAGCCTCTTCCAGGGCCTGGCTATATTGGTGGACAAAGTAACAACCCCAGATACTCATCGCTTGCTGACAATGAAGTGTCTCTTATGAGTCCCCTCTGATGTGTTTCAGTTCAAAGAAGCTATTGCAGCCAGGACCTACTTCTAAGTCAATCCACTTAAATTTTACATAAAATGTCCCAGGGAGCAGATACTGCAGCCCTCAAGGCACTTACGAGGAAGGAGTGCCAAGCATTTGGGTACCAAGGTAGAGATGCCAGGGTCTTACACCAGCATATCTGCGTTTGCATCCCAGTCCCTCTGTACCCTTCCACTCCTTACTGAATGGAGATGGATGGTTATCCTCATCTTGCCTGTTGTAAAATGAAGTTGTTCTGCATTTAGGCAGAAATCTGACACCAGAAAGAGCATCATCCAGTTTGGTAATGAAATATGGGAAGGAATCCCAGCACATAAGATCTTAAATTATTTTGAAAAATTATGACTGTTTCCAAAGTGAAGAGGAGAAGGAGGACTGGAAAGTGTGTGTGTACATGTGGAAATATCTCTGCAGGTTTTCTTAAAGGTATCTAGCAGAATGGGCCTGCTTGGTTGTGTTATTAACTATATATTCCTGGATTATTATTGTTCCCTGTTAAAATATTTTCAGGGGTACTGATGTTCTGGTGGCTAGTATCTTTATTGACTTCTTACTATGTTAAACTTGGTTTGGAAATCTCTAGTGTGTATCCTATAAAAGATTGCTATTTGTAAGTCTCTGGGTTTAGGAATGGTTAAAAAAAATCATCCAAATTTAAACCTGATGATATTTAATGAGTATATTGCTCCTTTTTGCAATTCAAATTTCTTTGTTTAAAAGCAAAGATAAGAAAAGCCTGCGAAGGAGATTGGCATCCTTGGGAAAGGGAAATTCCACCGAGCTGCTGACTGAGTTGAAGCTGCAGTGGAGGGTTGCGAGACTCCGTAATTGATTCTCTTGTATTTATGGTGCTGCTGATGGGTGGTTTGACTTGAACTTAAGCTGGTTAACAGCTCCGTTTGTTTCTACGTGTAGTTTTAAGACCCTCAACACTGCCTAGAGTTTGAGATTAGTGTTCTTTTACTATAAATCAGTAAGAATTCAAATAGATTTTGCATAGCTTTCTCTTTGCCCTCTTGTTATAAGTAAAGAGAATTTAAAGGTTATTTATCTTTTACTGCTCAGCAAGCTGGGTTTGGCCACCCTCAATAGTTCTGACACACAGTGAAGCATCACAGTTCATGGCCACTTTATCCAACTCCACTGTTACATGAGGTTTTGCCTGCTTAAGATTATCAAACTTGTGCAATGAGTTGAATTTAAGATGCCAGAAATGTCAGGGACTTTATAGATGAGCGTAATTTTAGTAACTGAGTAATGTTTTATGTTCAAGGTAACTAAATATAAAACTGACAGAGCAGGCCACACAAATGTTACATTTTCACCTGCTAAGGAAGAAATGCTGCTAAGAGAAACAGTTCTATGTAGATAAATTGCTGTGTGGTATTCTCTCTTACATCCAAAAAAAAATCAAAAGCTGAACACTTCTTTTTTTTTTTTTTTCTTCCCCTTCTTCTTTTCTTCCCCTTCTTCTTTTCTTTTTTCCCTTCCTTCCCCTTTTCAGGGTGTGTGTGTGAATTTTGTAGAAATTCAGGAAGGCGTGGTCTGTTTGGTTTTTTTTTTTTCCTGTCGATAGTATCACAAGTAGTTGGAATTCACTCTCTGGGAAGCTACTGCTGATACTGAAGGGTGAGTTGTATGTGAGAGATGATGTAGCCCCAAAAGCAGTGTAGCACATTGGAACTGTGAACTCTATTATGCATATCTGTAGAGCCAAGTAATAAAACGATGTCAAGCACAGTGCCTTGAAAACTACATGCCTTAAATATAAGGGGGTTTGTCTAGAAAAACGACACCTTTCATTTCTGTCTCCCTGTGAGAGAGAACAAGTAGCTGGCTGCCTGTTTGTCAGGCTGGACTTCCAGCAACTACAGTGTCAGGTCTGCAGTTCTTATTTTACTTTATTTTAAGGGTGTTTTAATCACAGGCATGAATCTCTCTCTCTCCAGAGGAGATGTGGCTAACATTTATTCAAAGAATTATGACAGAGTTAGATGGTTTTTGTTCTTGGGAAGAGAAGCTATTTAACTATTTCAGTCTGTTTAATCAATAATAGTGTTGTTTCCTGTAACTACATATATTATAACAAGGAAATTAGTATTTATCCTAGAATGTATTTAACAATAAATCTCATTGTTGTAGTTTGATTCTACCAAAGAAGGCCTTCCAAAGGCCAAACTTCAGTTTTCCTGTCATTTCATTTCAGCCAAGCACTAAAGCATTTATTGCAAACTTTTTCCCCCAAGTATCATTCCCACTAAAAATCTAATTTTAATTTCATCTGCTGCAGAGTGACTTGCATTTAAACAGTAGCATTCATTGAAGTCTTCAAAGCCTGTTTATTGACAGAGCAAAGCCATGAGTTTTAGTGTACTCCTATATGGTTAGAGGATATTACTACATCATTTCTATAGCTGGGGGAGTTGGCAAATGTTACAAAACTGGTGTTGAGTTGGTCACTGCTTAGTCATCTTGATGCCTAGCAGAATGTAGTCTCAAATTAGGTGTGAAGGCTTCCTACAAATCAGAAGTAGGTGTTTTAGTTTCCTACAAAAATAAGAATGAATTCTAATAGTAGAACACTAATTATTGAGGGAAAGAAATGAGATAAAGGTTGTTTTGTTCTGTTACTAGATACTTGGGAAGGTTAGGTGCTTTTTTTCCCCATTTGTATTTTCTTTTTTTTTTCTTCTTTTTTAATTTTAGTTTTGGGCACTCAAGTGGATTTGGATAGCTTTCTTTGAAAGAATGAAGATAAATTGGTTCTACATGAAGGCTGGAGAGGTTAATTTCTCTTCTGCATCTTGAGTTATATCTGAGAAAAAAGATTGGACTCCTGCCTTCTGTGTGAATGGATGTCTTAGACTTACGAAGTCACTATTTTTGGTTAATTATTTAGCAAAACTACAGCACAACACTCCTATATACCAGTTAAGTTCTCTCAGTCACGTTCACTCTCTCCTTAAGGTCAGTAAATGACAATTAATTGTGCTAAGGAGAAGAATTAAAACAAAATGTAGTGAATTCTTCCTATGTGCATGAGGCAAGAGGGAGACAAGGGGCACCATGAACTTCTGACTCCTCCTCAAAACTCTCTGGAGCACAGCTCACTCTGTTTTGTGTACTCTGCAAAGACAAGCAGGATCCTGGAATATGAGTGGAAGAAAACCTCTTTTATAAATACTGATGTGTCTTGGGCATGTGTTTGGAAGAGCACAGGAACTCTGAGGTTGGAGAACTTGTTTTCTAAAGGATTTAGGCAACAGCTGAGGGAAGTTTCTGTAGAGATGTATATTGGAATATTTAGCTTTTTTGGGGGACAAACATAGTCAAGAGGTGACCTTTTCAAGGTTTGTTTTGCAAGTTAATAGTGGCTAATAGCAATGCCAGAAAGACAAGGCAGGGTAACTCCACATGCCCTCCTGTGACTACTGACACCTTTTTAGGATGAGACTGCCCTGGGGAACTGAGGAGCCTTTCCTTGCACTGCTTTAAGACCTGTCTCATCAAAACACGCAAACCAGTGTTTGATCTGAGGGTTCCGTGTTCGCACGGAATCTCTCTCTTCACAACTGCTGTTGTGATGGATTTGAGCCCGCAAAGCCAGCCTCCCTCTGAGCACTTGTGTCACAAGATGGCAGTGCAGAGTAGTTTTGCAAAGCCAGCCTTCTTGTAAGGCTTGAAGGGCAAATTTCTCCTCGAGATTTTTGTGCTTTCTCAGTGACTCTTCAGATGCTAGGTTTTTCTCAGAATCAGTCTTGAGAACTGGAAAACTTGAAAACTACCTACAGTTACGGCATGAAGTTACATTTTCTTGAAATTATTCTTATGCAAGTCTATTTTTATTCTTTTTTAATTGCAAAAAAACTAGTATTTTACATGTATGTTCCAAACAGGAAAAAACAGCAGAAATCCATCAATAATGGAGTAGAAAATCTGGCCAACATCACCACAGAGTAAGCAATAAGTTCCTATATCAATTTCCTCGATTAGAGTTGTTAACTGAATGCATCTTGATTCATTCCTTTCTGTGGGGTTGATTTATTACATTGAACTGATGTTAAATTGCTGGGATTTAAAATCAGTGGATTGAGGCACCTCAAGACCAAGAGGTACAAAAAGAAGTTGAGGAAACTGTTGTAGATTAATTCCCCCGAGGGAATGAAGAACAGATAGTCTCTAGAAGATGGGGAACTAGAATTTCTGCAACTTTTGGTAGGTTCCAGTGTACAAGGTCACCAAACCCTACTAGGAAAGTCTCTACTCCTCTTTGGGTGAGGGAGGCACTGACAGAGAAGGCTCTTCTCTTTGCTACAGACCTCGTTCTGTCAAAACAACAGGACCAAAGAATTAACTCAAACCCATTAAAATTAAGATCGGTGGCCATAGTTAGGGACCACTCGGAGACCTTTAGTGCTGGGCAATCTCACTGGCTGATCATGCTGAGCTCAAAGCTGACATCCTCTAGCAGCAGACTCATGCAAATTTTTGACTTCTCTCCCTGCGTCCTGCAGTTTGCAACACAAATGACCAACGGGGAGTAACGGGGGAGAAATGAGTGTACGTGGAGTGCAGGAACAGGCTCCCCTAGCTGCTGCCTTTCTGTTGGTGGGTCCTACCACTTGCTTTCTCTCCTCTCTTTCTTCTCTCCCCTTGTTGTGCCACAGGAGATGCATGGCAGAATTTGCTCGTAGATGATTCTGCCTATTTGTTAATTTGTGACATTTACAGTGTTGAAGAGAGCTGCACTCTTGGGCACGTATTGACATTTAATGAGTAAAATTACTGTGTGTTGGCTAGATGTAAATATCAGTTTATGAAGGTAGTATATGGGTAATTTATCATGTAATGTATGTTCCGTCCTAGATTAAAAATATTTTAAAATTAAAAATAATAATAATGAGGAAACCACTCCAAAAATGGATGAGCTGCCATATGGCTACCTACTGTAGTGTAACAGAATAACAAGTACAGTTAATTATGTCAAGCAGGAATGTGTTAGAGAATCCATTTAAATAATCACAGATCACACTGTAATCACCAGTATCTGTTTACAGATACTTTGTGAGGATTTCCCCTTCACACATTTCTCTACTTAGAGCTGATTTATACACAGTATCCCAAGTCAAAAGGCTTTAGAGTGGCTCAGCTTTAACAAAAAATAAACCTATTTAAGAGTGTTAAATAAAGCTTGGCAAATGATTGTGGCTATCTGCTGTACACCCAGTTGAGATCATCAGTTCACCATGTGTCCACACTCTTTTTCACTAAATAAGGGCAAAATTCTCCACTCTATTTGTCTCTGTGTTTAGTGCCTGTGCTGACATCAGTGGAAGCCCTCTGGACAATGCAGCCATAGACTGCACAGTTCATACTGAGCTGCTTGAGCTGGAGGCTTCTACAAAGGGGGAAGCATCTCATTTCCCAGCGACGGCCACTATGTTGGCCTACCTTGTACAACCTAGCCAGGCAACAAAGCACTCAAGCTCGCATAGTAAAAAGGACAGGAAAGTGGGAAGCTGTTGCAAAGCACAAGCTGGATGACATAGGCTTTTCTGTGATTGGAACGAAAGAGCAATTGTCGCAACGGTGGGTCTATTTAGGCAAAACAAACTTACTTGAGTGCTGCTCTCTAAGGGTCAGGTCACTTAGAAAATGAGGGATGCTGGTGAGAGTTGAGGACACCGGTGTGTTGAGTACTAGCACCTCATAAAACTGAGCTGAAAATACAGTTTGTAGGTAGCAACAGAGTCCATTAATCCGCAGCAACCACCTTATGCCATGTATGCTTTAATTAGCGTTGCAGGGCAACCAAATAATTCCATTCAAGTAAGCACCCAGAGTCTTGTTGATTATCTGAACTACAGCTGCATCTGCAAAACTGGGCTGGAAATCTCCAGGGGATGTGCTTTTCATTAGGTTCCTAATATTTCCCTTTTCTAGTCAAGCTGGAAAGATGAGAGCATCCTGCCCTTGCTCATGGTCACAGCCAGAGCCAAGAAACAAGACAAGTATGTGAAAATGAAAGGGGGGTGTGGAAGAATAAAAAAGTCTCTCTGACCAAATTCTAAAAACATTTAATCCTGGATTTCATGGAAGGAATGAGAAAAACAGTTGATCACTTCTGAATTTACCTGCTCAGGTTCAGCCATTCCTAGGACTTTGCTAGCATCAACAGGCTCAGCACCAGAGAGATGTGCTCGCTTCTCACCAATGACCTTGCTAAATGTTCAACTTTTTATATTTCTTGGAAGCAAATGACTTCTCTTTCTAGTTGCAGTGTTGTCAAGTGCATCAGTAAACATAACACTGAGCATAAACAGCTACTTGGGATCGGGATAGTCTGACCATATTAACACTGTTTGGAAGGGGTCTGGCCAAGTAAACAAATTAGCAACATATTTCATAGGTACCATCCAACCAACAGAGAGATCTGTAGCCAACAAGATGATCCGCATGTAGAGACTTAATCTAATGTATGTACTTTACTTAATATTAACTATGAAACTTCAGGTGAAAGAGGGCTTACTGATTCCATCTCCTGACATACAACTAATGCTATATGTCAGTTCAGCAAATCAGCTGTGCTTGATGTAAACTGCCACCTTGATCTGCTGCTGCTAATCTGTGGACATCTTGAAGGACATTATATCCAAGTTCTATTTTTTCCTTTCTTTGCATCTGACTGGATAATACAATGAATGGTGTTAACATTTCCCTTTTGCAATTGCATTTTCTCATTTTACAAGCTCACCTGCTTCCCAATTAATTTTCCTGGATAATCTACTTCCAAGATTGTATTTTCCTCTGAAAGGGAAGTCCCTTGGTGTCTTTTACTATGACTTAAAGAATAAAGTCTTCATTCCCCTCCCTAGGGTTGTGGTTTGGTTATGTTTGGTTTCATTAGGCAGAGTGTCCATGAACATCTTTGTGTGTTAATGGCATGCCCATACTCCCTCAGTCTCTAATAAATTTTGACTTAAGAAACCCAGTTAACAGGAAAAGGCTGGCAGAGAAAACAGAGAAGAGCTGCAAGGACAGATTTACCTTGCAAATGTTTATAAAGGAAAAGCCTGATATAAAAAAAGCCAAACAAACAAAAAAAACCCCAACAAACCGCAAAACAAACAAAAAACCCTGCCCAAAACTGACAAAAAACCTGATGGCTTATGCAAAGCATATTTTTTTCTCAGTGTCAGGGACTGAAACAAACTAAGAATTGTCTGTTTGTCAGTCAAATGATTGTGCTCGATCCAAAGCTGCTACAAAAGTAGTATTTCCACTCCTAACCTTCCCCAGCACCTCCTTCAGTCAGCATCCAGTTTAAAGAAGGAAATTCATCCTCTGGTATAAATTTTAGTAATAAATTTGCTCTTGAGGGGTGGTTTTCATCGTAAGACTTAGCGAAAACAAAATCAGATGCATGATCTAGAAAGCATACTGCTATGCACATTTACTTTTTTGCATGAAGTGGGGTTTTTTATGCACATGGCAAAACAAATTATAATAAAGGGTCACCTGCTCCTTCATTCTGTACTCTTATTAATCTTATGCCTCTGCAACCACTGTACGCTCGCTAGAGATCTGTAACGAGAGTCTGCAGGGGACTGAAATCATGGAGATCATCTGGGATATTAGTGTGAAATCGAACTGATGTTGATTAGTAACTGCAGTCTGTGGAGTAAGTGCAGAGCAGGACTCAGAGAGAGCAGGAGGTTTGTTTGGTATTCTTCCAACATTGCAGGTCCTGGGATGCGTTTTTCAGTCCTATCAAGTGGCAAATGCTTTGATGAGATTTTGTCTTTAGGATGCTTTGGGCCAGAAAGTGGCATTTGATTTCTGCCCAGTCAAAATCTGACCATCTTAATCATGAAACCCAGTGGTATTACACAAGAGCTACATTTGGACTCGTTCTGTAAAGCTTGGTTTGCAGATTTTAACAATATTTTGCAGTATTTGGTTCTCTCTCCAGAGTTTCTCAAAATGTTGCTGTCTGGGATGCGACGCACACATAGCATGCATCAAGGCACTATATTCTATTTTAATTCCTAGATAGTGCAACTGTCACATGAGTGATACTGTTGATGCTAAATAATGCCTGGCAGGGCAACTTTCTGAATCTATGAACAGACTTAAAGAAGCCTAAACCAAGAAAATATGGGGAGGAAAGCTGGTGAAGCTGGCAGACTTTTTATACTTCATCTCAGGTGGATTGACAGAGAAAATAGGTGCCCATATCTCTTTAGACTTTGTATTCTTGAGCTATTCCCAAAATATCCATCTGTGTCACACTTGGAGTTAGATCTGCAAGCAGCCCGAACTGTCTCACATCCTTCAGTAAAAGGGAAGGTGCAAGTACAGCAGGTAAACCAGTCTGCAAACATCAAGTCCAGAATACTCTGAGCACCACATGTTGCACAGAGCTTCATAAAGCAGTAAGAATAACATTTGTGGGTCCTGATTTGTAAAGCCAAGAGCTCCACTTCCCAGAAACACTATGCAATCACTATGGGGATGAAACAAATAAGATTACTTCATTGGCATGGGTTAGTGTACCCACAACATATACTGTTAGGTCTCTTTCCATAGAAGAAAGTTAATTCCAAGTTATTTGTGGCATTTGGGAAGGGAAAAGGGGAATTAGATGTTATATGTTTTGTTGTTTTGTATTCTTTTTGTTTTAAGGCCAAAAGTGGCCGTTATAATAATTTAATCAGATCTTTTGCATAACTCAAGCCAGAGAATCCAGCCACTAATAGCTGCATTGAACTTGTAGCTTCTGGTTGGGTTATATTTTAGAAAGACATCCAGAAAGAATGATATGTTTTTGGAAACAGCTTACCATCTGGAAGTTGGGAGGATAGCACAGACAGCATGTGTTGGGGGGGAATAGATTAAAGTACTTCTTTTTTTTTTTTTTAACATCCAAACTTTGAAATATACTTAGATATAAATAGACAACTAATTGTTTTATAAATAACCTGAGTGCTGCATGACTCAGGATGACTATGTACCCTAAACTTTTGGGGGACAAGAAGTACTGAAGGCATAGCTGTTTGCTTGCAACTGCTCCTGCATGCTCTTTTTCACACACAGTGTGATTAAACAGTAGATAGTGCAGTATGTCCAGCTGAGATCTTCACCTTCCTCTTTCCAGGACCTCTTCTTCTCTCCAAGACTGTTTCTTTACAGGACCTTTTCTTTTTTTTGACTGCTTTCTGAAACCCTAAATCTGCAATTGTCCCAATCTAAATAGCATGTGTGAAGAAGCACATGTGGTCATCCTCCTCATCGGTGGTTCTGTCTCCTGTCTCTTTCTTAATTGAAGGATTTGGGATGTGTCACTTTTGTTCAGTCCAGGTATTATCACAATCTACAACAGCCTGCACTTGTTGCAGTTAGGCAAGGCCTCTGCTGGAGAGTTCAAAAGTTCCATTTTGGACATTCACCTACCTATCCACCAACACAAACTCAACTATCTGCTGCCTGTTAGTGTTCACAATTGAAGCTGATTTTTTAACTTATGACAATTGTTTGCTTAGTCTTCTACCCAACTTTGCCTCCTTGCAGCTGAAGTAATTGTAGGTGCAAATTTAGTGAAGATGAGCAGGAGAAGGGTGGACAGAGTACAGATTCTCCATTGACATCATCCAGTTTGGCACATGTGCACTGCAACAAGCCATGCAGTGCCGGGCAAGATCTGCAGAGACGAGCCCTTCCTCCAGATCATGACCGATGTGTCCTAGGTAGGATGTGTACATTTTAGAGAGTTGCTAGCAAATTCAAAGAATCCGAATAGGTAATTGTTTTCATTTAGTATTTACTTTCCTCAGCCAGTTTTCTTTTTTTTTTTTTTTTTCTTTCTACCTTTCAGATTTCTCCTGCTGTCTCCTTGGTGATAGAAGCCCCTAATATTAAAAACTGTTTTCCTCTGTCACTTTGGTCTGGCAGCTGCAGCCTGCTTGGTAGTATGTGTTGTCAGACTGTTCAGGTGTTTTACTGCTGCCATGCAGAAATGTGTGGCATGAATCAGAATTTGAATTAGAATATGAATTTATTTCTTCTGTATTCTTGCTGGGGTGGTGGTTGGTTGGAGTTTTTTATTCTGTTGGTGGAAAACGAGCCACTTTCAGAAGCAATATTGTTGGTTGCAGAGCTTAGGCTGGGTCCTGGTAGCAGCTGCAGTGGAGGAAGCAATGCTTCTGAAGGAGAAACCCACAAAATGAACCATATATAAAACCTTAGCTACTGCTCTTGTAAACCACTGACGCATTTAGTTACTTCATCTGAAATTAAATGTGAGTGGCATATCACATGAAGAACAATGAAGTGCATCATTATCTCTTAACCATAATGGAAATTTACAGACAAGCTATAGGCTTTTACATGCTGATGTGGTAAAACACACCTTCGTTTTTGGGATTAGTCTGGGGACAGCTGATAACTGACTTGCATGTCACCAAGGTGCCTCCGCAGCGATTGCTTTTTCTGAATGCCAGTCAAATTTGTTAGGGCAGAGATTGTTCATTTTGTGTAAAGGGCTATTTTATAGTTTTTTCCACCTCTGACTGTGTTATTAGTCAGTGTTACAAAGATTGACTTTGTCCCTTATTAACACAACTCCTTTTTCTTCCTCCATCTAGAGCCCTATTACTTGCCTGCTTGCTCCATCCTTTTACATTGTTTCAAGTAGACAAGCTATGAAAATATACGCCTTATTTCCAGCACTTCTGCATGAAATGCATTAAAAAAAATCTTTCTGTGACTTCAATGTCAGTGTAGTATTAAAGAACCTGTGGGGAAATTAATGGAAATGTTCAACTGTGCTCTGGGCAGATGGTATGGGTGTATATAGGAAAAACAAATTCCTGTCTCTGATTAGCACCTACTGTACCCAAAGGATAATAACTTCTTTGCAAGTAATTGGAAGGAATTACTTTCTCTCTTTATCAACTGGCTTTTTGAATTGTATTTTTCTCTTCACAAACTCCTTTCAGATATCACACAGAATAAATAATTAGAATTGCAGCTTTGTAGCACGGTCCTTGAAGATGTACTTGGAATTAAGATGACACGTGGTGATTTGTGGTGATCAGTGTGTAGATGAAGCCATAGATACTCCACTGACCTTTGAAATGTAGTTCAAAGCAAACTTTGACATTTTCTCAGTTCCAACAAAGTCAGGATCAGCCATTAGAACTGCAGGATGCAGTGGCAATGTGTTTTTGAGAGCTCATGTTTCTAAAGCACTACAAATCCCTGTGCTTCATAGGTGCTTAAGAAATAAAGAGTATCTGAAATTCAGAGCATGAGATTCCTTTGCTTCAAACAGGACCAGATTGTGAATGCTTATGTTTCCTAGACTCTCTGCATTAATTTCAGTGAACTTTGGACCAATCTTTCCCGCATCAATTTGACTCAGATGTTGCTTCTATTCAGTAGCTTCACACACCCTAGGCTACCTAGAGGTGGCTCCTTCTGTGACAAACCGTATGTACAGGTGACTGAGAAATTAATCATAGATAGCCTGTTGCTAGCTCAGCGTGTTAGAGTGCCCTTGACCTGATGCTACAGAGGTGGTCAAACTGCAAATTTCTTATCTAGATTTGAAGTCTGAAACTTTTGGATTGGAAGATTTATTCCAGAGGAGCACTTACTGCTGAGTGTTTTGACCCTCGTCTCTTTCCTCTCTGGAGGAGCTGGTGGCAGGATACTCTGAAGGTTGCAGTGACGATACAGTAAGTGTGATCTCTTGTATTTCTGACTGTGCAGCCTGTTTTGGATAGACTGAAACACTAGCCTTGCTATATTGTACATGTAATTTAATTAAAGGGCATAAGCCAAACATCTGGTTTGAAATTCCAAGGAAAACTGATAGATCTTAACCTTACTTAAAAAAAAAAAAAAAAGGTAGCATCTCTCATCCAAAGAACAATTGTCTGGTAGTTATGCTGAGAGTGTTGAAAATTGTGGCAAGGCTCAGAATAAACTCCTGGAAGACCCTGACCATGAATGCACTTGCTTACCTATACAAAATTCAGTATTTCGTCTCTTCATCTGGCATCGCTGATAACTACTTTTGAATGTGAGAAGGCTCTCGGTTTATATGTTGCGCAGAAAATGCTGGAGAAAGTCAGATGGTGTGGCAGGTTTGTCTATAGTGGGTCTAGCAATATGAGTAAATGGAAATCAGAACTAAATGCTGATAAATGGGGTACCACAAGATTGTTATTTTAGCATGTTCTACACTTATTGAAAAGTGTGGGTAAGTGATCAGCATAAAAGCCTCAATTTATGGTGCTCAGCCTCCCCTGCAATGGCAACTGTTGTATTTGAATGGATTCCCAGGATCCACACCAGGCAGCTTAGTTTTTGTCCAGTTTACATGGGCTATCTCCTGATGGAAGCAAATTTTATTGGGTTCAAACAGCATTTCCAAGCACATCTTAGACTGAATAGATGCTTGTTGTGTGGGGAAACTAGTGCTTCATCAGCAACACTGTAAATCTGCTCTGGACATTTCTTTCAGTTCAGAGCTCTTGCTGCTAAATGGCAACAAACAGCAGCAAAGACAGTTTGAAAGCGTTCTAACTCCTTGGATACTTTCTTGATTCTGTAGCAACAGAAGCCACCAACCACTAATCTCTGTTGTGGCTTTTCAGTTAAAACTTGGCTTTTGCACAAGTGCTCAGATTAGAGAGAACACTCCTTTTGCTCCACTGCTCTTACTGACAAGAAGCTGTGGACACAACGTGCACAGACACTTGGGTCTGGAGAGTTAAATCAAATTTGATATGAAACAAATTCCAAACTCTCTCTCACAATCTTTTTCTGAAAGTACTGCTACTGTGAGTCAGGAGCAAAGATAGCTTATTATGTAAATGCTAGCAGGCCTGTCTGCTCACAGGTTTATCAGCTTCTGTTGACTATATGCCCAAATGCAATTGCAAAAGAAAAAGTATAGTCAAACAATTCCTATTTAACTTTGTTTGGATGGTTTCTGCCGTTGATGGTTATCACAGAGCTGCTTCAGTTGTGGAGGATAACATAGGATTCCTGTTGAAACTTTTATGGAAATCAGACTTTGGAGGCATTTCCCCTGGTGAGATAAACATACCAGTTATGCTCACTTTTGGAAAAACAAGCTTTGGGCTAACAGACCACTTTCTGTCCACTGGAGAAAGAGAGTCTTGGAGCTGCAGCTCCAGAGGAAGTGATAAACTAAGAAAGTAAGTTGGTCAGCAAAATAAACTGCTGTCTTGAAGGGGTGCTTTGATACCTGAGGAGAAGGTCAGGGCATGGGGAGGACAGGAGGTAGGAAGAGGGTGGGAGGGAGAAAAGAGCCAGAAGGTGTGGGGTGTAAAGGGTAAGGCAACATCTCAAAGTACAGGCTGAGGCATGATCTTGCTGAAACTGGCAGCTCTGTGTGAGAGAGGCCCTATGTGCAGTTAGTTCTCTTTCTTCACCTGGGCAGTTTCTAAGCCATGAATGCCAGGCATCAGTAATAAAGTATGAAGCACTTGCTCCACACAATGCTTGACAATCCAATTAGCATATGGTGATTTCGTTGTGAAACTGCTGCTTGACCAGATAGCAATAAATTGTAATCAAGGATATATTTATTAGTCTTACCATCTTTGCCAGAACTGGGCTATATGTCCTGCTGCCAGATCTGCAGATGTCTTCCCAACAACTGACTGTCCTCAGTAACTTTGTTTTGTAGAAGAAACATGGTTTACTTTAAATTTGTAGTGCTGTCATTTTGAAGGAGGAATTAAGTTAAGAACACACTCAGTGACTTTCCAGTCACACCATCTGTAAACACTAGACTGGTAGTGGTTTGATTTAGTGTTCTTGGTACCACTGCCCAGCGCCAGTTTTGGAAATCAGGAGTTATATTAAGAACCAAAAAAATATTTTAGGAGACTTGGGAGGATGTAACATTTCAGAACTGATTAAATTGAAAATATATTGCAAAAGCTGAAGGAGTAGGAGATGGGAAAGTTTCTAAACAAAAGAGAATATTGGAAATACAAAAGTTCCCATACTTCAAGAAATCCATATGTATTCTTCCTCATTAATTTGCTTTTAACAATCTCATGTTATGGGTTTAGGCTTAATCTTTGGATTTCCTTTTGAGACCCTATTCTGAGTTTGAACTGCTTCGAATCTATACTCAAAGAAGAGTACAAAACATACTTTGTATACAAGTGCTCTCCTCTTTGGTTAATCATTTCAGTGTGAGGGGAGAGGGGAGTCGCTGGTTTGGTTTATTTTTATGAATGCAGTACCTGTGAAAACACAAGACTTAAATAAGCAGGACTCTGCTTCCAGTGCAGTGGTAGAAGCACTTGAACTTTATCTCTAGTTATGGCTCATTAAGTGTAAAGGAATTAACATTCAGTTTCATGGAAGGATCTCACTCTTTCTGTGCCTTGGTTGCTCATTTCCAAAAGGGAGACCTTAGCAGTTCCTGTCTGACAGGGAAGCACCAAAACAATGCACGATAGTTTAGGGTATGCAAGTAGCTGAAGCTTGAGAGTGGCAAAAGTACCATGAGCTCTGGGCTGGAGTTGAGGCTGAGAGTAGTCAGAGGGTTCTATTTCAGTCCTTTCTTGGCTCTACCCCTACTCTATGTTGGAGTATATTGTATGGTGATGCACCCAGTGGAATCCTTTTCTGGAACGAAAATAACTGTGAAGATGCTACAGAGCATGTCTGGACTGTATGTAATTACATGCTGACTTGGAAAGATTGTATTTCTCCTTCCAGGGAGTTCTCTGTTGTAGGAGCGGAGAAGTAAATCTGCTCATACTTGGGCTGAAATTACAGAGGATTTTTGTTAGAAAAGGAAACCTGTCTTCTCCATGGTGGTTGGGAAAGGGTGTGGGAGCTCTCTGTGATCAGGGCTATTCTTCTCAACAATCTGCCAGAGGTGGTGACCAAGATAAAAATATCTGAGAAGAACAATGAAGAGGAGACTGAGGTGGCCTGCAAGCTGGGCCTTCATGTCATGGGATGAAGCAGAGGAAAATTGAGACTCTCTGTCAAGGAACATGCCAAATAGAATTTGTGGAAATGCTTCTTGCTTGAGTGATTTAATGACAGAGGTTGCTGCTGCCTGTTTTGTGGAGGCAGGAAATTGGTGTCTGTCTATGGAGGTGAGTCAGGGATGCTTGATTTGCTCAACAATATTTCACTGGAGTGTGCTTATAAAGAAATAATTATCAGTTTTATATAGCTTCTCTCTTTTTCTCCTAAAAATATTCTTTCAGAAAACCCCAGGGTCTAGGGTGCAGTCTAGGGTAATAAAAATTATTTTAAATGGCTATTTCACATAGGTTTTCACATGCACAAAATTTGTAGGTGTTCTGAAGGTCATGGAAGCCATATGGTGCCAAAGGCAGGATCTCTAACTGGGCACTTGCCCATCTCTTCAGTCCCATATTTCTTAACCCACCTTACCTGAACAGTGGAGCAAATTTGAGGGGAGGAATGGAGGCTTCTGCTCTTTCTGGTCTAGAATGACTATTGCCTGTGTGCAGAGTCTTTCTCCTTCTGCACAGTGGCTACTGGTTCTCATCCCTGCTTGGGTGGATCCCTTAGCATCACCCTGGGAATGGTGTGAGATGTACTTACCACACAAGCATAAAACCACCAAGGGCTTTCCTTCTTTAGCTTGGCTTGAGCTGTTGAGACATGAGAGAATTGCTGGAGAGCCTTTGGGTCTGTGTTTTCCTTGTAGTGTTTCTCTAACAACATGAGAATGACCCAGTGTCAGGATGCAGAGGGACAGAAATTATGCTGTACCCTCTGGGCTGCAAGGTTAGTACTGAATTAACAAAGTTTGGCTTTGTGCGTAGCAACATACAGCACTTATGTGCATTGCATGATTCCTTCATCTGTTGTAACAGCCACAGGTTATAAATAAATAAATGGCTTAAACTGCTTTGAAACTGTCCTTTGACACAGTGACAGACACAGCATTGGAGAGCTTGTGTGAAATGCTGCTAGTTTGTTGGGATTTTTTTTTCAAACCAGGGCATAGCTGACTTCCCAGCAATTCCTTTTTCCAAAACGATTCAAAGATACTGCAAACACAATAGCACTTTAATCTTCATGACAGTGACCCATGTGAAAAATCTGCTCAAATTATATTAGCCTTTCTTTTGTTGAGAAGGAAAGAAAAATTTTCCACTATGAATGTATAAAAATCATAGGTATGTAAAACCACTATGTAATGCCCTTGAATATCACTATCAGTCATCAATGCTCTCTTCTTTCTCTGTATTTCCATTACTTAATTCTCTAACAATTTATTCCCCCAGTCTGCCTTCTGAACATTGAGATCCACTTTGTTGACTTACCTGAAATTGTCTCTTTAGACGTTTGTGATTTAGTCCCCTAACACTGGAGGAGTGCAATTAAATTATAGGACTGCGGATCATTACTGGCCAGAAGCCAGACCGTGTTTCAGGAGAATTCATCGCAGCTTAAAACGTAAAGGCAGGCTTGCCTGACCCACAGCTCGATGGTAAAACCTTCCTTAGAGGAACCTCCTTAGAGGTTCTCCTTAAAGGACCTCCAGGTGCTGAGGAAAGTGGTGCTGATGGTTTAACGTGTGTGTTTCTACACTCAGAGATGCTGTGGCTCAATGTGCTAGAGATGCTGTTTGTTAGTAAATGGTAAACATTTTTTTTTCTGACATTGACAACTATGTGCTTCCAGCTGAAACAGTCAAGGAAAGCCACAGCCAAAGCAAAACAAATTGAAATATGTGTTTTCTAAAAGGCTGTATCCATACCACCTACACAATGGTAAGACGTTCAGGTCCTTCCTTAACGTTAAGGGGACAGAATGGGGAAAACAAAGCTACACCAGTTGCATAGCTACATCCATATCAATCTCTCAGAGTAGTTGATTGCAGCCTGTACTCCAGCCAAGCTGTGATCAGATAGTTCCTTTGGGTCTCTGAATTATATATGTGCTCTGCTCCACCTGACTTCACCACCCAGTCCCTGCTGTTATCCTCATCTACTCTCTAACATTTATCATACTTCCCTGAAACAGCTTCACAAAAGCAAGTGAAGAGATTTGTAGGTATGAGAGAGTGTTTTGATAGCAAAAGATTGATGAGCTTGACTTTTTATTTTGTAGGTGTGTGGCAACTCTTCATTTCACTGAGTTAGTCACTGTTTGTTTTGGGGTTTTTTTTTATGGAGAGTGCTGCATAGAACTTTGTTCACTGTCTCATTAGATTGTCGTCTTAGCAGAACTACTTTCTGGGCTCTTCACGCCATAAAAAACATTCAGTAAAACATGCCTGTTGAACGAGTGAGATACAGTAGATTGCAGAAATGCAATATGAATTGTGTTTGTGGAAAAGAAAAGCCCATCAGGGCAGCTCCCTTTTTTGAGGCTGCTAAGAGAAAAGGGCAGACTGCAGTTCGACCAGTCATCTGGTCCCTCATCTCAATTACTAGCCCTCTGCTTTTGGTATCAGACCAGGAAATAGCCTCTACCACTCCCCCTCAACGAGGTGAGCACTGCCTCAAGTATTAGAGCATGAGCAACAGAAGCTTCCTTCAATTTCTTTACGAGTGTTTTTTATTCACACACTGGCTAGGCATGTTGTCATTTGGAAACTGGTGAGATGACAACTTGCAGTGGCCTTTTGCTATCATTAAATCCTTCCCGTTCCTCTCAGTCAATCTGGTGCAAAGCAAGTCTGGTGTGGACACTGTAATCATTTCTCCATCTCTGCCTCTGTGGCCAGAGGAAATGTTACTCCTAAGACCCTCGAAGTATATAAAGTCCAGCTCAGTTTTCAATGCAAAGTTAAACTCTCTCGGTTGTTTAGAGGTGTATTTTGTATATATGTTGCAGGGGGTACCCAGAAGTGGCAATTTTAAATTAATGTACATTTTTCAGCTGTATACTGATCTGACCAAGTCAAGCAATATAATCTTGTCTTCTGGTTTGTTCAACTGTGAGACCATGTGAAAACCACTTAAAGGGGGGGGGAGCATAAACTTTGCACCACAATTTTAAATTTTCATCTTCTGTCTTTTTCAAACTGTGTGTACTCTTTTTAATGCACCAGCAATATACTGTGCCTCAAAGTTGTGGATATATTTTTTCAGTTTACATTTTGAAAACCCCATGAAATTTGGAAGTGCTATTCTGAATTTTCAAAATAACTACTCAAATGTAGGTGGATCTTTTCCCCAGTAATATTATTTAAGAAAGAAATTACACAGAGTATTATTGTGTTCCTCAATTTTATTTTATGACTTATTCTAAGTTATTAGTACATCCAGGAGCTACATTGGCAAACATTCAAATATTTGTTCAGGGAATCTAAATGTACTATCTAAAGTGAAGGGTGATCTTTCATCTCCTTCCATTTTCTCCAATAGGTTATTTCACATATTTCATATTACATAAAAATGGAGAAGGCTTCTTCTTTTGGGATGCTTTACCGACTTCTTTGGGTGCATACCAGAGATAGGTTGTTCCAATGTATTCTTTGCTGAGAACCAGCTCTGAAAGCAGTCAGCAGAAGGGCATGTGGGAATGTGCATGGGATTTTCTGCATTTTTTTTTTAATTAATCTTGCAGGGGAAGGAGATCACTCTACTTCGTTTAATGTTTTTTTGGCAAAAAACAAAGGCATCTATTTATCAAGAAGTATCAGTTTTCTTTACCCTTTTCTAGGCACTGCCAAGAATACTTCACTGTTCCCCTCTGCATTCAGTCCAACCCATGCAGTTCTCCATGATCTCTTTTTACCATTAATATATGCAGTGAGACTTCTTTTCTTAATGCACTTTGATATCCTAGATCTCTCAAGGTAGCAAGATTTGAATTTATATCATCTTCTCAGCCCCACTGAATTGTCATCTTCTGCAAGCAGACTGCTTAGCCACCTTCTTCCTCTCTGTGCCTCATTCTTCCCTCTGGCTCCAGCAGTTGTTTCCCAGGAGGCAGCTCCATGACTCAAAGGCAGTAAGGGAGTCTTCTGGGGCAGCTGGCAATGCCACTGCAACTGAGGTCCCAAAGGGAAAGCCATTTCAGGTTGTTCCCACAATCCAGCAAAAGCGCCTTTTCTTGACCAATTATTTTCTTCAGGGCTTGCCTTTTCTAGTCTCCTTCTAAAGCCTTTTAATTAAAATTGAGAACTGACCTGTTGACCCTAGTCCCTTCATCATGATCGTTTTATCTCTCTGAGCTATTTTGTGCTATTTCCATGGTGCAAAACAATCTTCAGAGCTGCTCAAGTAGCTGGTGGAGAAAGGGATTGGTTAAGTTAGGAGTATGGAAATTTTCTGACCTGGACTTCGAACTCTGCTTAGTTTTCATATTCGCTGGCGTGTGGATCCAGATAGCAGTATTGCTCAACCTGGATCTTACTATAGAATTTAGATCTGAACATGATCCAAATTTGAGGGATATTCATACCTAGTGTTTAGATACACGTTCTAGCTGTAACATTTGAAACTTTTTATTACTTTCCACAGTTTTGAGCTGTTCTCTGACAATTCCAGCAAAGGGACACTGAAACAGAAGTATTATCAACTGTTTCTTTAACCACCTTGCTCCCACAGAGATGTGAGCATGCTTTGTACATAATCTTTGCAGCCCACCAAAACATGCATTGACCAATAACACATTTTTGGCCAAATTCTACATATTCAGCAGTCTGGGTCTCACTGGAGTTACACTAAAGAGAACGTTGGCCCCAGAGAGTCTGCTCATTGTTAGTTTGAAATTCAAGAGAGAGAGAAAGTTTATGATGTCAGCATCTTCTTCAAGCCATAACTCTTCTTTCTGCTTCCTTGAGAAAATACTGAAGATGACAAGAACTCTTGTAAATTCTATTTCATCATACATCAAAGCATTAGCTATGTTATTCTACTACTTTAAATGATGCAACCATGGTAAAATGAGAAAAGTTTTGGGAAAAAACTTCCAAGTTCATAAAGATCCTTTTGGGTGACTACCTTAAGTTCAGCATTTTCTAGTTTCTTGTTGTTGTTATTTTTATAATGATAGAAAACTGCCCGTGACAGGCAAACAAGCCTAATAGTTAAGAGCAAAGTTTGAAATTCTAAATATTTGTCACTCTTCCAGTTATAATCCACCTTTTCTCTTTGACCTAGTTCTTATATTTGCCGAGTGGCTCTGATCAATACCTCTAACCTGCCATCAGACACATTTGACATATGTATCTGTGGTGGTTTGACCTTGGCTGGATGCCAGGTGCCCACCAAGCCACTCTATCATTCTCCCTGCAAGCGGGTGTGTATGTGTCTCCTCCTTTTTTAGCTTTTATTGTTGACCTGACATCATATGGGATGGAATATCCCTCTGGTCAGTTTGGGTCATCTGTCCCAGTCATGTCCCCTCCCAAGATCTTTTCTACCCCATCCCACTGGGGGGGGAACATTGGAAACCATCCTTGGTGCTGAGCGAGCCCTGCCCAGCAGCAGCCACAACCCGGGGGTGTGCTCAGCACCTTTCCAGCTCTCAGTGCAAAGCACAGCACTGGGAGGGCTGCTGGGGGGAAATTAACTCCAGCTCAGGCACACCCAATACAGTATCTCATATAAGGGCATATGTCATTTGCTCCATTTACAAATAATAATAAGAAAACCCCAACACCACAAAAACCCCGAGGGTCAGAGAGATAAGGCAGTTTTACCAAAGTCACACAGAAGAAAAAGGCACTGGGACTCCTGCCTGGAAGCACACCACCACGCATTTGGTTTTGTCTTATTTTTTTCACAAAGCTTAGTTACCCTTTATAAGCAATATAAACATTTCGCTGTATTTTCACATTGAGAATAGATTAAATACATGGGGATGGTAGAAACAATATCCATGATACTTGTGGGATTCAAGGGGTTACAAAAGCAATAGCTGACCTTGAAGAGTAAGAGGAGGGGATTGTTTATCTTTCTTTTATTGTCTAGTAAAATTTTCAAGGCCTTCTATTCCAAAAAGAGCTGCCAGGGTAACTACAACACAGACACATTTACCATTTGCCTTCACCTCTGGTGACCTGGCTCTGTGGTTGAGAAGCATGGCTGCACACCATAATGTCTCCTATTATGGTTCCCTCATCCCAATAATCTATGCAAGCAGTCTCTCTTCAGCGTGTGATAACTCTGCACTCTCAGCCTTCTAGGGTGAATTTCCCTGGATTTTATCACAATGTAGAGAGTTCATTTCTAATAAATAGTAGAAGATGTCAGAGAATGTGACTGAGGTGTACTTGAACCAAACTAGTCAACTCTACTAATAAATTCAGGCTCAGGAATCCTGATGGGGTCGATAAGCATTGCTGTCTTTTCAAATGAGCAATCGGAGACCAATGCCAATGTAGACAGAAGTTTTGAAGCAGAGCCCAAAGCAGACTCCTGATGTTTCAATTCCTAGATAAATTTCTTCATATTTCTTAGAGGGTTGAGGTGAACTTGAAAAGAGATCTGTTCCCTTCTGCTGAGGAACTGTCCCTGTAAACCATCACTGGAGTAGTTCATGTACTAGATCATTCTAGGTATGCAAATGGAAAAAAGAAAAATTTGTTATTCCTTAGGGTGGGGGGAAGCCACCACTATTCTCACTATTATGATTTCTTAGACTGATGAACCTGGGGATTCAATTCAGTATGACTTCCAGCACTTCCAACTAGGACAGAGAAATTACAGCAGCTCTTGGGTGTATTTTCTGTCCTCTATGTGCAATGCTGTGTCTGACAGAAGATTTTTCTTAGGGCAAATGTCTATTGAGGACAGGAAAACAACATGGGAGCAAGCAACTGTGATCTTAGTAAGAAAGCTACAAAGCTTAGTTTTAGTACACTGTATTTAAATTCATTTGGCTTGCCCTCCTCCCATCAGCAGTTAAGTATTTTCTTCCAAAATACGGAAAAAATGTGTTTGACACTGAAATCATGTTAAACATTATACAAGATGATCTTTTCAGGATAGTTGACTGACTTCCTATGGACAAGGAACAACTGTCAGAGGAGAAGCAGCAAAGCTAGTGACTAGAGACGATAGGGTTTATGTGCTTTTGGCTTTCTTATTTACCAGAAACAGGTGACATTAGAAGTAAGAATTATAATTTGTTTTCTCTATCTAGTCAATCCCTTTCCTTTCAACATATAGATGCTAATTATGGAGCAATCATTTTCTGCAGCCCTTTGTAAGATAAATTCTCATTATTGTGATTTAGATTAAAGAAATACCCTTCCCTAATGTAAGGATGCAAACTTTTGCATGCTGCCATCATAGGAAAATTCTCCAGATGAAAAGGGAAGTAACAAGCAACAGAGAGATTTTCTTTTAGACTTTTTTTTTTTCTGTGTAGAGGCCAAAATTTGAAGTATGCCAAGTATTACTGCTTTAATCCTGTCTGGTGTTAGTTATTTGCTCAACACTGGATGGAATATATGGAAGAGAAAGTAAATATCTCAGTGCCAAAGAACCTGATTTAAGTAGCATACTTTGAACTCTTCTGGTAAGTATCTTGGAAAGAATGGTTGTTGACTTGGCATGAAAGTGATATTTTATTTTTTTTTACTGAATTGGAAGGGAGAAGATGCCTACACAGAGAGGCAGAGAAAGAAAATACACAGGCCTTAAATGGTGTTATTAGTTTAGTTAGAAAAGTGTGGGTCAGGCTAATGGACCTAAGATGGTGGCAGGGTTTGGGGGAAAGCAACTCAGCATGAGTTGACAAAACCTTTGAAGTCAGTACTGGCAATTTTTGTTGTTATGCTTTTTGGAAAGCTTGTAAATTAATTTTTAAAAAGGATGTGATTGGTCTGAAGGCATGGCCGAGCATGTAATTTTTTAGTTTGTGCTTTACTGAGTATGGAAGTATGCAGGAAGTGTACAACACTATAGGGTTTAGAGTGAAAAATGGAGGTGACTGCAGTGTGGATCTTCTTCAGATGTTCCAACAGGGAGCAGCGGTTAGGAGAAGATTTGTAACAAAAAAACTTTTGATGACTTCATGCACCCAAAACCAGTCAACGTCTTCCTTCCAATATCTAACTGTACTATTGTCAATGTTCACGCAATATGTTAATAAAAAAAAAAAGTAGAGAAAAGTAGTAGTTGCTTTTGAATAAGCGTCTTGATGTAGGTTAATCATTCTGGTAGGAATAATGCCTTCATATCTTTCAATTTATTTAGTCTGGAGGAAGAGAACATTGCTTTTCGGTGGTTTTCAATTGATTTTTATTTTGGTTTTTAATCCCAGGTGTCCCAGGTCTTCAAATGGCTACCACCCTCTTTTCCATGATGGGTTCTCTGTGTGAGAAGGGCTATACAGGCAAATATTTAAACTTCTTCAGAGAATTACAGGATAACCTAGTTTAGAAGGGAATTTATGGATGTTTTCTAATCTACTCTACTCAGAGTAGGCTGAGCTAACTTGACATTCCAGAAAGGGTGTTCCTTTTTCTCTGTTTTGCTACAAGCTCCACTGTCTTTAAAGAATACATTATCCATGTAAAAGAAAGAAATCAGTTAAAATTGCCTTTATCAGCTAGTATTTGTGTGTCTGTGTGTTTAAATTATGCAATCCATTGCTTCATTTGGCAAGTAGTGATGAGGGACAGAAGTCAAGATTTTTTTCAAGATGTGAAACGATATCTCTTCCTGAACCAAATCTCCGCATTTTAGTGTGTCCTGTAGATGTTAGTCATTGCCATAGCCACACAGTAGTCTAACATAAGCTTTAAAAAAGCCTTGAGGTAGTTGCAATAATCACCTTGGCAATTTTACTGTTTGATTTCATTCATTCATATGTCATCTTCTCTCTCTGCTGTCAGAAGAGTTAAAATCTGTGACAATGAAAGGTTCATTTTTTTTTTTGATCCAGAGCACAAGACTTCAAGAAAATGCCTGTCATGGGACTGACAGGAAGCTGACCTCACAAGAACTGTAGTGTCAGCTTTTACAAATCACTGCTTAACCACTAACAGAATAAAATCGGCAATTGTTTTGAGACAGTTGGACAATTAGATAGACTTGGTAATGTCTGGTCTGATATGGATGCATTGTGGCTTTTAGGTGAGATGATTGATGTTAATTTTTAATCTTACTGCCTACTGTATCCAAGATGTAGAGTTTGGGCTCCCAATATGCCAAGAGTTGTGTAGATATTTAACATGATACATCATAGAAAATATGTAAAGGGTTTGGGGGTCAATAAATTGTTATCCCTTGCATCCAGTTAAGGGAAGAAAACTAAGAGCTGTAAGGGTAAGGATTCAGATACCAAAATTCCTGAAAAATACCAGGAATGATTTTTATTAACTTCAGTAAACTATGAAAGAGGTCTCAACTGATTTGCTCAGAATCAAAGGGGGAAGTCTGAGGCAGTCTGAAAAGTGAACTTAGTCTTGGTTCATGTCTTTAAGCAGTGAATTACCAGGTACTCTAGTGCTGTCCTGCTGTATATTTTTGTATTTGAAATGAAAAATCAATTCAGGAAAGTGACTCTCAACAGTCTTACTGATACACTCACCAGTGTTTGGGAGCTTCTGAAAACTTTCCCTGACTACTAATGAAGTCTGCCACTGGTACACATTCAATTCATGTAATTAGAAGCAGCTTATTTCCTTCCTAGAACTTGATATCCGCAATAATTACATGTTGGAAACACCACACTTTTTGTCCTTTTTCTGTTCAGAGTTCAGACTTGGTCACAGAAGCAACTGGATCAAGTCCATGAAGAACCATGTGTGAAAAGTGCATAGCCTTTCTGCCTCTAAGTTGAAACGCATGCTGTGGCTGTATATCAAGTGCAGATGATAGATTAAGAGACATCATCTGCAGCTGGAGTTGTTGGTCAGCCAAGTGTTAAGGCCAAGAACATGTCTCGTCAAGCCACATGAAAGCCCTGTGATGATGCAGATCTGAGGCTTGCAAACCCACCAAGGTGGTGTGTTGCTTCTCAGAAAGTGTTTCCATTAGAGGCTTTGAGATACAGTGATTAGTTGTCTGAAACCTCTTTCTGGAGGCTTAGGGAGCCTCAGAGCACTGTTCCAGCCCTTTCTCAGTGACGAGGGACTTGGGGTGGTCAGCCACAGCCTTGTTGACACAAGGCGACATCATGTAATCTGAGGAGGGTGATGGAGAGGTCAGCAGCTAACTTTCCCCGCTGGATCCCGAAGTAGGTGCAGAGCAGGACAGAGCCTTATGGATCTCTGTGTCATCTAAATGGGAAACAGACATTCAAAGGTGTGAATGGATGTAAATGAGCTCTGGACAATATAGATGTTGTTTTCTGACTTGAGACCTGGACTACACAGGCAGAAGGCAAAACTCATGGAGCCCAAAGAGGGGGCAAGTTTCCATTGAAAGATAGTGACAGCTTTGGGAATGTGGATACCAAACTACACACTGCTCTTTCCTCCTGGCCACTGAGAGAGTACTATGAGGTGTGAGTGCATTATGTTGGCTCTGACCTCTGTATTTCATTTAGCCTTCCAACAAGTTAAGTTTAATCTCATTCAACAAATCTCCACAGCTTCCTTTACCTTAAAGGAGTCATTTCAGTATACAAAGAAAGAAACCCCAAACTCAACCACAAATATCTTAATGCTCAGACTATTAAAACAGAAAATAAATAATAATTTTTTAAATATTTTTTTTCCTTGACATAATTATTGTTCCCTTTACTCATCCATTAACATGGAAAATTGACCAGCCCAGTGATTAGCAACCTCAGACTATTCACATGATCTGTCATGACATACTCTGTGCAACTATCTTAATAAAGTGACTTATTTTAATGAAGGTTTATGGGAGTCCATGAGAATGTCTGAGAGTAAGGCCAGTTAATACTAGAGAGCTACAGAGTATACCAGACTGTGTATGAACACATCTAAAAGGTTGGAGCAGCTGTCCCAGAGATACTTTCTTTTAACATATTTGTGAGAATTAACTATCTGAAGCAGTTATCTAGATAGCTTCACTGAGCTCATCGCAGTGATACCTAAATTAAAGTGTGGTGGGAATTGTTTTTTGTAAATACTTTCTAAATGTTTCAATTTAAAAACAAAATCAAGCCCACGTCAAAATCACTAACTTTTTGCATCAACAATTTCCAGGTTCTTCCTCGAAGAGAACAAAGACACTAAACCAGCCTAGAATTTGGTGGTAAAAGCTTTGGGCCATCACATGGGTGAAGCATGGCATAATATCATGCCCATTGTGCTACACACGTGTTCAGTCCCTTCTGGATTTCTGTCTGCAGCCATCTCTAAAATCCCAAGAAATGCTCAAGGACTACAAAGGTAAAGTAAACACCGTGATCTTTCAGTCTCCAGCTCTTTTTTCTACTGATGTCAGTTAGTGAAAATTGGAGTGGTGGTAGGAAAAATTGTCTGAAACCAGGCTGATAACTAACTCTTTGCTTCAGAATGATGACATACCTACCTAGAAGGGAAGACCTGATGACCTGCTACCAAAACACACTAGCTCATCTATCTCTTCTTTCCTCCTTGAAGTAATGATTATTTCAAAAGAATCTGAGTTTAAAACTCAGGTAACAGCTTTGTGTATAAAATGTCACCGTCCTTCACAGAGCTTTAATTAGCTTCTTTTCTAGGAACTCTGAATAGGCCACTCTTCCCTACCTTTCTCCCTCTCTAAAATTACTTTTTGTCATTTCTTGATATTCTTAATAATTCCTGATACATTTTCTATTGAGATACAAACTTGGAACGTTTTAACTCCACACCAGAGAAATACCATCCTTCAGAGAAAGTCCCTAAAGGAAGTTGCAAGCTTTTTGCATTTATTATTGTTATTTCAAACAGTAAAAAGCAGATAAAAAAATAAAAAAAGGCAACTCATGGGTCTATCAAAAGAAATTTAATATTTACAGAACTTATCCAACATTCTTTTGCTCTTTTCAGATCATGCAGACATATAATTCTTTTTTTTTAATGGATTTCCATTAAATATATTTTAGCATAATAAAACTATGTGTGTTTAACATTAAAATTATACTTACTACTCTAGCAATTAATTCTGTTCTAAAGAGGGGAAATATGCCCTACTGTCAGAGTGCAAAAGGGAAATAATTTGGATTGAAGTAGACACAAACTTTGATCCCAGATTTGTACTACATCGAGTTGAATGTTTACATGAATGTGGTTGAGATTTTATCTGTCCTTAGGAGATACAACTTTTTTGGATACCAAGTGTTAGTGTCAGTGTTCCAGCAAAGGCTGCTGTGAGGAAATGCAGAACTACAGCAATCTCTGCACAGAGACACACTAACAACAGCAACAATATATATTTTTTTTTAAAACTAGGTTTTTATCTTGTTTGTTTGATTGTTTGTGGAAGCTGAATAGAACAGAAAGCTTCAGATTAATTTTCTGGATTTTTGAAAGTGGAAATCAGCAGCTCAGAGGATGTGTTCTATTGCTTGCACTTCACAAGGCACTATCATGACTTTAGACAACTGATTTACCTTTTCAACACACCTTTTCTTCTTGAAAAGAGAAAAAAAAAGAAGTTTGAGGATTTTTATGTTTTCTCTGGTTGTTATGAAACCTTCCTTAATGCTTTTTAATGTTCTTTGTAGTTGAAGAATGGCTACTGTGAGAGATTTCTAGGTAGACAACTGATTTTCTTGGACTTCAGGTTTGGTTTGAAATTATGCAGTTCACACTTGCAAAAATAATGAGCAGCTCAGCTCCAAGACAATGTAATTAAATTAAATGGTGATATAGCATGTCAGATCTGCATGTGTGTGTGTGTGTGAGAGATGCCTCCCTACAGCAAGGAATCCTCTTCATGACGTGGATATCTTACTGTCATCAGGAAACTTCACTTATTTAGTTCACATTTTAAAGGTACATAATTTTGGATGTGACAACCCTGAGATCTCACACTCACTTGAAAGTTTCAGGGGAAATATTGTAGTGACACTGATCTGTGAAGGTTCTTGCAGAATCTGGGAGCTTTTTGCTCCAATATGTCAGTGGCATTACTTGATATATTCTTTTATCATGTTTCGGTTGTTAAGATTTCAGGGAAAATTATACTTTTGAATTCCTGAGAAAAATGTCTTGTTCCTCTGTTTGCAGCTAATTCTGTTTAAAATGAATCATGAGTACTGTAGCTGGGATAACACCGAGTAAAGTTATTGAGATGTATTTGTTTTCTATAAATTAAAAACTAACCCTGAAATACTGAATTATTAAAAGCTGGATATCAGAAACCTGGCATCAATTACAGATTCCAGCCCTAACGTCTGTTGGGCAATAATAATGTTATTTCTTTTCAGTCTGATTTCCAAAAAAGAAACAAGCCTAAATCAAAAACACACAACGTTCAACTTTCTCTGATCACTTATTTTGGTCAGATCACCTCTGTACCAGTGTTAATGTACGAAATCTTACAATTCCTGATATTACATAACTAAAATAATAATTGAAAAAGAAAAAAGTGTAGGTTTTGACTGTGAGGTATAATTTGAGGTCTGTCTATGATTTTTTTTTTATTATCTACAAATATGTTTTATTATTCTGCATGTTAATATTTCATGGTAGGACATAGCTGCTGCTAGTAATACAGAATGTTTCAGTCTGATTTAGGACTGTGGTACCTGACAAAGGGGTCTGTACTATAACTATGAGATGTTCCCTTGTTAAAAAAAAAGGTAAATTGATTTCCAGCTCTTCAGAGCAGCTGTGTTCACTGTTAACAACTTACATCCAGAGGCATTTGTAAATACTGCATTTCTGCATGAGGGACCTCTCGGAATTGATGCAGCCTCTTTGCCCATAAAACACCCCTGGATATCAGAGTATATTGACACCCACCACTTCAAAACAAAACAAACACCACACCAAACTTATTTTAAAACAATAGCCGTGCAAAAAGACAAATGCTGCTTTGGGCACTCAGGTGCATGTGAGAGAGACCAGTCCAAAAAGGCAGAAGACCAAACTCCCATCAAGTTCTTTGCCTTATTACACGACAGTCAGTAGCATAAACTTACCCCCCAGTTTCCTACCAGTCTATTTCAAACTAAAAATGAAGCAGAGATTGATGAAAGTGGCTGGCTATCGGAGTGTTTTCTCCACACATTGGCTACCAAGGTTGCGAACCAGGGGCTTGACCCATCCCATTCATAACCCCACTGAAGTCAGCGGAGTCCTGCCCCAGAAACTTAGCCTATCTCCTTCTTCTGTGAGCTCCAGTAATAGCTTTCCTCATGTGGAACTGTGTTTACATAAACCAGATTGAACTGGCCTCACACATGCCATCACTATCACCTCCTAGTAACCTTGCAAAGCACAGGGTGATGACAAGTCGCTGCTCTGTGTTTTCATAACCCTGCAGAAATTAGTGCGTAGCATTTGTAATGGAAATAAATTGCTTAGCATCAGACTCTCTAAGATGACACTGTTTTCATTATATGTTTAATTTTTCAGAGAACATAAATGCAGATAGACCAAAATGTCAAGGAGCCCCTCTTAATTAAAGCCTCTTTTTTTTTTTTTCTTTTCTCCTCTTCTCGAGATATGCAAATGAATTGAGCCATTAAAGAGAAAGATAAAGGAAACCCAAACACTCTTTATACATAACTTTTATGACAGCCGTTATTTATTTTGCAGGAGACATTATTTTGACTGGAGCAAGTTATAGTGCAGCTTGACGTAACTCAAGGGTGCTTTGCAGTGCTACAGAGGCAGACAGTGATTGGAAGCATGTCTCACCTAGTTTGGGGAGGTTTCACGCCACAGCACAGATTCTGCACCCAGATTTCATGGAGAGGTGGTATTCTTAAATCCCCACTGCCATTCAGCTGTTTATGATCACGCCTTGGGTTACTTGGTTGTCTCACATTTGGAGGAAAACAAGAGTGGATTACAGCTGGTTCCTCTCTTCTGCTTTGAAGCTTCCTCAGCTATAGCTCAATACCCACATGATATATGATTGTTTGCCAGTGATATAATATACCTTATATAGGGAATATATAATGTACTTCTCTTCAGAACAACAGCGTATTATCCTTGGAAAATGCACAGCTGACAGCAGGCAAAATGTTGTCTCTCTCCATTGGTGGTTTCATTTAATAACCCCGGCACCATAGCTTTTTTGATCAGCCTTGAACTAGTTAGCAAGGACATTCAGTTCTGTGCTTCACTGTAGATGCTGCCTGACTTCTCAATATCAGGCCTAGCAGCCAAATAAGTTGAAATTAACTGATTCAAATGCTGAAGTGTTTATTCAGGCAAAATTCACTGTTTTCCTTAGATAAAGATTAAAGAAAAACTGAATCAGGACTTCTGGAACTGACCCCTTAAAAGCTGGAAGACAACACTTCAGAGACAACTAAGGGAAGATCAGTAAGGAATAGTTCAGTACAGAGATCCTTCTTTTTTAATTATTTTTATTTTTTCTT
>WUAM01000278.1:459469-525431 GCA_024336885.1 Actenoides hombroni
TCTACAAGCACAAGCTTTCATATTTTTTAATGTAAAAATGCATACAGATCATTATATATATAAAAATCAACTAGCCTTGTAGCAAACTGCCAGGTGCAACTATCCCCAGGTTTGGGGACAACTTGTCTGGATCCAGGTGCAAACCCAGTGGCTGATCCTCACTTTGCATCTGTGGTTGCACCGAACCCCCAGAGACGAAGATTCTCAAAGTTCTAGGGAAGTCTTGGTTCCTGATCCAGGTCTTGCAGCATGGGCATGACTAACTCTTCATCAATTGAAGATAAATATTTAAAAACTTCATAAATGACAGTCAACTTGTTGTAGGTAACAAGTATCCATTTCACCTTTCCTCCCCCTTTTTGTTTATCATCCTTCCCATCCCCTCTCTGCAGAAAAGATAATGGGCAGAGGAGAGGAATTTAATGTTAGTGTCATATATGTACATTTAAAGAGCTGCAGTAGAAACAGAATTCAAGCTGTTGATGACTGCTGTGGAAAGGCTACTGAATGTGGGTTCAGATAGCATTTGGTTTTTTCAATGCTTGGGCACTTTTTGGCTCAATTTGCACATTGTAGAAATATGACACGTTTATAGCATAGCCAATAATACCTTGCAACATTGCAAGCAACAGAAGATCAGATTGCATTTAATACTATGTAATATGTATCAACAGATTATAATATATAGTATATTATAACTGGCTTGACAAGCAGCCTGTTACACTGTGGGGGGTAAAAAAAAAAAAAAAAAAAAAGAGCAATTAAGTAAAGAAAATTGTGTTTGTGTGGGAGGAAAGGTCACAAAATAGCAGCCTCCTTTTTGACTGAGTGTTTATCATGTTCATCAGTTTCCAAATTCAGTCTTTGCAAAGGAATGTTACTATTTTTATTAGAGGTTCTTTATGTAACAAGTCATGTTTACAGGGTGGAACGTTTTCTTTCACCAGGATTTTATAATTTCTCTATACAGACATTATAAAAGAAGATATCATTTGCTGAGATTTTTCAAGAAAGGATTAGGGCCATAACTTAGCCTCTCCTTCCTTTTAACTCTCCAAATATGAACATATTTTATCTTGTCATTCATATATTACTTTTCTGTACTTTAAATGCAGCTCATTTCTGAACCCCAAGAAAGGTTCTCAGAGAACAGAACTGTTGAAGTTGTCCTAGAGAGTGAAAAATCAATGGCTTGGTATACCAACATAAAGACTTTCCTCTCACCTATGTTGCCATGGGATTGCAGGTAAGGATTTTGCTTAATTCAGATTCGTGCGACAGCACCGATTTGGAAGGTAACAGAATTACTTAGTGCCTCAACTTGCAAATGCTCACTCTGGGTCCTAATGGTGTAAAATACACGTTTGCAAGTTCAGCCTTTCGGCTAATGGCTGCTGGTGTGTGTACTGGCACTAGCTCTAGCTCTTTCTTTCACACTGGTATTGATTCTGCATTACTAGTAGGACTAAAAAGAACCCTTGGGTTGGTTGTTTTTTTTTTAACAAAAGTTTGAGCTATGGCTAATAGTTTGGGAATATGTATGTCACAGAGACAGTGATATCTACCCGTTGCAAGAACCCCCTGCCCTGCAGCACATGGTGAAGTTTTCATTGCAGTGTGTCTAGCTGAGGTATGGCAACACACCTGAATGTGAAGACCAAAATAATAGACATTAATTCCAGAAGACCAAAATGAGCTTTCACTCTCTAGAATAGGGGAAACAGAGAAAATAAACAACAACACAAATAAAATATACATCTGAATGGGATGTTCTTTGATGCTGGTTGGGTAAAAGAGAATGTTCAACAAAATTTACTTTGGCAAAATATGTTTAAGCCAATCCTTTCGAGAAAAGTCTTGACTTTGGACTTTGTCAACAGGGATATACAGGTTTGATTCTCCAGACTGTTCCACCATTTATATGGCTACCTATAACTGTATAAAGTGCCATTCAATCAGATATCCTCACTTTCCTACATTTGTGGCAACTTCCTTTTGATAGCCTTTTGATGTTACTTCCTCACAGAGGCAAATAACCATATGAAGTACAAAGCAGCGGAGAATAAAGTTGTAAGGAGTTGCTACAAGGTGCCTCCTCAAAGGACAATACTGCTAATATTCCCATTTGTCATCCCAGCATTTGGCTGTGCTTCTAAATAATGCCAGTCTGAGCTGCACACCACGCTGCCTGAAGTGATGCAACACAGCTGGTGGGAGACCAGCACAATCTCAGTGAAAATCTTCCAGTCTTGGTTCTTGCACCTTTTAGCATACCGTTAAAAAAAAACAAGTAGACAAGAGGCAAAACTTGACAGCTGGCTTACAGGAGACATGTAAGGGAGGAGAAAAAAATGGACATGTTTTATCCCAAGCACCGAAATCTGATAAAATGCACTTTCACTTCAATGTTCCAGATAAGAGTCACAAAAAAACTATGTTGGTTTAAACCACAGAGTGCTTCAAGCAACATCTGGAAGTTTAAACAGCTGGAAATTATGGCCTTTTGATATGGTAGAGGACATTCACCTCTGATTTACATTTGGGCTTAGATTTTAAATACTTGCCTTTCCATAGATTCAGTTCTTCTTTGGTGTAAGATATAAGAGGAACGACTTGAATTGACGTAAGACCAAACCAAAAATGTAAACAAAAGCTAAAAACTACCCATAACTAAATCAATAGAAATACAGTTATTTGTTTAGTTTGATTTCCCAACACATACACTCCCATTTCCCCAAGTACAGTACTGCACTTTGAGGGGGAAATGCCAAAATGCCACTGGACTAGCTGATTATTTCTTGATGAATTCTGCAATTTCAGAGGATCTGGAAAAGCAGCTTAACTTCATCTGTGTTGAAATGTGTGTCTCACTGGCTAAACACTCCATGAAATAGACCTTTCCTATATTTTTTGCATTTCTTGCTAAGAGCATCAGCACTCATAGATTTGACAAAAGTAACAACAAGGAAGGACAGTTTGGAGTAAAAGCACACAAAGCGCCAATTTAGAGCTGGTGAAAGGTGTCAGATGAACCTTCTGGTACAACACAGCAGCCTTGAAGTGTATTCAGTCCATGAGAACATGGGTTGTGATGGTTGTTGATGGACTGAGGGCTGAATCTTACTCTCCAATGGCTACTGAGAAGCATGCTGGCTGGAAATGATGTTTAGGCACTACTGACTTGCAGGGGATTGGAGCAAGCCTTGTAGAAGCAGGAGATGCTCTGTCAGTGCCAATCCCCATAGTTATCTAGTCCTTTGGAGTTTGTTGGGTTTTTTTCTTTTCTTGGGTTTGTTTTTTTGTGGTTTGTTTTTTTTTCATGTTAGCCAGAAGCAGCATGGCTAAATACATCTGAAAACAGGAAAAAGTCTGTCCCTGTGTTGCTCAAAAAAGTGGTGGAGAGTTTGTCTTTTCTATTTTTTTTAATTGCAAAGCTTTGACCATTTTTAATTAAACGTGCTCTGCCTGCCTTGTCCCTACTCCAAGCTATTATGCACTAAAATGCTTCTGGTGCTTAGTACAACTCTTTTTAGCTGCTGATTTTGGTAAGCATCTTATTAATTGCCTGCTTGACGTGGGTGGTGGAGCTTCGTCTCCGAGTCTTCCCCTGGACCATCTTTCGACGCCGTACCTCACGACAGAGCTCATAGAAGGCCTCCATAATGTTGCCCTCTCCTGTGCAAGCAGAGCACTCATAAAAAGCACACGCTAGTTCCGTGGCCAGCTTTTCACCTTCCTCTGTGCTGACCTGCCTGGAGTGATCCAAGTCTGCTTTGTTCCCCACCAGGATCAGGGTGACATTTTTGGGTTTTTTAACTTCATCCAACAAGTTCTTAAGCGGCAGCACTTCCTCAAAGCTGCCTCTGTCCGTGATGTCATAAACCAGCACAAAGCCTTCACCCCATCGTACATGTCCTTCTTTCTGAATGGCGTCCTCCTGTTTTGAAAAGACAGACACTAGCCTTAGGAATTTAAGAAAAAGGCACCAGGACTTCAGATAGACACTGGTCCTCCAAAGCCCACAAATTCATGTAGATCTGCTTTACTTTGTACTTTACACGCATCACCTTTTTTATCATCTAGCGTAGGAGATCTACTCACCTACTCTGCCAAGGTGCCATGGGTTGCCTGTGGATAGGCTGGTAGCATGCAATTGGAAAAGGGTCTTTGTTGAATGACACCCAGCACACAAACTGCATAGGACTGTGCAGTGTGAGCACCTGCCACATTTTGAAAGGAAGGGAGACCTGACTATGACAAAAATGCTCTTCACTTTGATGAGAATCATTGACCGAGGCTGTCAAGCCTCATTACTTGATGGTGGAAATAGACTGTGACTCTGTGCATAATATTAACATGTTGTTGTGTTGGCCCTGAATCAAGGAATGAGAACAAAATCATTTTAATCCCAGAGTAAATACTGATTTATTTGTTTGTTATCCCAGTGTTTGAGAACTCTAAGCAGGGTCCTTTGCAGAAGGGCCTATCTAGATCCAGCATGCTGGGTCCAGCCACAAGCTGCTGGTGGTAGAGGAGGGTGGGCTTTGCTCAGAAACAGATCTCTGTCCCCAGAAGTGGAGCACACCCACCACACTGCTGCCACCACCACACTCCCCTTCCCTGCTGTCTGCCTGAGCCAAGGTATTGGATAATGGTACATGCACCCACGCACCTGACCAGCTGTATCTAGTATCTCCATGGAAACCACTTCATCATCAATGGTAGCTTGGTGACGATATGTAGACTCTAAAATAAGAACACATTTTTGTAAAACGTATTAAAAGAAAGTAATTTATTTTTTTTTAATCTTATTTATAGCTGCCCCAGCACACGCACTAAGATGTGACATGCAGCTTCACTCAATCTTATTTGTTGGAGCCCTTCCAGCTATTCTGGAGCACACTCAAGTCCTTCTTTCTACAATAGTGACTCTTTTACCTCCCTATATGGCACAACTCTTTCTTTCCCAAGTTTTATGTCTGCAAAGGGCTGTGGACGCTGCAGTCTGCGCCCAACAAAAGGACAGTTTCCTGTGGCATAGAGCTCTGCAAGGCTGCAGCTCATTTCCATGTTTGCTCCTAGGGAAGGCTGCCACCCATGAAACACAAATACTACTACTCTCAAAGTAGGCAGCTCAGCAGCCTGTCAGTGCATAGCTTGAAGTCTCACAAGATCAAACCCAGTATGGTTGCAGATCAGGGAACCTCACCAGTAAGCTCAGGCCTTATACTGTGATAAAATGACAGAACAGTTAGCTATGTTAGGAATGTCTCTTTGAAATATGCTGAAATCATCACATTCCTCTCTTCCAGCAAGGGCTCAAGCAATGATTTCCTTGTGTATGATTTATAAGGATAACCAGTGGGCATTAAGCATTCACACTATGCTACAGAAAAAAAAAGGAACCAGGTTCTGGAACTAGGCAACTAACCAGAAAGCTAATGACAAAAGGGCTTGTTTTATCTTAATGAGCTGATAAGATACATTTGATAGCATTTGACCTAAAACTTGGAAAATTATCTGTGCTAACATTCAGATTTATTACTGTTGCTAGCTCACAGATGTCCTATATCAAAAGGCAAATGCTTGTGCTGTAAAACTGTGACTATGAATGCTTTGCATTGTCAGAGACACAATTCTTTTGCTTGGTGAAAATCTCCCCTGTAGGAACAAAGGATATCTTCAAGGAAACACACTTCTTTAATTTGAGCTTCTGAAAGGGCTCATGTTTGGTGAATGCCTTTTTCCTTTACGTACTTAAGAATGTCACCTCTTCATAACCATGAATATTTCAGTGCTGTCAGTGCTGCAAACACTCTTTGCCCAAACCAAAAATGTCACCTCCCTCCAGTGCCACCTTAATTGCTTTGAGTAGCACAGCTGCCTCCCAAAGGGACAAATGGTCAATTTAATTAGCAGATGGCAAGCAATCTTCCTGTAGGGTTTTAGGCAATGAATACTAGGTTTATTTAAAGGCTGTAAATACCCCTTCTGCTTAGTATTTCAAGGTTGTTGAAGGACTTGTGGTTCCACCTTTGTGATCCTGACGTGATAACTACACAGAAGAGTAAGATGTATTTAAGTCTCTCAGTAGTAAGTCTTTTCTGTCCCTTCTGTAGAATTCCCCCAGGGGAATGGAGAAAAGGCAGGAGCTCTAGTTTGGTGTGGAAGTTGCAGTGATGCACCTTCAACAAGTCATTTCAGTGCTAGGTTGGGTCATTTAGGAGCTTACACTTTCTCTGGGGGAGAGTGCTGCAAAGCAGAGCTGGTTCTCTGGGTGAATAACATGGTATCAGCTCCTTCACTTGTTTAGGCTTTGCAATGCTTAAATGCCTTCAACTATCTGGTCATGCTTGACAAGCAGCTGTTGAAAACTGGTCTATGCAACTTCAGAAAGTGCTCATCTAGCCATGTTTGCAGCGTATCTGTGAAATATCCTTCTTAGGAGGCAGAGTGTGGTAAGCCATACAGTTCTTACTTGTAAAATGGGGGAATAAAGCTCAAGGAGTAGACTTGTGTTTGCTGCAGAAAAGCAGTGTGATTCTTAAATGATACCGGAGTTTTCAAACTAGGACTCTGGAGGCACTTTATCTTACACGTTTACCTCACTTTGGCTGCTCACATTGGGATGGAATTTGATCCTGGATGAGTAGCACTGATTTTGGTCAGGTTAGTGTAAATACATCGTGGTAAACGCTTCTCTTCCTGTGGTTTGGAATGTGTGGTAGCTGGGTAAACTTTAATGAGGAGTGTAAAACAGCTGGATGTTTAAAACATTTTTTTGTGTAATCACAGCCATGGCTTCTCCTTCAAGGGAATAGAAACATCTGAAGAATCTGGTCATCTTGTAAGTTACAAGCCCTGAAGTTGTGATTTCCAGTCTGTTCACTCTGATCCCATTTTACTTCACAAATGCATTGCCTTGCTTTAGGAAATTAGGTGATTTGAGATACCTGTTGGTTTCCTGAAACCATCAAGAACACAGGTGTCTGTGTCTTGGCTAAGCACCCTCGACTCCTATTAGAGTTGATGAAGTAAAATAGGCGCTGGATATAGCTTGTCTGATCTCTCTCGGGACAAATCACACCTCAAAAGCACTTAGAAAGCTAAAATTGATCAGATGAGTCCAGGCTGTAAATGTCTCATGCTTGCATCATCACAGTCAAGTAGAAAAAGCCAAGTGTAACACTGTACCAGTGGCTCCCAAGGTGAGGCAACTTTCTGAGCTTCAGACTGTCATTTGCACCAGGTGATGCCTATATATTACTATATGGCTAAAACCCTGAGGTTAGAAAAGAAACCCCAGAGCTGTGTTTTGCTCTTCAAAGACTCACTGTCAAAGCTGTGAGCCTCAAAGCACAGTTAGGGAGCTGCTGCTGCTGCCTGAGCTGTGGTGTGCCTGATGCTGCCAGCACTGTGGAAATATTTGGTGGTTTGTCTACATCAACGTAAGTATGTAAGTCTGACCTGTTCTTCTTGGTTTGGGGGTGTGCTGTGTGCTGTGCTTCTCTTCATATTCCCAATAACAAGATCAAAGGTGCTGATGAGCGTGGCTTTGAAAGCTGATGCCAGATTTCAGGGTCCTGCTTGGTTATAAAGCTGCAATCCCCCAGCATTCTTGCTGGTTCTCAAGGTCTTATCATTTCAGAAATTTAAGTTTATTCCAGAAACATTTAGAGCTGTCAAAAGGCCTGAGAAACATGTTGGAAAGTGGTAGAAGTTGGTTTGGTTTTAAGTCTATAATATATTGCTACAATAATTCTTTAATAGGAATTGGATAGAATGTTTAAATTACCAGAGCTGCTGAAAAATTATGGCAATAATGATTTATTATTTTTGGGGGGAAAAGGAATATTTTAAAAAGCTCCCCTGGGGTTCTCTGTGTTAACAATACTGTTACAAATCTCCCTACTCCTCTGAGCAATACAATTGTTAAAAACACAGGAAAGAGCCTGCTGAACTTACATAGAAAAAGCTTTGAAGCCCATTATCTATAGACTGTTCATGGATATTATATTCAGTCACAGCTTGATGATATTACATCCTTGTGCTATGCTTATTGTGACATATTTAATAGAGTTTTGGCCTGTAAGTCTTAGCCGGTCATTTATCAAACCTATTTGTCCAGACCTCTCCTGATCTATTGAACATATCTGTTCCATAAGATCATATTTTCTGAAGAAAAACCCATTATCTAGGAAGTAATTGCTGGTTCTTGGTTTATATTTGCAGTGATGGAAAAAGCTGTTTTCAGTACTTGTTTGTTTTGAACAGGCAATATATATCAGGGGTATGTCACAGCTCCGGGAGGAAATATTTGCATTGGAAGAGTTTATTGCTTTTAGGAAACCACTTGTAGTGGGAGTAGGTAAATCATCTGAAATGGAGCAGTTACACCATTTTACATGTAAATTTAAGGAATGGTCAGGTCTCTCTTGTTTGGTTTGAAGTATAGAGGGACACAGACTCTGTTTCCATTCAGAATTGTAGTTCATTTTTTTGTGAAGAAAGGTTAATATGGTTTTATAAATATAAAAACCTTTATTGGTTTATTATATTTTTATATGTCAAACAAAGACATATAAAAATGCTCCAATAAACTTTGGTCTCATGGAAGCTTTTAGCCAGCTGGATCTCAGAACTGCAAGAGACCTAGGGAAAGAGCTTTTTCTGGAATAATTACAGCTGAGTTTCCAGATGAAAAATGCTTCAGCTATTAGGCATGAATTTCTAAGTCATAGTTAAAGTCTTGTTGCATGGCAGTACAGTATATTTCAAAGACTGAAATTTCTCAACATTATTTCTGATTACATAATAAAGGTTCCTGCCATTTTTTTGTTGTGGTGTTGTTTTGGTTCGTTTGATTTTTTTTAAAACAAACTCCCTGGTCATTTAGACTCCTGCAATCTTTGACATCCATCAGGATGGCACCTGTCTCTACTACATTTGAGAAGAGTGACTTTGACAGCCCCTTGGGGAAAAAAAATTATCTCATTTACTAACCCTGATGCTGTTTGATATGTTCTCTAGAGCCTTCCTCGAGTCTGACTTTGTAAAATCTGTCCCCTTCTGCATTTCCTTGCTGCTGCAGGAACTTTTAACCTCTTAGAAAGCCCCTGCGAGTTCAATTATCTCCCTGACTCAGAATGTCTCTCTTTCTGCCTTCTTCCCCCACCTCAGCTCTTCTTAAAACTCAGCTGAATGTCTTTTTCTTGCTTGCATCTGGCTGTTACTTACTCCTTTCATTATTTACCTTTCAGGAGGGTTTTTATCTTGCAGCCATCAGTGCAAGCACAGTGCTGCCCTTGTGTATTTAGAACCTATTTCTAATGCTACTATAGTGTATTGCCACATGTCCCTTTATTAAGTGATACTACAGACCTCAAAATAAGCATAATTGGGTTATTTATCAATAATACCGTCAAATGATATGCCATCCACTGTTACTGCAGTCATTACTATCATGTGTGAAAGAAGAAAAAGTAGTAGAAAGGAAGTTACTGAAAGGAAACTTGATTCTGACAGTTCTGGTAACTTCAATGTTGTAAGCATTTCTGCACGTGTCGCGAAACACAGAAGGAAAATTTTCAGGAGTTTGTACAGTACCTGTGACATGCTTTCTATCTGCAACTATCATACTATGTGAATGTTCATGTCGAGCTACAAATTTAAACCAGAATGTATAGGAAAGAAGGAGGTATTTGTTTGCAGTCGTATTTAATTCGACTCTAGGGACTCTAGCAGGCTGCACACACAGTCTGCCATTGAGAATGTTGCTTTTGGAATTGATACGATGTACAAAGGAGTTTCTTTTCTAACTTCGTTTTCGGCTCTTTTGGCTGTCTTCTCCAAGGCTACGTTTGCTGTAAATCAGAGTTATGACTGCAGTACAGCAGGTATTCCCAGACTATTAGATTAAAGCCGAGCACAAAAAAAAAAGTCATGTGGGAGGCACTGTAGGCAGTGAGTGTGTCTTAGCTTGTTGAGCTGCTTTTAGTTGCTGTTTTCAGTCCAAGGTGAAGCTTGCAGATATTTCTGTCCTGTATAAGTCCAGGCTGGGTGGAGGGTGAAGACCCTGTTAATGGCCCTAAGGAGGCACAGGGCTGAAGAGCCAGTGTATGCTCTGGGCAATCAGCAGGCATGTGTCCCTGCACGAGCCAGGATGCTGAGCGGTCCCTGATCCAGGCAGATGGGCAAAGACTATTACTAGGTGACCTTAAGAAGCTTCAGGTACTGTGGAGACTCATGAGGGATAAAAGATGCTCCAGGAGCACACGGACACATGTAAAGAAAACAGCTACTGTAGTCTGAAATACGGAGAACAAATATAGAAGAAATGAGGCTTCGTTAAGTCTGCTGCTTAGGGAGCTGTTTGGGTTTTATCACAGATGGCTAGTGCATGCTAGACTACGAAATCCTCATCTTGGTATGAAAGGATATGTTGCATCCCCAGAATTTGCTTTTGAGGTAGAACATGGGGGAGATATAAAATTAGTCTACAGAAAAGCATTTTTTCTTGATGTGCTGATATTTTCAATAAATAATATTTTGGCCTCTGTGTAGAAAGCCTAGAATACAGTTTTCTTGAAGATAACTCTAAAAATAATGGGAAGTATGTCTCTTTGGTGGCTTCCATATGTGAAGACTGGGCTTCTTTCAAGGAGAAAGGGAGTGGTGTTAGACTCTTTCCTATAGGTTCTGTCCTTATCCAGCTTTTACTGAGATAGGCAGAGAAAATGTGTACAGATACCTGGGAACTGGATAGGTTAAAGCATTCTAAAACTATCGCTAAAACAAAACCATCAAAGCCAGAGCAGGACTAGCTAGACAAGAGAAAGCTTCAAGGTCTCAACTCTCTTCAACTGGTCTTTCATTTTCTAATTTAACTTTCCCACCAACACTAAGTAGAGGCATTAGTTCCTGGTAGGAGTTATGCCCATGACAAGTGTAAGTCTAAATGAACCACATTTTGCTACACTTTTTTGCTTGGTTGTGGGAAGAAGTCTTAGGGAAGCTGTAAGTTTCACCTTGTTTCTGCCAGTATAAATGAAAACTAACCAGTGAGACTCCTCTCACACCTCAAACAAGCAAAAAAAACCCCCCTCTCCTGAAGGTGCAAAAACAAGCACTGGGAACTTCTGCTTATCTGGTGAACATTTCAGAATGTGATGAGCAAGAAAAGTAGGGGCAAAATATTTTGCAGCTGTAGCTACTGCAAGAACTGCCACCGTCATTCCTGATTTTTCACTGTCTGTCAAGCTACCATAAAAAGGCAATATTTTTATTACTGGCATCAGGAATATCTTCATCTTGAGACTCATATGAAAGAAAGCAAATCACACTTCCCGATAACTGCTTCCGATATTATTCTAAGAATCCTCCTCTGCTGCTCTCAATTACAATTTTATCATTTCAAGTCTTCATTTTGCATTTTAGAGGCCAGTGTCAGGGGTACAAGGTGCTCTAGGCCATACTAGTCCATTTCCTTGCAAACACCTCGGAGAAATCAGGAATGCTTTCACAGCTCATTGCCATAATACATTCAGTATAAATTCCTGCTTCTGAGGAGTATGGTACAAATGATGTAGCGTATTAAATGTATATCAAGTACTGTTTCCACTGTTTTGAAGTGAGGAAAAATAGAAGCCCATGAAGATACCTAGGAAAGCACAATCTGGACTATTGAGGATTGAATCTCTTAAGCGCTGAGGCAGAAGGAATTTTATTAATAAAGATTGAGGTTACTAATAGCTGGAGTCTGGCTTGAAAATAAGGCTGTTTTCCAGTAATTTATTAAGCATCTACACATTTGTCATGGTACTCTCTGAAACACAGGTTGGCAGCCATTCCTCCTATCCCCAAATGGTTGGTTACATCTTATTTAGGCTGAAAGCCCATAAGAGACTATGTAAGATAAGCTGTAGTTGTCAACATGGATGTTCTGATGAAACATGCAGAGAGCAAAGCTCTCTAGCAGAACTCTCTCCTCTTCTGCTTGCTTTTGATGATCTGGACGAGGGGATCGAGTGCACCTTCAGCAAGTTTGCAGATGACAACAAATTGAGTGGGAGTGTCGATCTGCTCGAAGGTAGGAAGGCTTTGCAGAGGGATCTGGACAGGATGGAATCGATGGGCTGAGGTCAGCAAACTTGCTGAAGGTGCACTAGATCCCATTGTCCAGATCATTGATAAAGATATTAAACAAGACTGGTGCCAAAACTGAGCCCTCAGGGACACTGCTGGTGACCAGCCGCCAACTGGATTTAACCCTGTTCACCACAACTCTCTGGTCATGGCCAGCCAGCCAGTTTTTAACCCAGTCAGACAGTTTTTAACCCATCCAAGCCGTGAGCTGCCAACTTCTCCAGCAGAAGGCTGCAGGAGATGGTGTCAAAGGTCTTACTGAAGTCCAATTGGACAACGTCCACAGCCTTTCCCTCATTCACTAGGTGGGTCACCTGGTCATAGAAGGAGATCGGGTTTGTTAAGTAGGACCTGCCTTTCCTGAACTCATGCTGGCTTATGAGCATGTTGATGATCTGATCTATAGCACTGTGAAGACTCCAATATCCTGATGTGCAGCAGAGGAAGACGGCTGAAGGGGAGGCTTCCCCCAGCTGTCTTACTCCTGGGGCTGCTGTCAACCTTTAGGCTTGGGGCTGAAGAGACCATCAGTCAAAGATTTATTAACACTTATTTTAGTACACACCCCTTTCTTAAAAGTTGTGTTTGCTGTCTGGGCAGTTTCTCTCTTAATCGTGCTGCTAGGAGTTAGTATTTTTATGGTAGAGGCAGGCAGTAAACCTTTAGGAGTGTTAAGACAAACTTGCTGAGTGACACCTAAGTCAGGAAAACTAGAAATCTACAATATACAAAGATACGTGTTTCCTCAACTTGTGATCTACAGCAGGGAAAAGAAATCCTGGGGATGAAGAGTTTGTATTCTGATGGTATTCCAGCTGTCCAGACAATTCATTAGCTAAATAAACCAGAGAGAAAAGACAGTCCTTGAGAACTATGTTTGGACTAAGGACCTGAGCTCTTTCTCATGTCTCCATTGGCACAAAATCAGCCCAGAAAGATAGTTCTTGCGTCTTCTCTTGCTAGAGTAAATTATTATGAGATCTTGGCTCCCACTGCTACACTGTTTCTGGTTATCAATCAATTTGATGGAAGCTAGTTTGAATATATTCTCACTCTGCTCTGTTGTTTGTACAGATCTGTATTTATCAGGTGCAGGAAATAAATTCAGGGTAGCAACATTTGCTAATGTTGTAATGTTAATTACCTTATGTACGTTATCTGCAAACTTCCCTGAATGGTACCTTTTTGCTAACAGAATCCCCAGCTACAGATGTGGTTATATAGGCAAAACTACCCTTCTAATGTAAAAATAATCTTCCCTGCAAAAAGCTTCTTAATGGGAAAAGCCTTCTTGCCAACATAAACAATCTCCTCACAAAGCGACTTCTGCTCTTCTTGCCACAATGGTGATATTTCTAAGTCTCGAGCTGGTCTATAGGAGGTGAAGTTTTCTGATGTGAGATAAGTCGGGGCACTAACAGAGGTGTCTGCCTCACTCCCTCGAGCACTTGTTTACCTAGTGGACCTTTCTGCAGTCCTTTCACTGTTTCATGTTATGCCAGAGACAAATTGTGCTATCATGGGCCTTTGATAATCAAGCTAGTGGGATGGCAGTTTGTACTACCTTATCACTTTGCTGCTTTACTGATGCCTACACATTTTACTTGTCTTTCATGGTGTCTTATGAGTTGTCTGTATGTTGCATTAGATAGGACTTTATAAAAACACCAACTCAGGGTTTTTTTTTCCCCTCCCAGCAGAAAAAGAGTGAACAAAAACCTGAGTGACTTAAACAAATTGCGATACAGTTGGAAGAAATACTCTTTAAATATGTCACTATCAATCTAGTAGTCCTAGCAAAATGGTAATTTTTAAGACTCATGCTTTTTTATGGTTACATCTGCTCCTTCAAAGTAATGAACAGTCTTTTCTCTATCTCATTCAAATTAAGTAAACTTTTATGCTTTCTGTCTCTCTTTGCCTTCACAGATGGGCTAGTCTGTCATACACTGTTCTGTTGATTATCTGCCCAGAGACAGTTTTTCTTTCAGAAGATAAGCAATGTTCTATGAAATATGTGAACAGCCAGAGAAAGACATCTTGGCACAGTGAAAGCCGAGCAACTTTTAGATAGGTGAACAAAAATATTATCTCCTTGGTTGCTGTTATTTTATAAATAGACTTTTGTTTAAAATTCAGTCTTCGGAGAAATGCTTGGTGTTTCTGTGCATCTTTGATACGTGAGTCAGCTCTACACGTACCAGTTACTTAAAGGGTTTACAACTCTTCTATGAAATAAAGGATTTTACATGGGCGAAGCAGAGGCAGAGAGACTGTAGGAAAACAAATCAGTGATGGAATCAATAAAAGAAATGAGGGACCCGTCTCCTGCACTTCCTTGGGGTTTTATTTGTTTGGGGTTTTTTTTCCCTTTACGGCAAAAATGGGTATTTTAAGTCCCTGCAGTTCAGAAAATACCTGAGTGTCTCAACTGTACCTAAAAATGCTAATTTAGAACAAATGATGCAACGCAGTTCATAATCTCCTCTCTTGTTTTTTTAATCTTGGATATCTCAGCTCTGTTTCTAGCTAAGCAAATTGTCACGATTCTGGTAGAACAATGTGTTCTCAGAGAAATACTGCAAAACTTATTTTAAAAATCACCCACTTAGCCACAGCTATGATGAATTTTCTTCCTTCATCATTTGATCCAGGCAGTTCTCCCTGCATATCATGGCTTATGGAGGCAGGTAATTTTCTGCTGCCCAGGTAATATTCTGCAGGTCATCAGTGCTGTCTGTCTACTGCTGTGATGACTTTCTGGGTTTCCTCCTCCTTATTTGCCCCCCAGGAAAAGATAAATTTACCAGTTCCCCAGACTTACTCTGATTTGGCATCTCCAATTTTCAAAATTAACTAAATATAACTTGTTTGATGGCAAGCCACAATATCTCTCCATCATTGAGGTCAGGTGAAGGCCCTCTAAATTCTAGGCACTGCCACTGACTCATGAGGGAAATTGCTGAGATCCAGACTGTTATTCTTATTTACTGGCACTGAGGAGAGCAGCCATATACAGCAGCCTTGAAAATGATGGTGTGAAGCCCTGAGTCACCGAGGTCCATGGAAGTCCTGCATTCAGGCTAGAAATTTACCCACAGAGGGTAAGTGGCCAGATAACTGCCTTTGCACCTCTGCCTTCAACTCATTCTCATTTTTGCCAAGATGCAGCTGTCTTACTGATGTTGGATCTGTTCGAGCATCATGAACAAAAGTGGCAGAGCTGCAAAGCCCTGACCTCAGCAGCAACTCCATCTGCCAACGCTTGCAAAATACAGGGATGTTTCTCCCACCAGAAAATGTTATTTTTGTGGTTTGTAATTTGGCTTCTGGAGATACAGCAGATATCCAGATGCTGCTAAAAATATGGTCCTTCATTTTCTTCTGGCAGGTTGAGGTAGTAAAGAATATTTATAAGGTGTGTTTTTTCCTTTCTGGTTAAAATGTGCCACCCTTGAATTAAGAGGACAAGGCTTTTTACCCTGGTGCTTAGTTTAGGATAATGTTGATCTCCCATCAGGTCTTGTACAGCTTGGTGAAATCATTCCTAAAAATAGGAATTATCTGGGGATTACTTGCATCAAAGGGCTAATGGGTGGTTGAAAACTCGACATAAGAAATAAACTATAAATATGACAATTTTTGTCACAGGCCCAGTGTTTTTTGGCAAAATGTCCTGTTGCTTAGTAGCTAGATAGTTTGCATCTGTCTTACCCCTGCCCTTTCAAAATTACTTGACAAAGCTACTTATTCTCTCTATAGGGCAAAAAGGGTCTCAATGACACAAATTTTTTATAATGTTGGAATATATAGATATCTGCCTTCCTACTCAACTGCCAGTCCATGACTGCTACGAAGAAAAGAACCCATTCAGCTAAAATTTCTCAGTAAATTCAGCTCAGTCATGTTTACAGGTGACTGGCCACTAAATCACTGCAGGGTGATCATCATAAAGACAGAAAGGGGTTCTTTAAAGCACTCTTTCTCAGTGCTTTTGAAGGTACAGTGCCTTTCTGATTGATCTCTGAAAGCCTGAATAGTGGTTAGAATTTCTGAATTTATTTTTTTTTTCCTAACACTTCAGAGCTTCCATTGCATCCTGTTATGATACATAGTTTGACAAAACCCAATCTCTGATGGGCAGCTTCCACCAGAGATTACTGTGATTAAGACATAACTTATTGATAACTTTTTTTTACTTTGGGCATTTCTCAAAACTTTTTCCTCTGAGCAACTTAAAGCACTTGGCTTTGCAGTAACTGTAATGCATTCCAAACTGAATGAGAATGGAGAATTCAGGAAGTTTAATGTCTCTTTTGTTGAGATAGTGCTGTTGTCTGCGTGAAAGCTTTCAGTGTTGCAAACAGAAGATGATTAGACTCCTGAAGGGCATGGTTAATTTGTAGTTGTATTCATTTGTAAACCAAAAGCAAACGTCAAGTCTTATACACCATAAAATGACGTAGAACCTTTATAAGGGGGCAAAAAGTAATAAACCTTGCAGCTCGCTAATAACAGAGTTTATATGCTTAAATAAGGCAACAAGGATACTTTTTTATGCAGTGTAAGAATTTAATGAACTTGGACTATACTGATACAAAACACTTTATATACTTCTACTGTCACCTTCTTAAAATAATATATTAGTGATAGAGATGTGAAGTACCAATACTAATAAAACATTACGCCGAGCATCCCACCCAGAGAAGGTGATGTATAATTCACAGATGAATATATCAAAATTAGCAGATAAAAGAATGTATTTTTGTTCAGATGGTTCTGACAACTACTTTCTCAAGGTGAGATTTCTGATCTCTGTCATTTCTTCACCTTACTAGATGACAGTACTTAGTTTGATGCTGGATACTTTGCTTTGTTGAAAGGGCTGCCTGGGTGTTGCAATAAGGTCTATTAAACTTTCAACTTTGTTCCTGCTGTGCAAGTTTATACTGCTCTATCTCTAGTGTGAACTCTAAGAGAAAGAACCCTAGCAAAGAAATAGGTATTTAACTGCACAATCTGTATTTGAGCCTCTGAAAAAAAGGTCAGGAAAGATACTGCAATAGATTGTAGGAGAAAAGGAAATTTCCTAGCCCCTTTACTTCATGTGCAAATCACTTAGTCCTGAGGTATTGAAGGTACCTTCTAAGATGTGGATGCCTCATCTCGGACTTCTTGACCCGGATTTTCCTTGGTGCAGAGCACTGAAATACATGCTAACTTAGGAAATATTAAGAAACTGAACTTTGGCCCAAATTTTCAAGCAAGGCCCCTAATTCAGAGCAACTGTTTGACAGGGACCCAACACAGTTAAGTGGGAGCAATGGAGGAGACACGTGGATGATCTTTTGATAACCACTGTCCCTGTCTGGTCACTTAAAGTGAGATGTAATATATGTTTGAAAGTGAGGACAAAATACTTATCTAAGTGTAGGCAGACTGACTCTAAGTACCTACATTTATTTTTTTCCCTTGAATTTTTGAGTTCTGCATCCCAGCCATCTTATTCTCTAGCAGCTGATGTTTAGGTTATCCAAAAGCAGAAAACTTGGCACACTGAATTTTCAGACTGAAATACTATCACAGTTGCTTTCAGTGGAAAAACTGCCACTGACTTCTGTGTAGGCAGAAATGGGCCTCATACATTACTTCTGTCTTCGTCCGAGTGCGTTCCTGCGTCCCTGTTCTGCCATCTTAGGTAACAATTTGTTCCAGCTTTAGATGACCATAGAGAAGCTTTTTCCAGCAAATTTAAAGGTTGACGTCAGCTTGGAATTTTAACTCTATGACTTTCCATTACTTCAGCCATGCTATTATATACAGCATATTATGTGTACAGAATAAAATGTAACCTACCTAGTGTTGGGTCGTACTCCCAGATGAACCGTTTGGTCAGGAAACGTACGACGAGAGCTGGAGGAACAAAAAGATTCCAGGTGAGATGCACAAGCCATCAGCTCATCTGGTTTATAAAGCTTTCCAAGCAACCTCTTCTGTGTGAATGGGCATGTAGCAGGTCCCCTGAACCGTGAGCAGAATTCAGCACTGCTTATTGTGGCAGTGGAGAAGTTTTCAGTGTTTGTGGCCCACTTAACACTTTTGGATGAGGAAAGCAAAATTAAAAAACAAAAGCAACCCACTCTTTACAGCATTAATCATTTATCCATGTAACAATGCAGGACAAAGAATACCAGGAGGTTTTCAATGGTAGTCTCTGACTTTTTCCCACTTTTTTTTTCTTTTGTCACAATAGCTTCTACCATTACAAAGCCAAAACAAACCCATTTATAGTGCTATGAACAGGTGACCTTTGACCACTGTTTTGGATGCTTAACCAGTGGGAAAACAATGGCAGTTTTTGAACCAGGATGCTTTGAAACTTCAAAACTGAGGGTGTTCAAAATAGTTTAATTCTTGAAAACTTACCCTTCAGATTTTAAAGCTTGTAAGGTAAACACACGATTGGCTAAATAGCTTCCTTCTGTGTTTTGTTATGCCTTCTTTGCAACACTTGATCTTCCACATTTTGCCTACTTGTCACTTGAAGCAATTGGTTTATAATATTTTAAACCAGAGGCCAACAAATGCTATGAATGAATTTGCGGAAATGCAAATAAAGCTTTAGATTTTGGAGCGCTGGATAACTAGTTCTCAGATTCAGTTTACGGGATAAAACTTGCTACTTATGTTCTCATATTTGTTTTTTTTCTACCCTTCCACTCCCTTTAAAAACAACCTATATCGGCTTTGTCAGGATATTGATTATATTCTAATTTAAATCTAAGCAGTGCCTTGAATTTCTAGTGGTGTAAATGAAGCGGTCACCACTGCTAACTATTCAAAATCCTTTCTGCATTTCCAAAATGGAGTTAGAGATAAGGCTGTGCTAGCTGTGATTGCAGTGATTTCAGCTACAGGAAAAGTTTTCCTTGTCATCAGCCCTACCAGGTTGTTCTGTTGGTTTTCCAGTGGCAGATGGACTGTAAAAATGACAGCTAAACCCAGTTATGATCCTTTTAAAAATTCAAGCCACCAGGATGCCCCACATCCCAGATTTCTGTGCCCAAGAGTAGGTCTGGGCAACAGTCTGAAGAATAAATATAACTAAGGAAGTTTTGCTTAATCGGAACCTATTTTTTTAATAAAATCAGAACATTAGTTTTCAGGAACATTTAACTATGCCTCACACTTGGAGGGGTAATAAGAAGCTGATCCTAAGGAAATGAGATCACCACACAAGAGGCAATTTTAAAATGGTGCTATTTTAAGTTTCTATTTTCCTTAGGAAATCCTACTTTTATTTTATTTTTCTTAGCCTTTGCAGAAACGCTCTCCTTGGTCCTCAGAGAGAATGTGGCAATTCTTAGCCAAAGTAAGTTTTCAAGTCATAGTCGTAACGCGGATGTCATTATACTACAATAAGATCTCTGTGTAGCTTATTTTCCATTCATGACGATGGCTACACCAGGACTTTTTTCCCTTTGTTTCATCTCAGCTGGAATAGTTCTAAAAATCTTGATGTTTCAAAAGTTTGGTCATGACACTTCTCTAACTGCTAGTAATAGATTCTCTAACTGCTAGTAAAATACACAGCATGGGGGGGGGGGGTGTGTGTCTGATTTTTATTTTGTTTATTGTTGTTTTTATTTTGTTTGTTTCTGGGATTTTTTTAATGGGGTTTTCTTGTTTGGTTGCTTGGTTTTGTGTTTTTTGTTGTTGGTTTTTTTTCCCTTTTGTTTTGTGGGGGTTTTTTTTCGGTTTTTTTTTTTTTTTTGACTGGGTGAGTGATGCAGGGTAAAAGTTCCAATGCTTCCAGAACACTCCTTACCACTATCTCTTTCAAGAACAGATTTTTTAAATGCTTTCTTCTTTCACAGCTATACTCTGAAGCAGAAGCAGGCACCGTGCTGCAGTGCCTGGGCCTGCACATGGATTAGCTAACAAAGAGAGAAAAGGCAGAAGAGTCGGGGGAACCTGTCCAGCCTTTTTCATATTTCAACACGGCCCACTTAGTTACAGCAATCTTCTACTTGCTCACAGAAATTGCTGGAGAGGATGGTCAAACTGATGAATGGGACTGGAAAAAGTCTGTCAATCACTAATGTGTGAGATGGGTTATAAAGAAGGAAGGAAAAGAGGGAAAAGAGCTGATTTTGGAGGTAGCCCAAATGAAGGAGGTGAGAAGGCGATGAGTGATAAGAAGGAAAGGTAGAACTAGACCGTAGCAGGTAGGAAGAGCCATGGAGAAGCCAGGTAAAGCTCTGTACATGGGATGAAATGGTACAGGCATTGAATGCTTCGGAAGTGAAGAGTTAGAGTTCACAGATGTGCCCCCTGGTGAGGAGGGAAAACTCAGGCTGTATTTGTATTCAGTAGGGAGGCTCGTACGCAGAAATAATTAATAATCACATATGCAGGAGGGGGCTGAAGAAAAGAAAGGAAGGGGTGGGAGGCAGCTGCCATGCATAGGGCTGGATGGCAACTGGTCTCCCTTGCTGGCAGGTCTCAGCAGGGAGCACAGCAAGCCCAGGGAGCCGCTCACTCAGCACCACTGGTAATAAAGTACTTGCATGAAGCTTACTTGGGCCTGGTGAAGGGGGGAAAAAAAAAAGCTATCTCAGCATAACTCCAGGTGAACGGGGAAGTGTCAGCTTCAGAGCCATGTGCTCAGTGCCAGTTTTGGGGGCATGGACACCTGGGGGCTGTGCAGAGCTGCTGGTCCTGCAAGGCTGGCTCTGCTAAGTCTTACTGCTTCTGTCCTGGCCAATTCTCCTGGTGTCCTCCATGGCAATGGTCACAGCCCATCCTATGCAGCTTTTCACTTCCACACATTTCTGCAAGGCTGAAGGTCAGCAGCTGCATTTCACAGATGGGGAATGCAAGATGCTCTTTATCCGGTGTCTATCCTGTTTATAACTATTGCAAACTGTGTTGGATGGGAAATGTCTTTGCTTTTGCCTCATTAGGAGCACTTAGCAGATGGGCTCCTGACATCCAGTTGAGTATTAAAACAATGTATGTGACTTTGCTGTCCAATTTGCCTGAAGACAGTCAATGAGAGGAGAGCTAGGAAGAGCATCCAAGTGCTTGGGCTATCAGAGCAGAGACCAGCTTGCTGGCTTGTGCTGTCTTGCCCTAGCAACGATCCCCTAGAGCCAGGGTATTACTGTGGAGCCATTTTGTTTATGTTGAGCTCACTAACTGCCAGATTACATCACTTTTTAGTAAAAATAACTTCTGCCAGCAGAAGAATCAGAAGTGACGACGTTAGGAATTCACTACACTTGGAGCTGTAGTGCTCAGATTTCTGCTGTTGGCATAAACGATGCTTCAGGCAAAGCAATAAAGCTTCCTCACGTCCTTAGCAGTGCTGCATAGAAAGACTTGAGATGGGCATTTCTTCCTTCTCACCTTTGCAAAGGCACGTGCACCCTTTTTTGACTTGTCAGCCTTATTTAGACATGCTTAACTCTAATGATGAGCCAAAAATAACCCAACACAGAAAAAAATAAATAAATCAAAAGTCTGGGTTTTTATTCAAAATAACATTGAGGTTGAGAATGTCCAAAATGGATCATTTTCTGATTAAATTTGGTGACTAATTCTGATGTTCATATTAAAATGACCATTTCCAGTGTTTATTCTCAAATAAGATGAAATGTGGTTTTGAAGCCGGCAAGATTCAGATCGATGCAGTACCTAATAGGAGTGAATGTTGTGGTCCTCTACTGAGCCTAGTCCAGACTCTTCCCTGAACACTTACTGCTTGTGAAATACAAGAACTTGCAGTCTGAGAAGGAAAGAATCTCCAACAAACTGCAATTTGGATTCCCACTGTGTTTTTTTGGAGACATGATCATTACCTAAGGGAACTGATGTAATGTCCCAGCAAAGGAAGAATAGATTCATGTCTCTTTCTGCCTTTCCTTACACCCTCACTTCCAAGTCAGCTCGTTTGTACAGAGTTTAAATCAGGGTAGAACTTGGCCCAGGACTTTCATTCACTCATGTTTAAACCTTCTGCATTATAAGTTATTTTTGGAGATGAAACATGACTATCTGTCAAAGACATTTGCAGTGTAACTCTACTGAAGTCAATGAAGTTATATCAGGAATTATCTTGGCATATAAACTGAGATTATCAACCACATAATTAATCAATTTCTTCAGGACTTGTGTGGCTGAGTCCCTTACTCAGCTTTTAAAATCTCAGTCCATATCCTTTGGAACTTTTTGTTGTTTTGGGTTTTTTTCTAGTAGTGTTTTACATCTTGCTTTAGATCTTTCTTTGGATTTAGTAACATATAAATGCTCTGGCTAAATTTACAAACTGCCTGAATATATATCTTCATGAATTTGTTATTGTTCCAGCTAATGTAAGCTGAGCTTCTGGGGGAAGAATGGAAGCAGGGTTTTATTTAAAAAACATCCCCCTTCCCCAAAAGCTACAAAGTTCAAAGTTATTCTAAGAAAAATAACAGTTCTCTGCAGTGAAATAGCTGTATGATGACTCTTTTAAGCCATGAGAATTTTCAGCTATAAAAATGGTCTGAGAGTAGTCCCATTATTTAACTTATCAACAAATCCATTCTTGGTGCCACGATGATGTGTCATCAGTAAACCATACTTGGCAGGAGACACTGGAGTGGTTAAAACCAGAGGTTATAACGATCAAAAAGTACTTTAACAAACCAAGTATTTAATTTTTATTTTTTTTAAACTTATATTTTTGTTAGAGAATTTGTACCCCATTGACCTTCTCAGAGGCCCCTTGTGTATTGGCATTTCAGTCCCCCCTGGAGCATCTGGCAAGCTCTAGCCTGCAGGATGGTGGTGCCACAGGGTTCTGGCATGCAATGTCCTGTCTCCTTAAACAGCTCTGTGGCCAGCTCTGGAAACTAATGGCTTGTTTTAAAGGTACTACCATGAAAATTTAATTTGCTTCTCAAAGTGTGGGTCTTTCGGGGAGGGGTGAGGGGAAAGTACGAACTTATAACGCAGAGTCCTTTTTTGATCCTGTTACATCACAGATGTAAACATGTAGTCGCTACTCCTGGGTCTGCATCCGTGGGTCTGGGTTTGACTCAGTTTTGACAGTATCTGTGGTGATTCAGTGGTGTGCAGTGAGTGAGATGTCAACAGGAAGATTTCTCTGTCTTCCCTCCTCTCTTGTTTGTATTCACTGTGGTCACCTTTGATGTTGAGATCTCATGTGCTTGTAGTAAGCTAGAAGGTAAATTTAATGGAGCAAAGCAAGATCAGAGGGGGGAAAAGAAAGGAAGAACTGTACCAAATAGAAAAAAATGGGTCTGTTTTATATGACCTTGCTGTCTCAAATGGCATATTTTATGCCTATTTTAATTATTGTCTTAAGCAGTGAACTGTTTAGAGAAATCTCTGTGTATGCTTGCATAGTTTTTTTTCTATAATAGCACAGTGAGGTCCTCCACTGATGATATAAAGAGTATATATGCTTTTATATATAAACCCCAATTAAATATATCAAAAGTGTATATACTTCTAAATGTACTTATATGTTCTGTATAATAGTGTATATATATACTGTATAATAGTAAATACAGACTAGTTACAGACTAGTATTGAACAGGTATGTGATGAAATGTGTTGCTCTTGCCTTCCAGGAGGTTATATTGTTTAGTGTAATGTAAGCTTGTTTTCTTCAATGGTAATGATGTGGACTCAACTTCAGTTCTATGGACCCAAATCTGAACATCAAAAATGGTTCAAACGTGGTTTTGTTCTGGTGGGGTATAAGGGACTAGAATACCTGTCTCAATTCTCTGTCTTAATTCTCTAGGAGTATCATGGAACAGGCCCATGTCCCATGTTCAAGTACGCTGAAAACATGAACATACTTTCAAATGTAGAAATTAAGCACTGTATATTGGATTTCTTGTTACACTAAATGCTATTTCATAAGCTAAATATGCATTATAGCAGGGCTCCAAAGAGTGTTTCAGACACTAATTCAGTAGATCATTCAATTAGATGTCAAAAACTGACCTTCATTTGACAAGTTGTTTGGAAGGACTGTGCTACCATGGAAGAGAGAGAGAACATAGATACATAGTCATCCTTTGGTGAACAAATATCAAAGTAAGTAGTGTCTTCTTTTTAACATGGCTGTCACTTTTCAGTTTCTATTATAACCATATCCTAAGGTCAATAGCAGGAAGAGTTTCTTGACTTGCTTCTGGTATGATAATTTCACAATAAAAGAATTTCTCTGTATATTCATCTGGAATAGTCTACTGTGAACTTCACAAAATATACAATCTGGTAGTCATTCATCCCATCACCACTGAATGGCAGGATTTTTCTAGTAAAGTTCTGCTCGTTGCCTTCAGTGCAGGAGGCATTTTTTTCACAACGGTTACTGCATATGGAATACAAGAGGCGGCTTAATTTATATTACACTACCCCATTCCAGAATAAATTGTTCCAATATAAAGTTGTTTATTTCACAGGTCTCCTCTCATATGAAAGATTAATGATCGGACCGGTGTGTCTAATGGTTTTGATCATTTTACGAACACAGTGTGAAATATCCATACCATTTCTCCTCTCTTGACTTCACTGGATAACTTGTTATGTCGCCCCTTTGTGAAGACTAAACTTCCTGGTGGGCTATTACTAACACATATGGTTTTCCAAAACACAGTTAATGGTAACACCTCCAGATGTTTGTGCGTCTGAGACAAAGTGTATTTGTGATCGGGCTGTAGAGCAAGTCTTATGGATGAAATCACACAAATAACTGTTGCTTTTCTAGGTGACGGACACAGGTAAGGTTTGAATTTGCATTGAAAGATACAGGGCAAAGTAGAATAGGATTCTCAGTATAAAACTTTGACACAAACGCCACCCCTCCCTCTCAAGATGGGAAAAAAAAAAAGTTTTTATTTATTTGAGAAAAAAATGAAAAAAAGAGAAAAAATAGTTTGAGAAGAAAGAAGGGGTGGAAAACTTTTCTCTTTAAAAGTCCAGTACTTCATTAAGACAATGACAAGATGACGAAATTTTCAGGGGGCTGTTGTTCTTTTATATTTTTTTTTTTTCCTTACATTTCTCCTAGTGTTGACTTTAGAAAATACTCCACTCTCTCCCTTTGCTGAAATCACTTGGTCATATTTAAAAAGGAAAAAGAAAGAAAGGAAATAAAGGAGAGAATTCTACAATACTTTAGCTGGCAGGATGATCTTCTGGTTATTGTCGAAGCATTTTTTAATGACTGAATTTTTGTTGGAAAATGCATTTTGAACAGAAAGGCCCTTTTTTTTTTTTGAAGGAAACTAGTTGTTTTAGATTTATCTTTCTTAGGAAATGCCTGAACACCACACCATTTGTTTCAAAGAACCTGTAATTTAGGAAATGCAGATTTAAAACAAACAAACCAACTCAACCTCTCTAGCCTCCCATTTTCTTCTCATTCACTGCAGAGTTATTTTGCATTGCACTGGAGAAATATGTGGGACTAAACTGTGGGGTTTTAACCAGACGTCGCTGTTACAGGGAGATGGCAAAGATGCACTTTCTTGGATATAGCATCCAGCAGCTACTCGGCTTCGGCTGATCTGTATGTACTGAAAGGCTTCAAAGTTGATTTCACTGTGCTGGTGCTGAGGTGTAGGCAATGTGAGTTATGTGAGTGGCACTCCTGAAAGGAAGGGCTGCCTGTCCCTTCGGAGATGCCTTGAGCTGCTCCTAGGACAGTGTGGAGCTGCTGCCTCATTCCCTGACAGTGCAAAGGGAGGAACGTGTATGAGCACAGAAGAAAGCCGTGGCCAGGGCAGGAGTGGATATTTTTGTTGTTCTGTTCTTGTGTCACCTTTTTCCTGCTTTTCTCTTTTTCCCGCTTTTCTCTTTTTCCTGCTTCCATCTTTTTTTTTTTTTTTCTTTTATTGTGGGGTTTTTTTGTTAGCTTTGGGGGTTTTTTTTGTTTGTTTATTTAAGACTTTCCTTCAGCTCTTGCTCTGATCCCTGCTCTCTCTCTCTCCCTTCCCATGCTCAGTCTCTCCTATTCTGAGGAACTGGAAGAAAGGGGAGAGAAGTGAAGTTGCTTTATTAGAGAATGCCTGCATGTCCTGGGAGAGCCATGGACCCCTTTCCCAGGGATTAGGGGAGGAAGCGTGGTCTCATGCCTGAAGGAGATGAAGAAATTTTTCCAACAAAGTGAAAAGCCAGTTATGTGTCAGTCCTTGGTTGGGGTAGGGGCTGGTGTACAAGGTCCAGCTGCCAGCAGTGACCTGGCCATAAATCCTGAGCCCTGCCTAAGGGGGAGACTGCTGAAAAGTAGCTCAGTGAACTGATTTGCCTCATGCTGGGTTAGTGCTTGGTAGTTTGGGGGCCTGCGTAGTGTTTAACTGACTGCTGCTCTTGCCAGGAGCAAAAGGCATTTTGTTTCAGGCGGTAGGTCCTGGTGTGACAAACCCATTCTGGAAAGGTGCGATGTACTCTTTTGCTGCTAGGTTGAAGAGTTAGTGTAACTCTAAATGCTTAAGAACAGGGCTTTATCAGGCCCTGGTGAGTCAGCCTGAATGAGAGGGCAGTTAGCATACTGTGAGCAAGGCCACTGGCATTAACGCTGGACCTCTGTCTGTATTTGTAACCTTCCTGACGGCAAAAAGTACCTTTGTGAAAGTGCCTTGCTGTGCTACTGCCTCACTAAGTCTGTGCAGATCAGCAGGAATGGTAATTGGAAATGGCATAAAGTGTGCCACCTCCTCTGGTTTGCCTCAGAAACCCAGGGATGTAAAGGGAGGCAGAGCTCCCTATTTCATTTCGCTAGACAGCACTGGCTGTTTCTGTGTGGTCAGAGTCTGAACAGACTATCACTCACTTCTCAGCCTGGATGTAATAATTCCTTGTTTTATTTTAAGTCCATGTATACATTATCAGATGAGACTACAGCTCACATTAAATGAAAAATAAGCTGTTTCCTGGCTTTTTCTGTGATATGCTTAATTTCTTTTACAGGCACACCCTGGCTTTCTGGGTTTGGCTCCATGGAAATGTCAGATAACCTGGAAAATCTTTACATTGCAATTACAGTCCAGCTGGAGTAGGATATATGGGAAAATCTTGAAAGATAGTATGTCCTGTGCAATTTCCAGCTTTCTTTGACAGAGGAGCTTAGGTGAACACTGGAAGTTCCTATCAGCACTATTGACTGATGAGCCACAAACCAGTCAATACATGCATGCCTGTAAGGTGCCTATGTCACACAGAAATGAAGAATTACGGCAACTAAATATACTTAAAATTGACTTATGGATTTTTTTCTGATCCTCTTTTTTATAACCCTGATGACGTAAGCTTTGATAAATGTTACATTATTTTAAAACAGGCACAAATCAATATCTATGGGAACCTATTCTTTTTTAATTGTGCTATCAGTTGATTTTGTACTGTAGCTCCCTGGCTACCTTGAATTTTAACGGTAGAAGATAAGGAATTGCTTTCTTTCTGATGGGCTCATTGCCAAGTGCCTGAACTAGACACCTGGAGAAGTTCCCAGAAGAATGAATGGAGAAGAGCATGCGAGAACAGATACATCTGACAGTGACATAAACCACAATGGTTTTCAGGCTTGTGTGACTAGTTACTAGCAACAGAGTATATAATCTTCCAACCACCTCTAGCATGTCATGGAAAGTGGTGGCAAATATCCTGATGGCTGTTCTCATGTTTTATCTATGTTGGTTTGGGCTTTTTACCCTCTGTGTTACTAAGACATCTATCTGCTGTTGTTACTTGCTTGCCACCTGGAATCTTGAACTTTTGTTTATACCAGACATTTTTTTACAGCAAACAGCTTTGCTATTATACATGGAGAATTAAGAGACATAGCAGCAGGAGCAGAGAAGCTCTCTAAGACATAAAAGTATCATTTCCACAGTAGGGTTTGTGATACTAAAGAACAGGAAAAGTGAATAATAGAAAGGCTGTGATCAACAGCTGAAGTAAAACACAAGTTAAATGCTTCTTTCTCACAGTACAAAGATGTTGCAAAGTGGAGAAATGATTAGCTAAAGAACAAAGGTCAATCTGAATAAAGGTTTCTAACATGCTGTAGAGATTCTCATTTCTAGGGACAAAAAAAGACACGAAGGGAGATGGGACTGGTAGCCATCTAATGGTATCTAACTGCATCACCTGCAGCATCACCTCTTTTTCTTTTGTGAAAGAGCAGGTGTGGGTAGAGAACAACTTTTCATAAATCACTAGTGACCAAAGCCTGTTTAAATCTGAAGCCTAACTGGTGATCTGTCTGATCTGCTGTCAATAGGAAAATTAGTTCATCCCAGAACCTGAAGTAATGGTTTCCTGTCAGAGCTGTGGCATGTCACGATGGGCAAAGAGAAATACTGCTAAGTAGCCCAGCCAGTATACTACAGTGTGGTGTGCTTGGTTCCCAGTACTGGTGACAGCATTAAATGAATTTAAACTAATTCGTTGTTTTGATAAACAACTAGCATCTCCTATCCCTGGCTGCTTTATGAGTTTTATGAGCACCCATTTGGTGCCTATAATAATGTAGGAGTTATTATTAGCCTTCTGCTTGGAATCTGGACACACAATCCTGGGAACTATTCAGAGTAAACTTTAAAATTATGTGTGTGTGTGGCAGGGGGAAAGCATGATCTAAATTTAAATGGTAAATTTCTGCTTTCATTTCCAATGCTTAAGGGCATTCAGATAATAAACATCATATGTCTTCAAACAAAATAAAAGACACAGTAGTAGATAATGGATGTTGTAAAACCTCTGACTTATCTCAAATCTGGAACTTGGAGGATTAGCATAAGTTAGTTTATGATGTTCATCACAACTGCCAGGAGACCTGGCCCTGCCTCCCCAGAGTGCAATAGCTACAGGGAGTGTTCTGGTCTCAGCTAGCTAATTAGGTATACTTAGTTAAAAGTATGCATTAAAAGGAAGCTTTGCTACATTTATTCATGCTGAATAATGTTATACCACCAAAACCTGAAGTATTATCTGTGTGAGATTCTCTTTTCCATAGAAATTACACAGATAGCAAAGATAACGAGTATATATTCAGGACTCTTGCAGTCATCATCTCATTCAGTGGTTTATCTAGTTTGAAATGACCTTAGTGATGGGATTTTCTTCATTCCTTTTACATGATGCTGCAAACATCAAGTTCCTGTTTGTTCTAGGGGGACATGGAAGATCCCACGGCAATTTTGCGAGTGTATTGGGTCATCTTTCTCTGCTAGAATCCTCTCCTCTATCCTGTCAGCTGGTAGGTACATGTTACTGCAGTGGATAACTGTCAGGGGCTCAGAGATCATACAGGTCTAAGTTTGCAGTTATGATACTTTTACCTTCTATTATTTTCTTAGGCCAGTGTGATAAACCTCTCACTGCTGTTTTCTTTTAGTGTTTTGTTTTGTTTTTTTTTTTATTTTTATTTTTAAGAACACTTCCTCAGTTTTACCCCATGATCTTTTTGGAGCAAGTAGAAAGAATATAAACTATTCCACTTTCTCTACCAGTATTTGAGTAAAACAATATACATTTATTTTTCCTGTTACTGCCCTGCAGAGTGCTGTATACTGACTGCAGCAATCTGCGTTTGCTTAGCTGTTCACGATGACATCATGAGAGCCATGAGGAAATAAAGCCCTGGGAATCTACCATTTGACAAGTAAGAAAACCTCCAATTGCTCATAATGAAGGCTGAAGCAGTGGCTGGGGAGTCAGTCCAAGACATGGTTTACATTCCTTACTTTGCTTTTTGTTTGGCTTTGCCCAGAATAATGGCTGAATAAATTTTCAAGGCTACCAGTGTGCCTGGCAGAGCAGAGAGGTAGCCAGGGTGATGCCCAATAGCATTTAAATGGTGCTGGTCTCTAAAGATGCCCTTCCCTGGTGTTCTCTCATCTGTCTCTCTCTCCACCATGTCTCTTGTTGTCACACCCCAGTCCATAGCTCTGCAAGGCCACCCACCCAGCTGTGCTGCTTCACATGTTTGTGGGGATGAGCGGATGAACTCTACATGGAATTAACAGTTATCCTGATTTAAATGATGCTCTTTCCCCAAGACTGTTTTGTTGTTGTTGTTAAGCCTCATCATTCCACTGATCCTCAAAAAGTCACAGTGCCTTCAACAGCAGGAGTGGTCAAATTAATAGCAGAACGTGGTCTTGTGGAGTGCTTAAATTGGCTTTGCTGCTGGAGAAAACACACTGTAAACTTGCTGATTTCACTTACACTAGGGCATTTACAGAAATTTATTTCATGAACTATCTTCCTCCTTCAGCCCCCAAACAGCTTTTGAAAATTTTGTTCTTTAGTTTCCCTGCATATTCCTCAGTTTCATCTGGAACCTGGGTGTAATGGTATTGCTGCTGGGATAAATGGATTCTCACTGCAGAGAGGCTGATGCTGGCAAAGCAGAAGTGTTTCAGAAATATGAATTGTACTTTGTACTCGGATGCTGAAACAATGTTTTTTTGCAGATGTACTTTTAAGGAAAGCATTCATTTTATTTTAATGTTTGTTAGAAGACACATTTTCAATGAGCTGTTTACAGTCAGAAAGAATAGTTTATACCTGTCGGTTCTTTCCTGCTTTTAAACAAGGAGCAAATTTAGCTGGCATTTTTAACTTTCCTGATGCACCCTGATATAGCCTCCCCAGGAGCTAAATAGGAGTCTTGTGGTCTCACAAATGGCTCTGCTGCAGGGTAGGATGAGCTCTTCAGCTTCAGCTGAGTTCAGCCAAAGCTGAGAGCTTTGCTCACCTTTCTTACAGGAGCAAGGGTTACTTTAATAGCAGTCTAATCCCCTCTTTATTATTTTGGTTTCATATAGAAGAAAATGTATGGTCTTTAAGCTCCATTTACAGGTATGGTCCTGCCCTGTGGGTTCTCTGTTTAGATGGCAGAGCATCTGGGAGGGCTGTGGCACCTCCTGCTCATCCACCTGGGGCAGATGTGATGGAGTCCCAGTAACATGGCGCCCTAGGGTGCAATAAAATCCACAGTGATCCTGCTCCTGCCCGCCAACAGCATTGTTCTGTCATGCTCCTGCTCCAGGCAGGCTTAGCTACTCTATGTGGTCTACCAGTTGTCCTGGAGGATAAGCATTTAAGCCAACCATTCCTGCTGTCCCCACTGTTACTGAGGTCAGAGCTGGAGGAGGAATTTTATTATTACTCCCCAGTTGATGAATTCCTTCCCCTGCCATTCTTCAGGTTTTAGTCCCCAAAAATGCATGAGAAGCAGCAAGAAGAGATGACTAATTCACTACTCCAAAGGGATGAGCATGACCTGGTTAGAAAAAGGGTACATATTATACTCTCATTTTAATCAGATGAAGTACAACATTTAAAGGTATGTCACTCATTGGTAGAGGAGATAAGAAGGCCAGGACTGTGTGTTTGGGAAAGCAGAGAAGCAACAGGCTCCTTGCAACCTATCGTCAGATAAGCCACCGTGACAGAAAGCATTGGCTGGAGAAAATAAAAACATTCCTGGAAAGGAAGCTGACAATGAAAGGGCAGAAAACTCATATGGCACTGAAATTATTCCTAGAGGAATAGGGCTATTTTTGATTGGGCTGTTAAATTGTGCAACAGTGGGGAAGTGCCTTGCCATTGCTCCATCTAGCTATGTATTTCTGGGATAACTTTTGTACTGAATTCTCCCTCAAACGAAGCCTGAGGCACAACCCACTGAAGTCATCAACAGCTTTGCCTTTCTTTCTGTAGGTTGAAGCCCGTGCCTTCAGGGAGTTGTTTAGGTGAGATAAGTAGTGTTCTCAAACTGGTATCAGCAGCAGCCCCACCCCTGTAGAAAGAAGTTAAAACTGAAATCCCTGTGCCTGGGAATAAGGAGGCTCTGGCTAAATTCCTGCATCGTAGAGTGGTCTCCTAAAGAGAGAGAGCTCCTCATCTCTCCAGTATCTCCTGTGTGAGGGTTCTCACAAACATTTAACTATTTCTTCAAGTGTTTCCTTTGCTATTTATTGCTCTGGAAACCTTGCCTGTGCCTGAAAAATAATCTCTGCGTGTAAATTGGAGTACAACTGCTACGTCTCAACAGCTCTTAGTGAATAGGCTTACTCCTGCTCTTTCTCTTACAAAACTTAGTTAAACTAAATCAACTTCAAGGGAAAAGGATTGTTAGGCCAAATTTTGACTGTTTGGGCAGGGAACTCCTCAAAATCTGTTCAGCTACTTTTTCTCCCTATTCTTTAATTTCTTGCCTGGGCCTTCCATAACTGTCTAGATGGTGCCAGCTGGGAGCACTGCAGCTACTCACCAGTTACTGCTGGGGGGTGCTTAGGCACATGTTGTGGAGTATGTTGGCAGGGTTAGTCCCTGGGAAGCGTGTACTTTACAAGTGACCAATTCTGGTCAAAAACATCACTCCAAGAGCTTACCTGTCTCTTCATGCCATCCTCACTAAGCCAAAGGCCTCCTCTATTTATTCCAGCGGATCTTTCTTCAAGCTACGCTAAGTACTAAGGAACGCACATAGCCTAACAGAGGAGGAAAACAACATCCCACAAAGATCCATAAACACACAGCTAAGGAAATGTGGACAAGAACTGGTAGCTAGGATTAGACTCGGCTGTTGTTTCGTTGAGGTCTTACTCCAGCAGACTTGAGCTGGCTGCCCACTAGCTGTGACCAGAGGCAGATGGACACGCTGCAAACCACTACCGGGCACTAATGAATCCAAAGAGGTACCACAGGGTTGTGTGCCAAAGGGGTTATGGCAAAAAAATGCTGGTTTAGTACAATCAGTTTTGATGAAAATATGTTTAGACTCTTGCCCCTCCAATGCCCCCTTCCCATTTTCTGAAAGAAAACCTGAAATACTTCAAATTTAGGTGAAATTTCATGGCAAAATTTTCTTTCTTCTCCTGTCCTTTTAAGAAGGATTTTTTTTTCCCACTAGAGGATCTTAAGACAAAAACATGTGATAACTTTTCTCATAACCATGGTTTAAGCTAGTTCTTAGTAATAACATTCCCATACCCTATCTTTCTCCTTACTCATCCAAATAGCATCAGCCACATTTCCCACCAGTCTTTAGATTTCAGTATCTGTGTGAGTCTCAATTCTCAAATATGGGCAAGTAAGTTGTGATCCACCCACACAGAGGACGTCTATGATTTAAGCCAAATTAAATTCACTTTAAATCCATTTGAAAGGATTATGTAGTAGATAAACTTTCTTATGTTTCTCTCCAATAGGACTTGAATTGCAGCAAGTATGCATTTTTTCATCCTTTGATCAGAAAAATAGGCAAGTATCATAAATAGGGAGTTACTGAGTAACTAGCCACTCCATAAACTTGGTGCATGGCTGAACAGCTGATGGCCCATGGGTCTTTTCCACCTAGTCCTGGCAAAATGATTTTTCCACTGCTCTCTAAGATCATAAAGTGTATTTGTCTCCAAAAGGCCAATCTGAGCACATTCCTATAACATCGTTTAGTCCTTGCTTGTCAAAATTTTGGATGATCCCAACTTAAAAGATTGGGAAGTCTTTAAAAGGCATTTCAAATATTTCCCAATCACTTCAGTGAGGTTAGTTTTTTTTCAAGGGCCCAGATCCAACATCAGCCTCTGTTGAAAATTCTCATTTACCATAAGCTTAAATATATTTAAGCACTTAAGAGGCAAATAGGGACCTAATCAGATTTTCCAGAAGCACTTACTATTTTTCAAGGGCTGCATGGAACCAGAGGAAATTCACTGTAAGCAGGATGAAGGGAAAGAACCAAGAAATGACAGTAGATCCAGAGTGGAAAGGACAGCAAACACTGACATAGACAAATGTCATCCACAGTTCAAACCAATTGACATACCAGAAAAAGCAAAAAAGCCCAACAGAGCCATAAGATTCACCTTTCTGCAGAATTCTTGTTTTGCCAAAATCCACATCTGAAGTAAATGGGACAGGGAGAGAAAGGACTGGCCATTTAGCATTGGCCAGAGGCTCTAGAGCCTGGGTCTTCACATACACCAAAGAAACACTAAGACAGACCTGAGCAAATGACTCCTTTCATCTTCAGGGGTACTCTTACCTGCAGGGCTACTTCTGATATACAGATGAAAGCAGAGCAGAGTCACTCGCATAATAAGGCAATCTCCTGGCAACACTGCTTTCCCTTCCATTCTAGTCATGCTTTTACACACCAGTTTTGATAAAGTGAGTTAGTACAGAGGTCTCTGAACCAGAGCATTGGCAGCGAAGGGTCCACATTCCTCTGGTTACATTCTCTTTCTTTTGTCAGATGGATGACAGGCTACCGCCAGCAAATCAACACAAAAATGGCTCTGCCACGTAATTAGATGAAGCCCAGTGATCCTAGCATGCTTTGCACAGTATCTCTGCTTTGCACTCAATCATAACAGCCTGCTGAGCAGACCTGATGCAGTTTAATTAGAGTGTCTGGGTCTACCTCCTGTTCCTCTGTAATAACATTAGTCAGAAGTGAACTGTCTGGTTCGTGCCTCTCCTAGACTAGTGTGAGCTGCTGATGTGGAGCTGGCCAGATTGGTTAATTGCACCCCTGACTTTTAAAGGTCAGGTCTTACAGAATCTAATAACATTCAGATTTCCTAAACAAGGTAGATAGGAAAGAAGAGACTGGATTCCTCCCATGAGATGCTGCCTACTGAGCTGTGAGACAAAGCAATCACCCCTCCAGCATCCCCTAGCAGAGCAGCTGGCCAGCCCAGCCAGCAGGGCCACAGCCAGATGGGAAAGGGCACATTCAAGGGCAGCTTCCCCTCAGGTTTTGAGCAGCTGACACGGTGCTGGGTTTCTGGGGGTGTGCACTTTAAGAGAGAGGGCAGAATAAGGGAAAAGTGTATCTGGAAAGCTACAAAAACAAGTCACAACTCAGGTGATTTGCCCTTACATAAGGAACTGCATCATATCCTAGAAATTCTTCATCCTTGGCTTATCCTAATAGGGAAGCTGAATGGTTGCTCAAGCAAAACCAGTTGAAGTAGAAAAACTCAGAAACCTGAAAACTGCCTTGAGAAGAACAGGATGTTTCAGTTAAGGATGCACGTCCTTAGTTTTATGCATGATTTAACTGTCCCAGTGAGGAAGTAGATCTGCTGAGATCTACCTAGGATCTCCAGTTTGTATAGTTTATTCATCAAAGCTGTATTTGAAAATCAAATTCTCTTGTGTTCTAACCTCCTTCACAGGAGAAAGCCCAGCAATCTGCATTGCAAGCACCTCTCTCTTAGCAGAGGAGGGGAGGCAGCTGAGAGCAATTTGCTGCCCTTTTTGCCTCCCTGAGTTCCCTAGCAAGCTGGAAGCTCCCCTGGCAGAAAGGAAGGAAGAAGCTCAGCTGAGGCACTCCTTCTTTCCCCAAACAGTTAATTTTCCTCCTCATGCAAACACCTGAATTAAAAGGCTGTAACTTCTAAAAACCTCCAGTCCCCACACTTTGTAATTCAGCCTGCTTTGAGCCAGGTGGTCTTCACTCCAATGGCCAGAGAAAAGGGAACTTTTGAGAGACATCAAAGAAGAGCTCTTGCACTTCTGCTTCCAGAGGAAGAGGAATTAATCTATTTAATTACAGCTGGGACTTCCACTTCTCCTTTTCTTGGCAGACAGCCTTGTTTAAAAGCTTCCATTTGCCAATCCACTACTGAGTTTATACAAGATAAGTTGTTTTGGTTTTTTTGGTCTTTGTCTCGTTGACAATTTTCTAACATTGTTTATCAAGTAAAAGAGTTTGAACAAATACTTTTATTTTTTCCTTGTTTTTCTTCATCCCTTCTTATTGTGCTTTTAAGGGCTTTTTCATTTGAATGTTAGCCTGGTTTTTGCCTGTGCTTATTTTCAACTGACTTGGATGTAGATGATGTTCGACTGAACATGTAGTTTGGTAAGATGTTTACAAACTGATATTAAAACACTCTGCTTGTTTGTACAAAACAGTAATTAACACTAGTTATTAGTTTACTTCCATGTTTGCTTTGCATTCTTTCACTTGGTTTCCACAAACAACCTGGGGGTGTTTGTTCTATAATTAATAGTGTTTAGAATATTCTTTAAAAAAACCAAAACAACTAAATTCTTAGTGTGTCATCTTTATGAAAATACATTTTTTCAAGAAAAAGACTTAGCGAGTAGCTTTAGGTTTTCACATTACTGCTGCTTTCCTGATTATCCATATCCTTTTTGGTTTTTTTCTTTTGTTGGTTGGTTACATATTTACTCACTGAGCTCCTCTCCTTTTTTGTTACTTACTCTCCAGTTTCATCCACTATACCCATTTTGCCTAAAGCATGCCATAAAATGAATAAAAGAAATCATAGCATAGATGCATTTAAGTTGCAGGTACTGAACCAGCTTTTATAATTAAGATTTTTGTTATATTCTTTCTCCATTGATACAAACTTTCATTCACAAAAACAAGCACATGACGCTTGGTCTTTACAGGCTTTATAACGTTACAACTTTTGATTTGTTTGTAATTCAGTACAATTTCCAGATCACTTTTGGCATTACTCTTTTCCCAAATTTCTCACCCATTGCCTCTATTACTTTCCTTCAGCTTTTACCTTGACTTAATAGGAGCTAAATTTTGGGTTCCTAAATCCTCCGTATGTATCTAACAGCCTTCAAAATATTTTGTCAGTCCTGCCAATTTATCACTGATAAGCAATTGATGTTTCAGGTTTTCCAGTTAATGCTTCACAATTACACACATCCATGAAGCTTCTACCCATGTGCCGTTCTCAGCTGTATAAGCAAGGTATTAGAAATATTTGATATTAGCTCTTACATAATTCTGGTTTTACCCACAGTTTTGCAAGATGCTTATTCACAAGAAGATGATATTTCACCACTTTATGATACACACAAGATAGATGGATATGGTATAACTTGCTGAGAGCCTCCCTGCAGTGCTGAGGTAGAAAGAAATCTTCAGTCCTGGATTCCATCAGGTAACGCTACTATGTGACATTTTCCTGCACAGGCTGATTTATTTTTTTTCTATAAAGCTAAGACTTTATTGCATATATTTTTCTAATAAAATATAAAGTATATTACATTCACTGAGTGAGCTTCTATGAGGAAAAGCAGCACTCAGGTTTACTTTGAATACTGTCTTGATTTCAGCCAAATTAATCAGTTTGTTTCTGTTACTTGAAGCTTCTCTATAAAGTGAAATTGCTCAGCACTTCTTTTGGAAGTTTGAAATAGTTCAGTGAACTTGCTTTTTTTATGTGCTTTTGTTCATGTTGGTTTCGAATGAGGCTGAAAGAAAAACACTGAACTTTCCTCAAAGAAGGTTCTCTTAAGATTCTGACATTACTTGTGCAACCCCAGATAGGCTGCAAGAAAGCATCAAGGCATTTCTGCACATGCAACCACAGTCCTGAGCTCTGCTGGCACCTTCATGCAGCACTAAACAACGTACAATGTGCAGGCTCATGAATAGCAGCTGCTCTGTGTAAACACAGTGGTTTGATAAGCTTTCATAGCATTGCACAAGTTCAAAGCAAGCATTGATTAGATCAAATGTTCCTTCAGTTTACCATCAAATTGTTCTCCTTGAGCATTATCATTCACTTAAAAGCAATAATGTAAATCGTATGGCAGCAAGGGTACACCAAAAATTCAGAGGGCAGGTGGGGGAAAAATAATAGGTTCATAATTCTGTACCTGCAATGATCTACCTAGAAGTAGCAAGTAACTTTATATGTTTACCTTATCTTAAAATTTACTTACATATATCTGATATACATTTGGTTATATACTTTTTAGCTAAATTGGAGTCACATGTACTGTTCATATTCGTGCATATGGATAACACAGAATAGGAAGCACATGCAATTAAATGGTCACTGAGTCCGAAACTGACTCTTGGTTCTTTAAGCTATAAATTGCAAAGGACCCTGTTCTAAGATACCAGAGGAAAATATTCATTTAATATGATTGCAGTCTAGGTGGCTGGACTATATGGGAAAGCTGAAGATCTTGCTGGAGCTTTATGCAACAGAGGTGAAAGAGCTCAGACAACAAGATGGTTTATATGTTGAGAAGCTGGGTTCCCTGGTTCGTTCCTCATTGGTGGCAATCCTAGTCTCATCAGCATCTTAATAATGTGTAGGATCTGAAAATCTCAAGTGTAGAATCATACCAGATATTCAGAGGTAATTGGAGTAGTTTTCTTCTGAATTCTCGCTCAGTTGTAAGTCCCAGAAGCACAGTGACACAATCTGAGAATGCTCTGGCCATTGCACCATGGTTCAGTTGTCTACAAAGAGGTGACAAGGAGGAAGTGACCACTCTGGCTGCTTCCTTCCTGGGTTGTGAAAGCCTGAAGGAGAGCAGGTCAGAGGTCTCACTGGCTCGAAGTAGAGGGAAAACAGTCAGTGAGCTGTAACAACAATGAGCAATGAGACAAATCCTTTGTGCAGAGCAGAACAGTATGGCTGAAGCTGAAATAACTTTGAGCTTAATTTGAGGTTCAGTGAAACCAATGGAATCATGCTGATTTACACCAGCTGAAGATTTGTCCAGTAGCAAGGCTTGACTTGAATGCAAAAAGAACATGTCACCAAAAAAGAAAATCTTCTACTGTTAGTATTTTTTTTAACTGAACAACAATTTGGAAGAGAGTGGTGAAAGTATAAGAAATGGTGAGTTCAAGACAGCTGTCATTTCAACTCAGAGAAAGACAGTTACTGTTTTATGCAAGTGTGCTGCCATAAGATGCCCACTTTTATTTCTAGATGAAGTATGTTCAAAGACCTTTCCAGAGTAGGATGCATATACTATCCAGTTTTTTTAGAAGTCAAGTTAGGAGTCAATCTTGTCTTGAGTTTGTAAATCTTACTTGATCTTGTAAATTCTGGCATGCTTGATTACTGCCTTCTAGTGCTTAACATTCCTGACTACCCACCACTGTAGACCTCAGAGGTATTTTTTATGCTGTGGACTCGGATCCTTTTGGTTAGTCTTGGATTAGACATTCCTGGTAGTGCGAGACCAGCATTTACTTTCATGATAAAACAGACCTCAGGCCTGGCAGTGCTCCTCTAAAGGTCTAAATCATGGCTCTTTCATAAAGCCCTCCAATATCTTACTGCCTATAATTACAGATATTTATTGAATACCATAAACACTTTCAACATTTTGACATTTTAAAATTATGTGATCATCTTCTCTGGATGTGCAATGCACAGGTTAAACAGCTGCTATGTGGAGTATTATTTCCTCTTAATTTGCTCTAAACTATATGTACCAGCTACTGATTTTCCCAGAGAGCGATGTTCTCGCATTGTAACATTAGAGAAGCAGGAAGAAGCGTCTAGATTTCATCCTTCCCTTCATAAATACATGTTCTCTCTTCTCATCTGTATTTAATTTTTATCCCACACTGTGTAGATTCTTGTGTGAACTTTTAATTTTCTGTCGTGTCCTCCTCTGAATTCTTTAAGCTCAGTTTTTGGTTAAGGTACAGCTGATGTGGTCTAGAGTTCAGTAGTTAGGAATTATGATGAGACTGAGTTACTGTGTAGTATAATTTTCTTATGGTAGTTTTTATGTTAGACCCTAGACTTGTTTAACATAACTGTTGAAAAACGTTTACTCTGGAACCAAAGTACTACAGCACAAATGGTTATTTCTGTTCAAATGTAGAAAGGGTTTAAGAGAACAAACGCTCTGCCCGTTTTGCTTGTGGTTGGTTCTCCTGCTGTGGGCTTCAGCTCTCATTAAACTATATAGTCTAGTTAGAAACTGAAGCTTGAAAAGTTGCACTGCAGGAAATTCATCACAGCAAGAAGCTGCCTTGCTTCTACTAGCGGGAGCGGAGGACTGGCAGCTCCTACAGTAGAGAATTGTATTTTCTTGAGCAGCAGAGCTGCAGAATTTGCTGGAAAGCTACTCCTATTTCTGTTGCACCCTCCAGATGTCACCAGGGATCACATGCAGCTAATAAAGTCTTTCAGTCTAAGTGTTTCTTCTTCTGAAAATCAGTCCTGGGATATGAATAGGGCAAGGAAAGAGCAGAGCCTGTAGGCAAACAACCCAGTCAAGGCTGTAGCTAAGTGCAAGGCTGACCTGGAAAAATCAATGCAAGCAATGAAGCTTGACATTTTAATTGTCTTGTTTGCAGAACCAAATTAGGTTATGAAGAGCTATGATCAGTGGCTGTGATTAAAAGTTTGAAATGTATCCTGAGACTTGTACTAGAGTGTGTGCATACTTTTCAGGTGCTGGATTTGAAGTAGCTGTTAGCAAAAAAGGGGCCAAGAAAACCAGTGAGATAGTCAAAGCCAAATGAAAATGCTTTTCCTCCTTCAGATTGTCACCTGAAGAGGCATTATGTTATAATTTGCTTTCCAAAGTTACCGTTAATTCATGAACTATCAGGATTTAAATGTTGCTTTAAGTGCAGTTGTCAACGTACCTGTAACGCCAGAGTCCCCAGTGGTACTTCTGTAATGATATCTCTATGCTGTATTTGACTTCCACCCACAGCAACAAATAGTTTAAGTGGAAATCACGCGAGTGCAAAGGAGCAGGTATGTGTCCTTGAGCTCATTTGTAGCTCTGCTAGGGCTAAGACCACTGAATTTGTTTTGCTAAAAAATCTCTAGGATGATGCAGCCCTTCACTGAAAGATGCTTGGTATTTTCCTTCTTAAATTCCTTCTCCTCCACCAGGAAAGAATATGCAACACCCAAGTGCCCTTGAGCCCAGATAAACAGCGAAGTGTTATTACAGTGCAAAACCTCCCTGTGATTTTATTACTCCCTTGAAACACAATTGCTATAGAAGTGTCTGTGGGAAACTGTACTAAAGCTGTCCCTTTGAATGTATTAATTAGAATCTGTCAAGCATGTTTTGACTGGAAACTGTTCATGACACAATGAACATATTTTTGGCCTTTAAAGTATCCTAAGACAGGAACAATAAAACTTAGTTATTAAAGTTAGATAACGTAATTCTCAGCAGGGACTACTCTTGATCTACTGACTACAAGTTCTACCTTGTCATGTGAAATTCTACAAAACAGCAAAGCTTTTTATTCTTGGTTGCAGGCTTGGGTTGTTTTGGGCCTGCATGTTTACCATCTAGAGACTTGCATTCATCACGACACCTGAACGTTGCCTGCTGTCAAGTGATCAAACATCTGATATTTACAGTCCCACACTATTGTAGGATGAATGAGTCACACATACCCCTGGGGCACTACACACCAGGGACCTATTGCACAGCGAACAACCACCTCCTGAGCAATGTCCAAAATGGTTTTGCTACTTAAATACAGCCTCTATAATATCTAAAAGAATATCTCAGAAAGGCAAAGATAACCAAGGACAGAAATTGAGAAGTAGGTAAGCTGGGTAGTTGTCACAGTTCAACATTCCAGGATATCCAGTTGTTTTCTAGATCTTGAGCTGGACTCACTCTCCCCACAAAAAACATCAAATGTTACTTGTCTGGGTCAGAGAAGATCTGAAAGTGTAAGAAAACAGGAAAAGAGAATGGCATAGCGATGCACTGTTTCAAATCTACTTGGGGGCAATTGCAGGGAGGCAATTAATTTGTCAGAAAAATTTTTGCCTTGGAAAATATTTTGATTAAGAGAAGCAGTGCCATTTTCTCAGTTCTTTGGTGACCAGTGCCATTTACTTCATGGGCTGTGCTTGCTGCTTGGCTGTATGTATGAGGAGCAGCGGGGACACTTAGAGCTCAGTGAAGTTGGCTGAATGCAGATATGAAGTGGCATTAGAAATTCCCTGTCGTAGCTTAGGTGGTTCTAGCAGCTGTTTAGAAAAGCGTGGGTATTTGACAGGTCCTGTCTCGCCCCAGCCAGCCTCCTGTGGCTCTCTCGGGTGGCACTGGGTGACTCTGTTTAAGCAAATCCATAGATCCCTGGCTGGATAGGGTGAGTGTAGACCCTTCAGTCCCGCATAAGCATGATCATACAGGCATACTGAATTTTGGGTTCTTAAATTGAACCCTACCCTTAGTCTCTCTCAACATCTCCACCAGAGGAGACTTTCTATAGGACTTGACACCTAAATTCACATCCACAGGATGTCAAACAGCTTGTAGGAGGTAACACAGGGAGTAACTATGGCCCAATAGTAACGTTCAACTGACCCTATGAGGGAGATGGTATAATGCAAGACCATTGGGATTTTTACTTTTTTTTCCTGCTTCCTGCAGACGAATGTGAATTGCTTCCTAACAGTACCTTTGATTTACATCTCTAAGGACTTTCCTACTTAGAAGAATGCAAATGACAAGTGAGTTAGGGCCTACTTAGGAGAATACCCACCTGTGACAGTGGTAGTGTTACAGATTCATAGCTGTACTGCATGATACAAAACTAAACCATTTCTGTGGATACTGCTATGGGAAAGCTCAAGTATCACCAGATGTTTCAACTGAACGAGGTTGTAACATCAGCTTGGTACAGTCTCTGAGAAGCTAATATGCACAGTTTGTCTCAGCTTAAATTACTCCCAGAGACAAAACATTAATTTTGTTTTTTAAGCAACCAGTGTGATAGCAGCTGTTGTGAAAAATGAAGATGTGCTATTTTGTCAAGGACATTTGCTATGTCTGACTCTGAGAGGAAGGACAGTTAACACTCAGAACAAGGGGGTTACCATGTCACAGAATCAGTGGAGAAGTTAAGAGGGAGAAGGTAAAAGTTAAGTTTATATACAAACAGTGGGTGGGAGAAACAGATGCCACTGCCCTCTGCTTTGGGGAGATACGTTTTTTGTTTTCTTTTTTTTTTGTTGTTTAAAAGGAAGACAAAATATAACAGGGGAAACTCAAAACAGCCAGTCTTCCAGGAAATACAGAATTGCTAGCTCTTATTCTGGACATACACTTTCCCCTTCCTCACTGCCCAGTTACAATCCTGCTTTGTGCAAAACTAATGAATCAAGTGACTGGAAAGGCCCTGATGAAAATAACATACACGCTCCTACACTGGTGAGATCAAACAGAAACCTTTGCTGCAAGAGATCAATATCAACATTTGTGACACTACATAAACCACAGTACAGAAAGACAATTCCTACCTCTTAAAGTAGACGCTGACATAAAGCAGAGCAGGTCAGACAGGGAACAGGAACAACTGTACAAATACTTTGGGGTTATCCCTACCATTAGTTGATTCTAGTACTATCCATTCATTCTTGCTCACTAAGCTCAGTGTGGTGGAAGAAGGGAAAAAGCTGCATAGTATAGAAACTCTGGTGTTTTGTAATTGATTTAGAATTGAATTCCATTTTGGATTATGTGTTGTGTAAGAACTGGAGATCTTCACTTGTACTGATGCACAGGTCAGGGGATTAGGCAGGTTTTGTAACCCATGAGTCAGACTGTGTTCTTCCTTGTGCTACAGCTCTTTATCTTGGAAAATCAGACTTAAAAGTTTTCACTCTAATTCAATACACATTCTTTGCTTGGAAAAACAACAACCACCAAAAAAAAAAAAAAAACAAACCAAGAAAACTCTCTGGAGTATAAGCTTGCTTTCACTGCTAAAGGCAAGAGTGGCTGAGGAAGTCAAGTATTCTGTCATTTCATGCTTGATGGTATGAGATTACACCTCTTTTGCCTTAATTTTCTTTGGAGCTTCTTTCCAGTGATGCTACTGTGTTCCGGATTAGGTCACACTTCATGCTTTTAGTCTCTACGTGCTCGCACCGTAAACGCGTGAGACTTCAAAATGCCATCTGTAATGACCTAACCAGTTCTTGCTACTTCACATAACGCCAGCGCCCCTGTTTGTACTTAGACCTGCACTTTATGTAGCCTGCTGTTTCGGTCAACGTCTTTGGTTTGAGTCCTCTTTCAAATCTCAGGTTCCTTCTTATCTTGCAGCAGTAGTCCTTGCCTCTCTAGTGTGTACCCGGGCTTAGAAACTGAAAGGGAAGGCTCTTTTTAACCCAAGGTTCCTAAATACAGACTTAAACTGCAGGAAGGCATGCCTTTGAAAAGATTAGGAAAATGTGGTTGATAAGTACTATGAAAGGGATTGGAAAATGAAGCTCTAAACAGGTGAAGTATTTCATTTGTATCCCTTTCAGTCACTCAACCTTTTTATTACTGATTGACATTTTCTGCAGCCGGTCTGTCAGTGACACTTGCCTTCCTTCAAGAAATATTATGAGATTTTTATCAAGTTGCTGCTGTTTGTGATTGCAAAATGGCCTGAAGCAAATATCCAGCTCATCTAATTTGACATAACTCCATGGAAATCACTGAAGCTATGAATACTTCTCCAGGGAGAGGATCAAACTCAGTCTATATATGTATCTGATTTTTTTAGGAACATATTTTTATTTTTGAACACTTAAAAAAACACAGTTGTGACTCAAAAATGATTTTGATTTCCCCATCTCCCCCAGTGTTCTAAAGGCACTTGCCATTTGGTTGAGAAAAACCACTCCTGAGCAATTCCAATCTCAAATATTTTATTTATAAGCCACAAAGAACAAAAAAATAGCTGTGTAGATAGAGGAGAATGACCCTTTCATCCAGGCTCTGCGTTTTGATAGTTGTGATTTCATGAGCTGTAGCCAAAACCAGGCAATGGGCAGATCAAATTTCTCATGCTGTTAGTGCAGTTGATATTACCTCAGGGAAGTAATTATTGCCGCAGAGTTTGTTATAATACAATGAATACAAACAATTCAAACCCACTGTGTATTGCATCCCCTTCTGACTCTCACAAGCCAGCAAGGGACTTTTCCGTGCTTGAAGGTGCTGGTAGATGTTTTCACATGGACCTGACAGGGACAGCAGTGCCACATGAACCCCAACTTGCAGCATGCTGCTGCTACACTGGAAAGCCACGACCATAATCTTATCTTCACAACAGACTTAAGCACAGAGCAGTGGCCTGTCTGCCACCCCCCCACACTTTTCAAGAACTCAAGTAAGGCTTCAGGCTGGAAGAAAATGGCTTGCTGCTGAGCTGAAGCTTTATCCTGCAGATGATGGACACCTAGGGATAGAACCAGGACACCAAGACAGCTCTACTGGACATGGTCTCGCTGCTAGTTCCATTCCTCTGTATGGCTGCTCTCACTGAAGGAACATTTGCTTAAACGTACTGATTGCATCAAGTAAACTGGAGAGAACATACCACTCTTTATGCTCACATTAACAGCACAAATTCCAGTTAGATCAAGTTAGAATGTGATGTATACAGCAACCCATTTCTATAAGCTGTAATGAGTCTCCAGTATCCTGGTTTATCTCCAATTGCATTTGGATGGGAAAAGACTTTTGACCAACAGCCATGTGGAATAGATCTGAACCAAGGATGAAAAGGAACGTAATCTTGTTGCTGCTTTCCCACATACCAGTCTTTAGCTCCTAGTACACACTTTTCAGTTCACTTTTAGCTGAAAGCCTGGCAAGGTAGAAAACAGAGCTAGTCATGCCTGCTGCCACTAGAAATGTTTCCCCTTTGGAATCAGAAATGCATTTAGTAGCTCCTCTTCACAAGTATTTTGTTGACTTCCCATCTAGCAGCAAAATACTCCAAAGATGAGTATCACTCTGTTCTCTGCAGATGATATCTATATCTATATCTACATATAGATATATGTAAAATCAACTCCCACAGGCTTAAGGAAACGCTCAGTGGAGATGTGTTTCTACGAAAAAGTATTTTCTCCATTTTCAGATTTCATGCATCTTATCATTAGATTCCTCTGATTTTATACTAGCCTATCTCTAATTTGATAATGTATTTTCCCTCATTATGGTTTTTTGCAGTGGACTTCCTTCTTGCTTGCAATCCTACAAGCATGAAGACACATTTCACTTTTATTTTGCTCCATGGCCAAGCATTTATTATACCAAATGAGGACAGAATCTAGCCTACAGTGTTCGTTAGTGTTCAAAAAACATCCATCACATTTTTTAATCCACTAGAGCCAAGTCAATTCATTTTTCAGGTCTATTTTGTGTCAGATTATGATATAATATGTATCTGAGGAATGTTTTCTGTACAGAGGAATTAATCCCAGTATAGAAGGGAGCATTCAAACATCATGGACAAGTTAAAACATACTCTGTCCTCACAGTGATACACAGGTCTAAGGCAGCTTCTCAGTGTTAGGGTGATCATTACTCTTAAAGTTGCTTCCACAGTGCAAAAGTATGTGTAGTACCAAATTTTTCTGTCAACTTGCTTGGACTCTGAACTAGGTAAGAGAAGTCATCTACCAAATTGAAGACAGAGCATTCCCTTGGTTTCCCTATTTTGCCATGACTGGTTTGTAGTCAAATGCAAATGAAAAGCATATTTATATTAATGTTACTACTGTCTTTGCTGTCACCCATATTTGGAATATGAAATGAATCAACTGTTATGAATAGCAGTAGCACAGTCTGAAGGTTGGCGTCCAACCTAGGGCACGTTTTGTCTTTGCCCCTGCCACACCGTGGGAGGGGATCACAGTGTCTCTGCCTGTGTCTCCATTTCCCCATTTGCAAAGTGCAAGATGAAGTGAGATCTTTATTACTTAGTGGTAAAGCACTTGCAGAACATTAAGCCTTCAGAGATGCATGCAGGACTGCATATGGTTTTTAAACAGCTGCTGGAAACGTGTCAAGGAGCAGAATTTGGCTTAATGAGGTTTCCCAGATAACTAAATGGGAGTGGGTTCTTCTGCCCCAGCTAAATGTCACGGCAGGGGTGATACATCTTGAAACTTCTAAAATGTTCAGTGAAAGGGTGACTCTCTGAATCCTGCAATATTTATTATTGTACAGTAACTCTTCCTTTCACCCAGTGGCTCATCTATCTTCTCTGGCTTCATTTCTTAAGGCAAATCATCCAAATTCAGGAGGGATGGACTTTGTGCTTTTTTTTAAGCCACGACAGACTCTGACCTATGAACTGGTTTCTCCTCTGTCTTTTAATGTCATAGATTATTACAAGCCTTTCATCTAAGAATAATAGTGGACTTGGAAGTTGTGTAGAATCTTTACAAGAGCGCTAATTCAGAAAGAAATGAGATGTGCTGCTTTTACTAACAACATAGAGGAATAAGGATGAGTTTCTCAGCTAGTCCAACGCTCTATTTAAACTAACAACTGATTTATGCTTGCTCTGGATTTGGCCCTACTTTCTTATGGTGTCCTGTGTGGGCTATAAATCAGACACGCCATACAACTATGCAGGATCTTTTGAATAACTTTTCAGTTTAAAAAAGATTTTTTTTTTAAATAAAACTATTTTTCCACAGCACTGTTTTGCTTTATTTGCAAAATGCTGGGCAACATTTTTTGGTTTGTTTTTGCACCAGCACAGATGAAAAATGCAGGTCTGTTGGTTTTCAGTTGCTTTTCTTCCACTGACAATTTTAATTACTCTGCAGAATAGTCCAAACTTTTACCTAATAGGAGCATATTCATTTTCCATTATGAAGTAAAATATTTTCATTTTCCAATACTCACCACAAAAAAATAAAAATAAACCAATAAAAGAATTAAAAATATGAACAGTCATCTATTTTCTGAAGCTTCTCTCGAGTCCCAGTCATTATTTTTTTAAACACTCTCTGGTAATAATACCCTCTAAGATGTCTTGGAATCCTCCTAATTTCAACAGGATAAACTCCTGCTTTTGGCAATGTTAATCTCAATTCTTTTCATACTAGCAGTCACATAAAGCATATCAGCCTATTCTAAAATCATGTTGATTTATTCTCCTACACTTAGCCAAATTAGGATAAAACTGCAGTTAAGAGTCTTTTCTTCCTTTGATGTAAGATCATTGCACGTTTTACTGTTGTTAATAAACACTGTCATTACAGATTAATTGTCTTGTCTTTGAGAGCCCTGTGTGGTCTTTTTCTGTGCACAGCCACGAGGTGCAGCTTGTCTCTCCAGCTTCTGTACCAGTGACAAAGACAGAAGGCTTCTGAAATGACACCTAGTGAGCTGTAACCACTGCATCAATGGTTTATCAGTGGATGTGAATATATTCACGCTTCATCGCCCCAAAAGTTAATTTTATTATATTTGGCACAGCGTTGTGAAGAGAACGAAATGAGCGCGCAGCAAAATATAGATAAGCCTGTTTAAACTGTAGAGATTCATACTACAGCTGCTTTAATTACTGATCAGCATACATTTATGCGTGATGAGAAATAGCTTAGTAAAATAGCTAAACGTAATTATCTAATCTCTAATCTAGACAGGTCTGACTGTCCATGTCCAAAAGCCAGCGTGTCACCTCTTCTTTGGTATCTGTAATCATAACCTTTTTCCAGTCTGCACAACAAGTCTTTTTACTATGTAGAAACTAAGTCCACGTACTTCTTGCAAGGTATTGGTAGAAATAATCGACTCAGTAAAATTCTGTTGTAACCATCTTGTTTGAGCACTCTGGTAACTTTCTGGACTTCTCAGTCCATGATATCAGTTAGTCCTATATAAAGAACTGCCTATTTTTAACGTTAGTTTTACATAACCCAGTCCGGGTGCATCTCTCTGCGAAAGTGGGTACCATGTACCCTGCTAATGGCATCTGCTCAGGGAACTGCCCAGACCAGTGGTTTTAAGTGGGTCACACTCCCACCATACAGGCTTAACCCCACTTAGAATCAACCAGCTGCCTTCACACCACCCAGCACTTGGCTCTTAACCCCCAGTAGGCCCCATGGTTCTAAGATACAGTTGTTTTCTTTCTTAGGAGTTTTTCACTTAGAGGTGCCTGAGATCTCATGTAGGTTACAGAGCAGCTTTGAAAAAGAGTGGTGTTTCTATAGCCCAAGAGCACAGGTGGTTATTGCATGCCATGAGAGAGTAACAAGACAGTGCTCAGGGGTCTTTGAAAGGGTAAGGCTGATGGGAAGGTGCTGGAGAACATGCTTTGCTCTTCATCCCTACTGCTACTGGAGTAGGGATACTCCCAGGATCACAGTTGAAGGGGTGTGGAGAAATACAGTTACTCTACTCCATCTCATGCAGATGACCAAAGGACCAAATGTGGGAGCAAAGCATGAAGATAAGTTACTTGACAGTGTAGATATGTTCTGAAGAAATTTCTTTGCGGCTTGAGTCTGACCTTATGTATACAAGTGAGTATTCTCCCTTTCTTCTTCCATTTATATTAGCTAAATACATTTTACTTGTCAACATTTCAACAGCTTTGTAGCTTCAGAACCAAACACATGAAGTTTAAGACAGCTTTTTATTGACTTTTTCCCCTACTCATCCCAACTCAGGCTATTTATTTTGCAGCTCCTAAGGCACCCCTAATATCCAAAGTTTCATTACTGTCTTCACCACCTCCACCCCCTTGGCTGAAAGGTGACTTGGATATTACAGTGCAAGTTGTTACACATTCCTTTCAGAGATATTTAGAGAGATGTTTCAGCTATAAAGACTGTAACCAGATCTCAGTCTGTCTGAAAGGCTGCTTATGTTTAGATCCAATTGTTCTGGTTTATATCTATCTCTAGCAATGTTTAGTTATCCTTTAACTGTAAATGATGTTATTCATATGCACATTTGCTGTGATTTCTTCTGTTATAAGTGACATTTAAAGTTTTGGTCTCAAGGAATTAGGGTAGGAATCTCGCATGCACTTAAATCACTCTGAGCTTACTGGAACATTTCAGCTATTACAAGCTGCAAATGTTAGCCTCTGCCATCAAGCTAACAAAGTTACTTAGAAAAGCCTAAATGCCTAAACCTGCCACAATTTTAGGAAAAAAAAAAAAGGAACAAAATAACAAAAACAAAGAAGACATCAGCATCTCCCCACCCCCAAAACTTTAGCAGACTATAAACTGAAAATGGAAGTCCACTAATTGTAATTTCCTTGAAAAAGGCTATTCTTAATTTTAATGCTTTAGCCTTCTTTTAAGAATAGTTCTGATCCGAATTCCTTTATTCTTACTAAGCGATGGCAAGCTCACTGCAGAGGACTCAGCTCTGAATAGGAACCCTAGGAACACAGTGGGAATCCTGAAGCAGACAGATCTGTCTGCGCTGTGCGATCCCTACCTATGCTTTCTTCTTCCCTTCATTTTCCTCTTCCATTCCAGATGCTGCTCCAAGCTGGGGCTGGCCCAGTCCTACAGCTCTAGCTGCTCTGTGCAGCCTACCCCATTTACAGTACCAGGATTCTGGCGGTGTTCTCCAGCTCTGCTCCTTAACACAAGTAAGTGCCTTCAAATGGCTTCAGACACATTCAACGAAAGTGTAAATGCAGAGATCCTGGAGTGTAAATGTGCTGATTACTTTCTGTTCTCACTTACTGATGCTGCTTCCATTCAGAGGGAGCCAAGAGCAATGCCATCAAAGGGACTGCTTCCCAAGAGAGGCTCCAGCATGACTTAGAAAGGATCTGTTAAACAGGACAGAGCAATTTAAAAATCAAATGGAAAATATTTACACTTAGCTATAACTACGCTCTAAACTTACATTTATAACTTTAACATTTATACCTTATCAACTAAAAATGGAATTATTACTTAGGTTGCTGATTCAGCATGCACAAAAAAACCTTTTGACAACAACTTCAGGCACGTTGTAAATAATAATTAAATCCACAATAAGCAAATGTCAGCAGTAGCCTCAAAAGCTTTGATGTAAAAAAAAAAAGCCAGTTTCTTTTAAAAAAATCTCTACAACCAACTCTTCAGTGAAGGAGGGTGAATTAATCTACTAATTTCTGCAAGGTTTAACACAGCTAGTTTTATTATTCAGAAAAACGGGCATGTTCAACCACTCTACATATTTGGGAAGAGATCAAACGTAGATGAAAGCTCCCACTTCAACCTTTATTGCTGCGTAATGAGACAACTGACAGAGATGCTGGATCTTCTCTTATCAGCAGCCTCCTAAATCTCCTAGATTGCTAATGGCTTCTGTGAAGCAATTCAGATCAGCATCTGCTGTCTTGTAAAAAACCCCGTGCGGCAACATGTGTTGATGCTTGAACAGAATCTGATTTTTGAGGCCTGAATGACACAGAAATTTCTCACTTAAGCAACTGCTAATGTTTTGTTTCACTCTTTCTGTTTTCTCTCCTCATCAGTTTAGTTGGAACTCACAGATTTAGAAATTTGAATTTTTTATTATGCTGCTATTACATTTTTGCCTTACAGAGGGGCCTGGGCTGAGGAACGTCCTGGGATGTGGCTGCTGCCGTTAGCAGCAGGGCTGTTCACCTTTATCGCTCCCTCCACCCACCTCTTCTCTTTCCAAGAGGTAAGCAGCCACAACGAGACCGTGATGGATGTGCCCTCTGCACCGCCAGAAGTGTCTGGAGATCTACCCTAGCATTCCTTTCAAATCATCTGATTCCCTGGCTCAGAGGAATATGAGAAGCCAGCACGCATCTTCATGCTCTGTGCAGACCTACAGTTGAAAACCTTTAGGTTAGTGTATTTTTCCCTTCAGCCAGGACACAGTAATCAGCTGTGCCCATGTCTCCAGGCCATTGCAAATACGAAGACAAGCTGGTCAGCTGCTGCCTTTGGTGCTGTAAACCAGCAATGTTTGCAATGTATACAGGCAGTATCATGCACTGCTGCCTTTCGCAGCTCTGCTGAAGGGAAGCAGCTTCTAGCTGTGGGCCAGTTACCACGGGCTGTATCACTGTGCTCTGACTGCCAGTCATCCTGGGAACCCAACAGGTATTGAAAAAAACCTCCCTGAAACAAAGGGCAAATAAATATTCATACTTAGGATTTACATGTGGAGGGAGAAGGATAGGAAGCCTTTTCTCACGTTTGGTAACAAATCAGCCAATTTTTGTTTTCAGCAGAATATGGGGAGTAAGTGGAGCTGAGCAGCTTCCCACAGATGGATGGAGATGGAGGGGATGGAAGCAGTGTGCCACAGTATCAGTCCAGGGACAGGAGAAGAGGTAGAAAAAGAAGGAGGTTTGTAAATAAAATTAAAAAAAAAAAAAAAAGAAAAAAAGAAAAAAAATGCAGCTTTAGGGAGACTGAAGCTGTTTGTCAAATCAGCAAGCAGTCTTGTGCAAAAGAAAGGAGAAAATTGTTTCAGTAAAAAACTAAGTGATTTTGCTACGTCCTGTTCTCCCATTGCATGGGCATGCCCTCCTGTCACCCTAACTGAAGGGATCTCCTGAAGCACTTATGGTACAAATAAAAGTGCACAGCAGAGAAATGCCAGACACTGGGATGAAGCACTGCATTTTCATACTGAACTGCATGCATATGTTTATCTAGAAACAGATACATCCCATTAAGTAGTATTAGCTTTGTAAAGGAGTAGGAAGACTGTCACTGAGTTACCTAAAACACTTTGGTTCAGGGCAGTTTGTCATTAACTGCCAGCAATACCTCATTTTTACATATGCTTTCCTTTTTAAACCTATGCTTTCTACTAGGATCTACAGGAATCTAGATGTTTAATATGTCGAGGTCAGGGATGGCAGTTTTATCTGGAGGGAAAAAAAAAAAAGCAAAAAAGGTGCAGCTGTGAACCCCCCCCCCAAAACAACTGCATTTTGGAGAGTGTTTTGCAGCTGTAACTGAATTGGCCTGAGTCTGGGCTATGGGTGTTGTGTGTGAATATGTATGTGCAGAGCTGATAGCAGGCATGAAGCAGATACTTAGGTGCATGAAGGTCTGCGTGCTTAATGTGATGTCTGAATAATTATCATGATGGACAATTAACCTCCTAAAGTCTGCTTTGGAGCTATTTACTGTGCAGCTGCAAAAGCTACATGACTAAGTGGCAGTCTAGGAACAGAACTGTCTGCTTCCCCTGACAGCGTTAATTGCAGTTCACGTCACCAGCACCGCTGTGAAAAGCAGGTTCATGACTTTGCCTCACAGGTCATCAGAAGAGCAGCTCATACAATCTAAAAATTAGGTGCATGGGTATCATTCTCCTGGTTTTCAGCTGTCATTTCTGAAAGCTGAGCTATTTTCTTGAATTATAGATAGAAGAGCTAATCAATTTGAGTAAATTGAGGTTAGAGTGGGCATTTTAGTCATTCAATTACAGATGAATGTCACAGCACAGTTAGATGATCTACTTGTCAAACTCGTAAAGATAAATGTGTTATGTTAGCTTCATTTAGTGAATACCTGACATGTATGATGGCTATATCCTCACCTATTTTTCTCATTTTTTTTCCTAGCAAAGACCCCCTTGAAATCCACAACCACATTTCTGTACATTCAATGGGACTGAGTGAAAAAGAGAATATTTATCAGACAGCTTGATTCGGAGTTCATCAGGCAACACACAGGTATCCAAGGTATGACAATACTCTTAGGCTTGATTTAATTAACACTATTACATCTTAGAAGTGACCTTAAAAGCACTATGACAAACACACAGGAAGAGCTGAGGCAACCTTCTTCCTCTTTTTAATTTAAACTAGGGAATAATCTTTGACTGAAGAATCATCTTTGGTACTTTCTGACGTTTTTCATGTTCCTAATCTCTTTTATCATTACTCTATCAAAGCCATTGATACTGATATCTATAGTGTAGTGTCTTCTTCAAATACTGCACTTATTTGTTAATCTATAAAATAGAAAGCAACTTCTAATTGAGGCTTTTTTTTTTAATACACTATTCATGTAGAAAGCAAATAATGAACAGGGGACTCATGAGATGAAGGATTAGAGTCAGTGACCAACTCAGTTCTCTTGTAATTCTATGTGCCTATATCTCCACTCCACCATTTACATATAACAGCTTTATTTACATGAAATATAAAAAAATTTTAAGTAGCTATGTGCATAAAATTAATGAGACATATTTTTTTTAATAGTAGCTGTCATAGCCGATTTGTTTTGTTTTGTTATTAATACACTTGCTAAGTTTGTAAAAAATCAAGCTTCAAGTATTTAGTATTCAGGTTGTCCACAATATCTTAAATTAGTTACTTCATGTCTATTATACCTTTATGTACATGATCGTTTACTGCTTTTTCAAGACCTCTAGTGCATTTGATACTTGATAATGAATAAGGTTTCTGTATACTGGAGTTCTCACTAATTGGAAAAGGTAGACACTATGCAGTTAAGTTGTGGATCTGATTCTATAAAGCTCCACCTGAGAAAAAGGATCTTAACACATTTGATGCTACAGTAGTGAATATGTTTAGTAAAAGAAAGGTATTTATTTCTCACCTAAGAATTCCTTCTGGTTATGAACTACAGCTGGTCATAAATTTGTCACCAAAACCATTATTCACCCATAAATTGACTTCTGATTAACCATCATTTTTATGCAATATTCCTCTATATAACCAAATTCAAATAATGAACAAAAATTATATAGGTAAAACTTTAGTTTTTCAGCAAAGCTGTGCTTGATCTAAGAGAATAAGCTCTCAACTCGAACTACAGTCCAAGACTAGGACATAAAAAAGTATGAACACATGGGTTTTTAATTTCACCCTATTCCTCTTAATCTAATGACCTTCCAAATGAAACACTTCAATTTATAGATCTCATGTTTCTTTAAGAAAAATAAAACAAAACACAGCCCTCTGAAAGAGAGTATAATTGCAAAACTCATCCACGTATCCTGTTATTTGCATCTTCATTGTTTAATATTACTATTATTACAAAAGCCTTTGGTGACTCTTAATAACGTAGCAGCTTTGTTGATCTGATTAACATTGTGATCTGTGCTTTCAAGCTGTACTGGTTAAATTGTGCTAATAGATGCTTTACTCTGTGGGCTTTTTTAGGCTCATGAGCAGAGAATTATAATTCCCAGCATTACTGGAATAGCAAAATGACTTTCAGTTTATCCCTTCAAAGAGCAAAATGTGACATTTTCAGAAGTCTTACCAAGTCAGATAAGGCGCCCAACTAAGATTTTATTGAGTACTCTTTTTGTCTAATATAATAAATTTTTTTCCCATAACATTGTGATTTCTCTTTAAAAGATATTAAAGGCTAAATTTAGTTTCCTAAAATAGGATGAGCCCAAAGATACTAGTATTTTCCTCCTAAGCTTTTTAGGGATGGCACTGATTTCTTTCATATTTTTAAACAGCAAAGAAGCAGTTCTGTATCTTTTCTAACATAAACAAAATAATGGTAACAATGCATAATGATTAGAAAGGGAGATTTACTAGAAAGAATCGTACTAGATTTCATAGAATAAGGCACACAAAATGCCCAAAGCAAACAGAAAAAGGAAAAAAATGTAAAACTTTATTACTGCTGAACAGAAGAAATCATACAGGAAAGATAATATAATCAGAGGAAGAGATGCTGTACTCCTTACTGACTGAGCAATTCTTTTTCACACCTGTTTTTTCATGACACTGGGATGCTTCAGAAGGTAAAAATCTCATTTGAACTGATGATACATGTGCCCAGAATCCATTACTTCCTATTTTAAGAGTGCTCATTTGACACTTACTGGATCAAATTCTGTTTTCAATTATGTAGATAACTGCAGATGACTTTTAGTGATTTCTTTGGAATTACTTTGACCTTGCCTCAAATAGAAATTGGCCTATTGTCATTACTCTAAATATATGGAAAAGTGAAGGCATCATAAGAATGTATGATTTTCTTTTAACTAGTTTGGTCTGTGGCATATTTGTTTTGATATCTGTGTAGCAGGGATGGAATATATTCATAAACTAAACACTAAAATTACTCTTCTATTAGGGAAAAAAAAAAAGCAAATTATTGATCTTATTAAAGCTGATCAGGTTTGGGAGTTTTTGCTGCTGTTCTTTGTCTGTCTTGACACAGGCAGCATTGTGTGTGATCCTTTGAAAAGTAGGAAAACAGTTGTTCTCCTTCAGTTTGTATAACTGCTTTGAGCTTGATTTCCTTCTGGTTGGGTATTCCAGAACAAGGGAAAGGTGCCATTTCGTTCTGCAATACATTGTGCAGTTAATGCCTAGAATGTAAACAAAATCCTTCCCAGCAGATGAATGACTATTATGACAAGGCTTCCTCAACTCAAAAATTGAGGTCTAAGGTCTTTGTCATGCTCAGACCCACAATCCTACATTCATTTTTCAAAGGAGGATTTAAATAACCCTCCTCTGACTTAGACTCTCAGAAAAAGGAATTCAGAACAGGCAATCATATTTTATTTTGAGCAGTTAATCATTGCCCTTTCAATTCCACCCGAGTTCAGCAGGGGTTTCACGTGTACAAAAATGGTCTTTGTCTTACTTAAGCACTAAGGATTGAGAACAGTAGTATGAACTACAGCTCTACTGTAATACTTTGATTTCAAATTGGCCCAGCTTTTCTAAATCCAGCCATAATCTCTGCTCTACCAAATCAGATTGATAGTGAGATAAACTAGTAAAATCTTAGTGGCACAAAACTGCTGCAGCAGAGTAGGTAATCTGGTCAGAGATCACCTCTTTTCATCTCTTTTATCATTTGCTACTTCACAGTAACATGCAGGAAGGGCTGCAGGATGGTTGTCCACTTTCAAGTTCTCCTAGTCACATATTTGAATAGGACACATCAGGAACTCAGTGGAAATTTAAATTCAACTATTCCCAAAGTTGTCCCACACCATTCCAGATTTTTGAAGGGTGTGCTGTAGTTGGGATATAAATCTCTGTATGCATTCCCCTAGCATTACATTTCCATGGAAATGATTCAAACTGGAAAATAGGAGGGATCAGACTTTCTCACAAGATTTCACATGCTTCTTGGTTCTTGTCAACTCCAAACTGCCACGGGAGCAGTCTCTCCTGTGGAATTCTGCTGCTTCTGTTTCTGGTTGACATCAAGAAGTGTTGGGATATGTGTAAAAAGTTAACTTTTTTTTCACCTCTTGAATCTCAAATAGCATGTAAAGTTTAAATACAGTCACAATTAGATGTCAGTTGTAAGTTCTCCATGTCCTCACTACAGATATTTCATTTCTAAAAGCAGCCTGTTAATGTCAAACATTTCCATTCTAGCATTCAGAGATTATGAGTTTATTGCAGCAGCTGTAATCTTCATGTATTTCAAGGGAAATATATTAGGAGACATTTTAAATGCATTTTCTTCTATTAACATAAATCTTGGCATCTTGTGTAATAAAGTGAAATAACAGGGCATAAATTACCCCAAAAGTCCTGAACCAATAAAGAAGCCTAAAGTCACAATTAAATTAAACTGAGACTTCAGGTTTAACATTTTGTGTGAGAATGCAATTCCTCAACACCGGGTAGTCCTTCTGTCATCAGCATACAAAACCCGAGGCACTGGTAAAGGGGCACAAAACTTTTTACCAGAAGGTAGCTCCACAGTATGTGGAAAACATGAGTCTCCACTGTCTGGCTGGTTCTTGGTGGCTTCTGCAGAGCAAGTTCCAGGGAGACATTTGAAACAGGCTGGAATCTCCTTGTACCTGCATTTCAAGATTTTTCCCCTTTCAGACTGGCTATGGTCTTGGCTGCTCAGGCCCAAGTTCAATCTAAACAGCTCCAGAAATTTCCCCAGCATATGATCTACGATGTAGAAGGAAAAGGGCACGGGCGACTTACTTCCAAGTACCGTGGGTCCGTAGCTGCCAAAACAGCCCACAAGGACCCTTGGCAACTTTTACGCTTCGCCAGCCTTAGCTGGCCGCAAAACCAACAGCAATCGACACGCAAACGGAAATCCCACTCCAACCATCCCCCTCAAGATGAGTTTAGCTGCCATCCTCTGTGGCCATCTCTCGATTTGACAAGAGGGACCTCATTTCGCTGCCACCGTGGTAGCTGTGGCTGCACACCAGAGCTGGCTGCAAAAGCTCTCGTGCTGGATGGGCGCTCTGGGTAGCGCACTGCGGGCTCAGCAGCTGGCACCAGTGCTAAATGCATCTGGGAGAGAAAAATCTGGTTTCTGGTTTCCCTCCTGACATGTACGTGAGAGCTCATGCTGTTGATGGCAACGGAATGTGTTGGATGCCTCCTCAGGACTGCGGCTGTGAACCGGCAGCATCTTTGAGCGCCTATCTTCCACTTCAACCTCAGTGTTGTATCTACTGAGAGGTCTGAAGGTAAGCATGTGAAGTACCCTTACTGAAATACTGTTTAAACTCTGCACAGATGATAGTGCAGCTGTTAGCAGAAAACAGAGATGGTAATTGATGGTGATTCAGCTAAATATTTTGGGTAACCCCTTCAATTAAAGTCCCTAATTTTGCACTTAATTTATATTTAGTTAGATTGTTGTCATGCCTTAATAAAATAATACAGGCTTGTTAGGGACTTATTTATGGAAACAACTTCTTTGCTGTGAGATTACAAATAATCTGTCACATACACAATTATTTCATCTGCTTTGGTGTTTGTCTGGTTGCATAGCTAAACTGAGGCTGTCTGGGGGGAGCTGTGACAGAAGGAATATACATTGGAAGTGTGATTATTGTACATGGTGACAAACTTGAGTACCCACAGCCTAGCTGGTTGGGAATCTAGCTTGTGGTATCCTAATACCAGCCCTGGGTAAGTGAAAACCAGCTCTGGCCTGTCTTCATAGGCAAGTTTCACCTCCCCCACCCAACAGAGCAGACCTTCACTAAGCATCTCTTCCTAGACCTGTCACTTGGTTTTCCAGAAAGCAGCCTTATTGCTTACATTAAGGTGACTTCAGAGATGCTGTTCATATATGACCGGTTTGGTATGTACTGAAATATGTTCCTGGCCTGGACTAGCAAGCTCACCCCACATCTGGACTGAGACCACAAAGCCAGGAAGAATCAACCTTTCTCCATCAGACAGCTCTGTGGAGGAGTCCTTCTCAACAGCATCCTAAATACAGGTATACAGAGACACTCTCTTCCTCTGTGCCTTGTGCAAATTGTTGGGTGTTTCTTTTGTCTTCTGCTTGCTAGACCTATGTCTCTGCTAGCTAAATAAACAAATTTTATCCCAGGAAAATAAGCCCATAGGAAGGCAATGAAAACATGTGGTACAGGCAAGCAACCAGTCTGTCTGTCCTGGGTTTCTTAGCTTGATGCTGAGAAAATAATATGAATGTTATTCCAAATCAAAAAAGCTTCTATGCACCCTTAATCCCAATCCTCCCTTTTTTGCCACCACTTTATTCACCCATTCCTCTTCTTTGATTTGATGCCTATTGCTGTTTAAGAGCATATCTAATGTTTTATTTATTGACTACTGAGTTTCAAAATGGAAGTAAGAGATGGGGAAATTTCAGAAGACAGACATTACTTTGGGAAACACTGTGTATGTGCTGAGGTCAATGCAGTAAAGCTCTCAGTATAGCATCAAACCCAGTAATATTTTTTCTGCCAATGAACAAGTCTTTATGTGCATGTCAAACTAATTGCTCTCCCACACTCCCAGAACTTTCTGGCACTCTTAGAGAGAAAGCTGAAGACTAAAACGAAAATAAGAGTTTCAGGGGTTGTACACCCTCTGTGCCTGAAAATGATCTATTTTTGACTGTCACGTCTTTGTCTTAGCTTGTTCAAGTGTATTCTTAAGGTATTTTCTTCCATGTATAACATTTTATTACATTTTATAAGGAGCCAAGTTAGCATAAGGTTTGTAGTATGTAAGGACTGAAGCCCTCCAAAGCCATTTTAGCTTCTGCAACAGACTCCAGGATGAAGTAAAGCAGGTAGGACATGAGATTTCTCTCACAGGCGTCAAATAAGAAACCTGCTAGAAACCCAAACACGGACAAGGTACTTCCCTGTAGCAGCCCTTTATGCCATTCAGGGATAAAGTAATGGAAGGTGAAGCATGAAGGGTCTTTCATAAATTCTCTGGGCCAGACAGCTACATCCTCGTGTGCACTGTAAAGCTCAAAGGAGTTAAGCTCTGAATACTTTTGTTTATGTGGCCTTATATTGCCCAAGCTGCACCGTCATCTGTGCTGGAAGCGAGTGAGTAGTGGGCAGTGATGCTATCATTACCTCTTTACCAAACATCCTGCGATGGCAAGCTGCTCAGAATCTGCAACATATTGTAGAGCCTGGATGAACGGACTCGTCTTGTTTTACCACTTGCCCTTGCACCTTGCACTGCCTCTGCTGCAAGGCACCTTATACACAGAGCGGCTGCCTTTGCCAGTGTCAGTAAGTATCAAAAAGCAGCACTGTCTCTGGTTGCTCAGTTTTACCCAGAAATGGTGACAGTATTGAATTGAGCTCTTCCTTCTTTTTTTTTTTTCAGGCTTTTTTAACAAATCGTTGAAAATAAGAACCCTGAGGTCACCAAATCCACCCTGTGAAAGTTCAACTATATCTATTCTTGACGGATGTTTATCTCGTGAGTAAAAGCCTTCTGTGATTCTTCAACCTTCCCACAGCAAGCTGTTCCAAAGGTCCATCATCCTTGATGTTACATGTTTGTCCTTAAAGTCTAACTGAACCTTCCTTACTGCAAATTTAAGGCCATTGCTTTTGTTGTGCCTGCAAGTACATTGGTAAATATTGCAGAATGCTACTCATTGCTCTCTTGGTCTTAAGCAGCTTGGAGCAGAGTGCAGTGATTATTACAGATGATACACTGGTTTAAACATACCTGTATCATATTTTCCCTACCTGCTTCGGGCTAATTGACTCATGGTCATAGCTTCAAATTCATTATAAGCCTCAAATCCTTGATGGATAAAGGGATATCCAGCCAGACAATCGCTAGGCTGTGTTCATGTAATTAATTTCTTCGACCCCTGTGCCACACTTTCCAATTCTCTATGTTGTACCACAACATTTTTCTAAATACAAGTGGTCCTTTACTTAAAAGAATGGTTGTCTTACACCACTTCTCCAACTCACCAGGATCATTTTGAATTCTTATTCTGTTCCCTGACACACTTCTTGTCCATCCCAGATTAGTATCATAAGCATATTCTCCATCCCACCATCAAAATTATCAGTAAATTAATAAACTGCCGTGTGCCTGTCAGAGTTCAGGGGCTAACAAAGAATAGTTGCAAACTGACCCACTGTCTCTCTGCTGCTGCCTCTCTTCTCTGTTCTGTTCTTTTTCTGAATCATTTTGCAGGAAGGTCCTCTTTGTGACTTCCCTGTGCACACAGTTTTCTTACACCTAGTTACAGACCAAACTGAGAAGAGCTGCTCTTTATGACTTACTCAAGGCTAAGTGTCTCGGTCATTGAAAAACATTCCTTGATCTCACTGCAAAGCACTAAAGTACTAAAGCTCACTCATTTCAGGGTAAAATAGCGAGCTGTTAGAAATTAAAATCCAACTGTTATTTGAGGTTTAAAGTTCAAATAACTTTTGCTTTTTCATTCTTCTGAACACCTTGGTGAGTGATGCATTCAGTTTTGTCCAGCACCCAGCTCACCTACGTCTTATTTTTATTTCTATCTTCTTCTGACCACAAACATAACCCTGACCAACACAAAAGAAGCCATCACCACTAGCAAAGACTGGGTCAAGAATGATTATGGTAAGCGAATATAATGACGTTAATGAAAGTAAGACTTGGAGAGACTATTACACTTGAGTACTTTAGTGAGTGATTGAAGCTGAGATACAACATTCTCAGAATTTCATTGGGATGCACCAGAATGAGTTGCCCTTGGAAACCTCTTACACCTGAAATGTTAATTTCTAACTTCTGCCATTTTGTCACTTCTAGTGAAAAGCGGCATTTTTGTTGAAACTTTGGCTCTGGAAGTCACACTATGGTCTCCATATTTATTACTAAACAAGAAATGTATGACTGTTGGTTATAAAGGTGAGATAAAAATGTAGCCACACATATTACAAAGACTCAAAAATACAAATATGAAATACGAGCAACCTGTCTTTTTTTAAAAAATAAAATAATTTACAAAACCAGTTCCACCAGCTTGTGAAGAAATCCCATTATTTGGGTGAAATCTAGGTCATGATTTTTGAGTCCTTGGGCTTAGCAGCATGACTTTTGGCCTGTAGCTCTAAATGGAGCCTGCCATCTGCACTTTGGGAATCTGTTACCATTGTTGGAATCACACAGTGTAATATAGTAACTGCCTAAAGCAAAACAAAACCAACCTAAAATACTTAAGATACTACAGTCATGATATCCATCTGTTTAGCTATTCATAAAGCAGTTAGCTGAGGTACTCCTCACATTCTGGAGGCAGTAACTTGCTGTTCCTGTTTATTTTTGCAGGTGCCCTTGACACAAGTAAAAAAATCAAAATGGCAGAGGGTTGAGAAGGGGAGAATTTATTTGCTGTGCAGAGCGAAACAGTAGGTCCTTTTCTCAAAGCCTGAAAAGTGATATGTAAACTGCAGTGAAGAATTTCTGGAGTTGGTTCAATTCATTTTGACACTTTGGGGAATACTAATTGAGCGTTCAATAGCTTCAACACTGTGGGAGTGGGGTAAGCCAATCCAGGAAAACCATCAGCCACGGGGAAACTAATTTCCTGTCTCAAACTTATTGTTCCTGTATGTCAGAGGCGATCCCAAGAGATTCTGCTTGTTGCTGACACATTCCAGAAATCATTTCATCTTCCCAGTACTTCTTTTTTTTTCCTTTTTTTTTTTTTAAATCAGCAGAAGCAGGCGTGAGAGTCAAGTATCACAGGGGCAGAAGAGAAAACTTAAGCTTATAAAAGAAATTCCGAGAAAAGAGTCAAGATAACCAAGAAATGCCAAACCTGTTGGTTTCTGCTGCCCTTGGAGTGCTACACTGTCCATGTACATATGTGTGTGCAATGGCACGTATCTGCAAAAAGATTATTTACTTGACCAGTCTCTGTGTTGATATGAAATACAGTAGCTCTGCTGAACTCATTAGAATTCTGTATTTGTTAGATCATGGATGCTTAGTTCACTACAAGACAAAGAGATAGATGGTTCTTGGAACATGAAGTTATGAGATAAATATTGCTAGCCCTCAGCTACAGCACTCTCAACTTCTGCTGAAGATGTGACTACCCCATACAGTGAGGATGTGCCAGATGTAGCCTTATTCTTCAGCTTCATTGGAGAAACTATCAGGAAATGAAAGAACTACATTAGAAGTTGGACCCTTCCTGTTCCGCATTAGAAAAACCTTTCCCAAAACAGCATTATATGCCTGTCTCTGAGAGGATGACTGAACACCCTTAACAGCCACAGGCACTTTGCACTACACAGACATTACACCACTGAACGTGCAGAACAAGCAAGAGGCATCTCCTAGATGCACTTCTTTTTATATGTTAAAAAGAAAAAAAAGCCCCACGATTATCATATCTGCGTAATCCTTTTACGAAACTAGTCTCTCAGCAGTTTCAAAGACATTGCTTCACTTCCCTCCCATTTCCTGCAGGGATATTAGCATCATCTGGAAAATCTAAGTCCACCTGACAACAAACATTCTGGTGGAACTAATAGCAACAGAGCAACCACTTTCAAATACTCTTTGCACTTCTTGGTTAAGAAATCAGGATTAAAGATTTACTATGTGTTTCTCCACTAAAAGCTTATACTTTAATATTTTAAAATTTCTAGAGTTGTGTGCCAATAATATCACATCTGTCACTGGCAACAGCCTCCATTCTACCAGTGGCAGAATTCAGCTATGGGAGAACCTACTGTGGTGCTCCTTGTGTTGTGGCAGACTGACAGTAGGTCATAATTTCTTGCCTACTAGGTATTTTCCCCAAAATTTCAACACATGAAGCTATTCCTCACTTCTTTACAAAGTTTACTAGTCCTGTCATCACCGCTACCCCAGGATCTCACATTAATTAATTTATCCTCACAGCACTCCTTCCTCTGATGCCAGATTTTCCACAGCGCTCAGACTCAAATTTTTGAAGGCTCAACACCTAAATTGGAGCCAGATTTTCAGAAACCCTGGGTTTTCATTTGGGTTCTTAAAGAAGGAGCAAACTTTCCACGGTTCCCAAAAACCTTTGCAGCAGTGCCTGCTGCCCAGATTGTGCAAGAAGCCGAGGATCCATTATGCTAAACTTCTTTTCTGCACATGAATATTACATTTTGGTGCCTAAATAGGAGGTGATTTCCTTGTAAAGTCTGGCTGTCAGAGTGGGAGGCTGAGGTCTTTTCAAGAATCTGTATTGCTGTTGTAAGGTTATCATTACTTTGAAGAAGACAAGCTGACAGATAGAGCGAGACCCCAGAGCACCAGAGGATTTGCATAACAGGTGGAAACAAAGCAGGATTCAGGCTTTCAAGCCACACATTTCTGTCCATGTATGTTCTTGCAAATTGGCCTGCACTATGGTTTGCCTATAATAGCATATGTGTTCGGCTCCAGTGAGAATTGCATGCCAGAGGTGTGTCAGTGAGGTGGGCCTTAGCTGAAAGACAAACTGAAAAGCATGCTGTGTGACGGCAGAGCTGCTGTATGTGGCAGAGGGAATGAGACGGAATTAAGCAAGTTTCTAGAAAACTGCAGTCCAACACTTTTTTCTGCCTTTCTCCTACTGAGGAGCTGAGAAAAACAAAGACGTACTGACTTATCTGTGCTTGCATCTCAGATCAAAGAAATCCTAGGAAAAAAAACCCAAAAGTGATCTTCTGCACTAATTACGTCCTTTTACTGAATACTGTTTACAGCTTGAATACCATGCACTATGATGTAGATTCATCCATTGCAACTCTGTGAGCCTCTAAGGTGCATGCCATCTGCCAAGGGCTCCTGCTCAGGACAGCCCCAGAAAGGAAGAAGCCCAGAGGACTGAGTGAGCTGGTAAGTCCACACAGCACAAGTATATAATGCTGAACGACATAGAAGCAGAAAGCAAGATGGGGCAATGTCCCCCGTTATTCACATTGATCACTCATCAGGCTGCCCTGGCTTTGTTTTGGACCGTGCTAGCTTGCTCCTTCCAAGACAAATCTGCCTCAGTGGAGTTAGCCCTAAGCTCTTTGGTGACACAAAGTCTCAGGACTAAGAACCAGTCTTTGGGTCCAACTGTCTATTTTGTGTAGCAGTACAGGCACAGCCACGAAGCCCGAAACAGCCAGCCTTGCCAACCAATGAGGTTAATTACTCCAAGTGTGCTTACATCCCAGATGGTTGTTTTACTTCTCTTTCCTGAGTGATCACATTCAGTGCTCACTTGGTGAGATCTGAACTTCCTGTTTCACACGGAGTAGCCATGCCTAAGGCTGAAATCCCACCATAGCCACGCTCAAAGCAATGGTAAAAGTGATTTTGGTGGGGCAGGAGTTTGGCTCCAAGGAAAGACGGTACAATTGGTTAACTGTTCTGAACACTTGGTAAGACACAGGAGACAAAACATACTGTTAAGATATCATAGACTCCTTCCCCTCTTTGAAAACGTAGGCAGAGATAATTTTCAAGCATTCCTGTTTCAGCTCTGGGAATTTTAAGGTGCTGTATTTTTCGCTTCTAGTAAAGGCAGCTCAGTTTATAAGGGACCCGAGCAACAAAACTAGCAATTGTGTTAAGCATCAACAGTGCAGGCAGGGAGCAGTGGCTGCTCATCATCTATGAAGGCTGTTGAAGCATGTTTCAAGGTGGGTTCAGATTCCCAAACCCAAAGTGGTGGTATTTGTCTCCCATTAACTCTGCTCCTCCCAGTTATGTATGCAGTTCCTCTTTCATTCCCCCTCTCCACAGGGTATCTTAAATTTTAAAAATACTTCCAATCTGGCTGTGTTAATGTGACAGATGGGAATGCTCTGGCAGATCCCTTCTGGTGAAACATTTATAAGGTGTTGTATGGCTTCAGAAAGCAACATATTAGGAAATGGGGGGGGGGGGGGGGGAGGGAGGGGGGGCTTTTTTTTTTTATTTTCAACAGGCGGGGGCCCAATAAGAATGGTTGAAAGCTTTTAAAATAGTAAGCCCAAAAAAAAAAAAAAAAGGGAAAAAGGAAAAAAA